>QRDG01000041.1:1338140-1907192 GCA_012064385.1 Puccinellia tenuiflora | reverse complement strand
TTCAGGAACAAGACGGCGCACCCGTCGGAACAGTGATACCCGACATACCCGCATCTGCTTCGACTACATCGACTGCGTCTCCATCAACTGTGTCTCCATTAACTGCGTCTCCGTCGACTAAGACGATCGCACCTTCTTCGACTATGCCTGCTCGACATGCTGCTCTTAGTCTCTGCCCGATTCTTTGAATCGACCAGACACTCGGGGGCTACTGACGGGGATATACCCTTCGGGTCCCCTATCATTGGTATACCTGGTGCGATCCAATCTACGGCCCACCTGGCAGGCCCAAAGAAGCCCATGAAGCACGACTTGGAGTACAATACAAGAAAACATGTAAACCCTACCTGGCTCCCTTTATAAAGCCAGGCAGGGGCACCTCATAGGGAGACTCCTCACGGGAACACACAGATAGGCATAGCCCTAGCGAGACCACGTCTCATACCATCGCCCTTGCGGCCACCATGTAACTCCACATCATCATCTATACAGATCAGACAAGCAGGATGTAGGTCTTTACCTCACCATGAGGGGCCGAACCTGGGTAAATCCTTGCTTGTCAGCCGACGGAACTACCAGCGCGCACCTCTCTCCCCCTCAATCAACCCGGGGTACTCGACCCAGGGATTTGCCGAGCCCTAACCTCGACAGCCACCTTCTGCTGTGGTCGGGGCCCGACAACTCGCTTACATAGATGGATGCATTGTGCTCTTCGTTGTTTTCCTGCTGTACATGCACGAGGTCCAGGACCAGTGGCTCGGGGAGCTGGCTCGGACCACCAAGCTCGGTAAAGAGTTCATCGACCTGTCACACATGAAGTAGACAAGGATGGACTTGCTGCTGCTGAACAACCAGACCCCCTTCTTTGCTATCAATTTCGTCTGGGTTGTGGCTCACGGGCCAACACTAGTAGGAAATAGGGTTACCAGTGGCGCATCCAGGGAAATCCTAGTGCGCCACTGGTACTGCGTCACTGGTAACATATTACCAGTGACGCACCTTCCAGATGCGCCACCTGTAACATTTTCCAAATTAAAAAAACATTGACGTCAGCTGGCGTCAACACTGGACCACCGGCCATCTTCCTCGCCACCGGGACGCCGGCTTGGACTTGAAGCTCTTCCCCTTGGCCTGCTTCCGCGCCCTCTCCCCGCCGGCCGAGCCATCGTCGGGCAGCTGCAGGTTGGGGAGGTCGTCGGCAGCAGCGGGACGAAGTTCGTGTCCGGCAGCAGCAGGTTGGGGACGTCGCCGGCGCCAGCATCTCGGGGAGGTGGTGGCCGGCAGCAGGAGCTCCTTCGATCTGCAGCGGAGGAGGTCCCCGGTAGAAGCAGGTTGGGGACGTCGTCGGCGCCAGCATCTCGGGGAGGTGGTGGCCGGCAGCAAGAGCTCCTTCGATCTGCAGCGGAGGAGGTCCCCGGTAGCAGCAGGTTGGGGATGTCGCCGGCGCCAGCATCTCGGGGAGGTGGTGGCCGGCAGCAGGAGCTCCTTCGATCTGTAGCGGAGGAGGTCCTCCATCTCCATCGCGTACCGCTGCTGCAGCTTGCGCCGTCGCCATGGCTTCCCACGGCTGGTGCATCGAGCCAGGGAGGGATACGGAGGAGAGGAACTAAGGGCCAAGGTCCAAGGCGCCATGGCGGCGGGTGGGGGTTGACTTGCAGCGGGACGGAGCTCCAGCCGCTCCTTGGTCCAGACAGCAGCGGCCAGGGCCTTGGGTTTGGCTGATGCGCTGCTAGGAAAGTGGAGGGGCGCCGATGGGAGTCGGAATGGGTGGGTAGGGTTGCATACGGGTAGCGGCGGCGGCCAGAAAGGGGATCGAGGAGGAGAAGATTAGGTCTGAGAGGGAGAGAGGGGGTCGAGGAGGAGAGAGATTCACGAGAGGAAAAGGAACGTGTGGTGGGGAGGGCTTGTGCGAGAGGATAAGGAGGAGAGAGAGTCGCTGGGGAAAAATATGCCGGTTATTAGTGGCGCATGGGGTCTCGGTGCGCCACTGATAGCAACTTACCCGTGGCGCACCAAAATGAGGTGCGCCACTGGTAAGGTTCCAGCACCCCGACCAGCATGGCCGCCACTTAGCCGTGGCGCATGCGCTTGGGGGTGCGCCACGGGTATTCGCTTACCAGTGACGCACCTGTCCCGGTGCGCGACGGGTATATTACCAGTGGCGCACCAAAGCTAGGTGCGCCACTAGGGTGCACCTCTCCTATATACCATTTCTCTACTGTAACGCCCCAAGATCGGTACTATGCAGATTTTAGCGTACCAGCCAAATCCGCATAATAACGATCCTAAAGGACGCCCACCAGGCATAACGTGCACGTCGCAACACACACGTTATGCGGGTGGAATTGTGATAGCATTACAACAGTTCTCGATGGAACCCACAAAAGAACATATATATACAACAACGACTCACCGAGTCAAGAGCAAAGATATAATACAAAGCTCCAAATAACAACGGAAGCGGGTAACGTCCGACTACGGACAAGATACAAATTGGACTAAGAGTCCTGAAGATAAGCAAAAGGCACCATATCCCTGCCCAGGCCAAGCCGGAGGGATTCCCAAGCTAACGTCGTCAGACTTCAAACCTGTTGGCTGCATTGGAATAGCAGCCCCGAAGGGGTCAGTACTAGTAGAAGTACTGGCAAGTAATACTCACAAGATATCAAAGCTGGAATTCCGGGGAAAAGGGTTAGCGATTGAGGCGGCGGCAAGCAGCACTAACAACTTATACAGACACACTACAACATTCGTCTATCAGAGACAAGGTAAGAGAGCACATAAGAAACCGACTATACTACACACCAAACAAACTCGCCCTAAAACAGCTCCCTCGTATCCTCAGCCCACGAGGAAGAAGTCCGGGTACTCACACGGTGGACAAGTTTTATGGATTATTATTCAATTAATCTATCTTACTAGTCAAGTTATTATCATTATAAGGTGTAAGTTGTCTATGATCTTTTTAGCCAGCGCATTTCACCAAGTCGTCCATAACCGCGGACACGGCTTTTCGAAAAGATTTCACCCTGCAGGGATGCACCAATGAACCCACACGCATCGAAACTCTCGCTTAGAGGTGTACCGGTGGAGGTTTCGACGCAACGTTTCCCTTCTCTACAAACAAGTCCAGGGAGCCACCTAGCTAGGACTGATCCACCTTCAAAGTCCGGCCGAAGCTCCGAGGTGGGCCTGGCCGATGCGAGGACGGCTTCGGGAGGGAACACTCATACGATTGCCCCTCCTTCCACACTCGATAAACGAACGTACCGCAAGATCTACGAAACACCCGAACTACTTGTGGCATCCTGGACAAGTTTGAGGATCCGGTAGTTGAAGGGTCGCAGCATGGAAAACAAAAATTTTCCTACGCATACAAGACGGAATAAACCCAACACAAGATCTGATCTACGAGATGTTGGTAGCAAGAAGGAGATCAAATCTCACCCACGTAGAAAACCGTAAGCGTTTTCTCGAGGCAGGGGTTGGCTAGTCGATCCACGCAACTAGACTCGTCTAGTCGCGAGGAGATGTATTATCCAAGCGTCGCACGAGCAACACCTCCGAGAGATCCACACGTACAGCTCGATGAAGACTCCACGATCTTGATCCCGCAAGAGTTGGTGGAGAGGCTCGTGAGATCAGCAGCACGACGACGGTGCCATGGTGTGTATGGTGGAGATCCGGCAGGGCTTCACCAAGCGACTGTCGGGAAGTGAGGAGCAGTAGAGGGAGGTGTGGCTCGGGATCAAACTCATACTTTTCCCTTGCACCCCTCCTCTTTATATAGGCATGGGGAGGGAAAGGAGACTTAGCCTCTAAGTTTCCAAATATGCAACTAGCCCCCTCAAGTTTCCAAAATAGAAAACTTAGCCACTAAGTTTCCTAAGAAGGAAACTTAGCCCCTAAGTTTCCTATCCTCATGGGCCCTTGGGGTGGATAAGGTTGGCCCATTAAGGGTTTCTTCATCACCCCTTTGGCCCAAGTGGGTCGTCCGGATAGGTGGGCCCCACCGTGGGACCCCTGGAACATTTCTGGAAAACCCCGATACAATACCGGTAAATTCCAGAACTTTTCCAGAATCCGAAAACCACTTTATTTTATATGAAACTTTATCTCCGGACTCTTCCGGAGCTCCTCGTGATGTCTAGGATCTCATCCGAGACTCCGAACAATATTCGGACACCATATATAATTTATCTCGAACCCTAACTACATCGAACGTTAAGTGTGTGACTCTGCGGGTTCGCGAATATGTCATATTAATAGCGGGACCGGGATGCCCATATTAATTTCCTACATATTCGACTAAGTACTTTACCAGTTGAACCACAATGTCTGGGATTCAATTAATCCATATACGATTCCTTTTGTTTCACGATATATTACTTGTCCGAGATTCAATCCACCGATATCTCCATATCTGATTAATCTCGTTCCCGACAAGTTCTCTTTACTCGTTCCCATAGAATAGGATCCCTTATGACTAGCTACTTAGTCATATGCTTGCAAGCTTTTGGATGCTATACTACCGAGAGGGCCCAGAGATATCTATCCAACTGTTGGACGAACAAATCCCAGTCTTGATTCATGCCACCCAACAACCTACCATTGGAGAACCTGAAAGCCACCTTTATAATCACCCAGTTACGAAGTGACGTTTGATGTCCACAAAGTACTCCTCCGATAAGCGGGAGTAACATAATCTCATGGTCTAAGGAAACTATATTTGACATCTATTTAATTTGAGTCTTGTCCATCATATCATCTCCCATGATACAAATTTCGTTTATCAAGTGATTCATAAATCCATGGTTAGGAAACGTCTAACCATCACTTGATCAAATGTACTAGTCACAAGAGGAAAGACTAGGGACACATTACCGTTTATATTCCACACATGTATTTGTTTCCGTTTAATACAATTCAAGCATGGATGTAAACATATATCATGAACGGGAAATATGATAATTAATAATCTTTATTATTGCCTCTTGGGCATATTCCCAACAGTCTCCCACTTGCACTAGAGTCAATAATCTAGTTTACATTTGTAGCAATCTAACACCCATGGCCTCTCGGTGTTGATCATGTTTTGCTCGTGGAAGAGGTTTAGTCAACGGGTCTGCCACATTCAGATCCGTGTGCACCTTGCAAATCTCAATGTCTCCATCTTGGACATTCTCACGCAAATTGTGAAAGCGGCGCTTGATATGCTTTGTGTTCTTGTGTGAAGTTGGATCCTTGGCAAGAGCAATCGCACCTGTATTATCACAGTACAGGGCCAGTGGTCTTGACGCATCTGGAACCACACCCAGTTCAGAGAGGAACTCCTTCATCCAGACTGCTTCACTAGCTGCCGACGAGGCTGCCACATATTCCGCTTCTGTTGAAGATTTCGCCACCACGCTCTGCTTGGAACTCCTCCAACTCACAGCGCCACCATTTAGAATAAACACGTATCCGGACTGAGACTTCGAATCATCCGGATCTGTATCCCAACTAGCATCGACGTAACCCCTTACGACAAGCTCTTGGTCACTTCCATATACGAGAAACATTTCCTTAGTTCTATTTAGATACTTAAGGATATTCTTGACAGCTGTCCAGTGTTCCACTCCTGGATCACTTTGGTACCTGCTAGTCAAACTTACAGCATGGCACACATCTGGTCTAGTACATAGCATGGCATACATGATAGAGCCTATGGCTGAGGCATAGGGAACCTTGTTCATTATCTCTCTATCTTCTGCCGTGATAGGACTCTGAGTCTTACTCAAAATCTTTCCTTGCAACATTGGTAAGAACCCCTTCTTCGAATTTTCCATTCTGAACTTTTTCAGAACCTTGTCAAGGTATGTACTCTGTGAAAGCCCTATTAGGCGTTTTGATCTATCTCTATAGATTTTAATGCCTAAAATATACGCTGCTTCGCCAAGATCTTTCATTGAAAAACTTTTATTCAAATAAGCCTTTACACTTTCTAGTAGTGTAACATCATTTCCAATCAATAATATGTCATCCACATATAGTATCAGAAATGCAACTGAACTCCCACTCACTTTCTTGTAAATACAGGCTTCTCCATAAGTTTGGACAAATCCAAACCCTTTGATCACTTTATCAAACCGGAGATTCCAACTCCGCGATGCTTGCTTCAGTCCATAGATGGATCTCTGAAGTTTGCATACCTTGTTAGCATCCTTTGGATCAACAAAACCTTCGGGCTGCACCATGTACAACTCTTCCTTAATATGACCATTAAGGAACGCGGTCTTCACATCCATTTGCCAAATTTCATAATCATAAAATGCGGCAATTGCTAACATAATCCGAACAGATTTCAGCATCGCTACCGGTGAGAATGTCTCATCGTAGTCAACTCCTTGAATTTGTCGGAAACCCTTTGCGACAAGTCGAGCTTTATACACGGTGACGTTTCCGTCAGCGTCTGTTTTTCTTTTGAATATCCATTTGTTCTCAACAGCCTTGCGGTCGTTAGGTAAGTCCACCAAAGTCCATACTTGGTTTTCATACATGGATTCCATTTCGGATTTCATGGCTCCTAGCCATTTATCGGAGTCTGGGCTCATCATCGCTTCATCATAATTCGCAGGTTCATCATTGTCTAACAACATGACATTCATGACAGGGTTATACCAATCAGGAGCGGTACGTTCCCTTGTTGACCTGCGAGGTTCAATAGCAGCTTTGACTGGAGCAGCATGATCACCATCATTTGCTCCTTCTTCAGGTGGCGAAGGCTGCTCTGGAACATCTTCCACTTCTGCGCTACTCGGCATCTCAAGAACAGGTTCGATAACCTCGTCAAGCTCTACTTTCCTCCCACTCACTTCTTTCGAGAGAAATTCCTTCTCTAGAAAGGAACCATTCTTGGCAACAAATATCTTGCCCTCAGTTCTGTGGTAGAAGGTATACCCAATAGTTTCTTTAGGGTATCCGATGAAGACGCATTTTTCCGACTTGAGTTCGAGCTTATCAGGTTGAAGTCTTTTCACATAAGCCTCGCAACCCCAAATTTTAAGAAACGATAACTTTGGCTTCTTGCCAAACCATAACTCATATGGAGTCGTCTCAACGGATTTTGATGGTGCCCTATTTAAAGTGAATGCAGCTGTCTCTAATGCATAGCTCCAAAATGATAGTGGCAGATCGGTGTGAGACATCATAGATCGCACCATATCCAATAAAGTACGATTACGACGCTCAGACACACCATTGCGCTGTGGTGTTCCGGGTGGCGTAAGTTGTGAAACAATTCCACATTCCTTTAAATGCATGCCAAACTCGTAACTCAAATATTCACCTCCACGATCAGATCGGAGAAACTTTATTTTCTTGTTACGATGATTCTCAACTTCACTCTGAAATTCTTTGAACTTTTCAAACGTTTCAGACTTGTGTTTCATTAAGTAAATATACCCATACCTACTTAAATCATCAGTGAAGGTCAAGAAATAACGATATCCACCGCGTGATGCAACACTCATTGGACCGCACACATCAGTATGTATGATTTCTAACAAGTCTGTTGCTCTCTCCATCGTGCCGGAGAAGGGTGTTCGAGTCATCTTGCCCATGAGGCATGGTTCGCAAGTTTCAAATGATTCAAAATCAAGTGAATCCAAAAGTCCATCAGAATGGAGTTTCTTCATGCGCTTTACACCAATATGACCTAAACGGCAGTGCCACATGTATGTGGAATTATCATCATTCGGTTTGTAGCGTTTAGCATCAACGTTATAAACATGTGTATCATTACTATCGAGATTCAATAGAAATAAACCATTCCTCTCATGTGCATGACCATAAAAGATATTATTCATATAAACAGAAACACCAGAGTTCTCTGACTTAAATGAATAACCGTCTCGCAATAAACAAGATCCAGATACAATGTTCATGCTTAACGCGGGCACATAATAACAATTATTAAGGTTTAAAACTAATCCCGAAGGTAAACGCAAAGGGAGTGTGCCGACAGCGATGACTTCAACTTTTGATCCATTTCCGACGCGCATCGTCACCTCGTCCCTTGCCAAGCGACGTCTATTCCGCAGCTCCTGTTTCGAGTTACATATATTAGCAACCGAACCAGTATCAAATACCCAGGTGCTACTACGATCACTTGTTAAATACACATCAATAACGTGTATATCACATATACCTTGTTTGACGGTGCCAGCCTTCTTGTCTGCCAGATACTTGGGGCAGTTCCGCTTCCAGTGCCCAGTTCCTTTGCAGTAGAAGCACTCAGTATCAGACTTAGGGCCCTTCCTTGACTTCTTCGCAGGTGTGGCAGCTCGCTTGCCACCCTTCTTGAAGTTGTCTCTCTTGCCCTTTTTCTTGAAACTAGTGGTCTTGTTGACCATCAACACTTGATGCTCCTTCTTTAACATCGCGAAGAGCTCAGGAAGAGTTTTCTCCATTCCTTGCATATTATAGTTCATCACAAAGCTCTTGTAGCTAGGTGGAAGTGACTGGAGAACACGGTCAATCCCCAACTCATTGGGAATCACAACACCCAGCTGTGCCAGACGATCACCGTACCCAGACATCTTGAGCACGTGTTCACTGACAGAGCTGTTCTCCTCCATCATACAGCTAAAGAACTTGGAGGAGGCCTCATACCTCTCCACCTTGGCTTGAGTCTGAAACATTGCTTTCAGATCATTGATCATCTGATGAACGCCATGGTGCTCAAAACGCTTTTGGAGCTTTGGTCCTAAGCCATACAACAGACCGCACTTAACTATCTCGTGGTCCTCAGAACGGGCTGCATAGACGTTCCTAACATCTTCAGCCGCATTTGCTGCAGGGGCATCACCTAGCGGTGCATCTAGAACATACAGTTTCTTGGCAGCAGTGAGGATAATCTTCAGATTCATAAACCAATCTGAGAAATTGCTTCCATCGTCTTTCAGCTTGTCTTTCTCTAGGAACGCGTTAAAATTCATGATGGTGTTGGGACGGGCCATAGATCTACAACATTATTTGCAAAAGTTGTTAAGACTAGGTTCATGATATTTTGTTCGTGTTAATCTAAATTAGTTAAACGAACTCCCACTAAACTCAACATCTCTCTGGTTTGTTTAGTGATACACGATCCAAATCCACCACACCAAAACCGATCGTCACGTGAGATGGTGTAGCTTCAGAGGTGAACATCTCCATGTTGATCATATCATCCATATGACTCGTGTTTAGCCTTTCAGCTCTTGTGTTCCGAGGCCATGTCTGTACATGCTAGGCTCGTCAAGGAAACCGTAGTATTTCCGCATGTGTAACTGGCTTACACCCGTTGTATGTGAACGTAGAATCTATCACACCCGATCATCACGTGGTGCTTCAAAACGACGAACTTTGGCAACGGTGCATACTAGGGGAGAACACTTCTTGATATTAACATGAGAGATCACCTTATCATGCTACTGTCGTGATCGCATCAAGCAAAAACATAAGGTGCAAAATTGGATTAACATCACATGCAATTCAATATTGTGACATGGTATAGCCTTTTCTTGTGCCTTTGATCTCCATCTCCAAAGCACCGGCATGATCTCCATCATCACCAGCTCATGCGCCATCACCATGATTGTCTCCACCAACTATTGCAACTACTACTATGGCTACCCTTAGCAATAAAGTAAAGCAATTACATGGCGTTTTACAATGACACGAAGGTCATACAATAAATATGAGACAACCATAAGGCTCCTGCCGGTTGCCGTACTCATCGACATGCAAGTCGTGAAAAATACAAAACATGATCATTGCATACATCACATAATCACATCTTGGGCCATACCACATCACAAACCCTGCAAAAACAAGTTAGACGCCTCTACTTTGTTTAAGCAATTTTTACGTGGCTTCTATGGGTCATGAGATAGAACCGTTCTAATCTATGCAAAGCCACAACGGTGATAAAATAGTTGCTTATTTACTCATCCTTTTGAAAGGCCTTCCATTGAAAATTGCACCTTCGCTAAAGCAAGAGAAACAGACACCCGCCAGCCACTTATGCAATACAAGTTGCATGTCAGTCGTGGAACCGGTCTCTCGTACGTGGACGAGTAAAGTTGGTCCGGGCCGCTTCAATCTCACAATACCGCAAAGATGCAAAGTGCACACTAGAAGGTAGCAACATAAAATATCAACGCCCACAACACTTGTGTCTAATCGCACCAACATCTACGAATAGATCAGGCTCTGATACCACTGAAGGGTCGCAGCATGGAAAACAAAAATTTTCCTACGCATACAAGACGGAATAAACCCAACACAAGATCTGATCTACGAGATGTTGGTAGCAAGAAGGAGATCAAATCTCACCCACGTAGAAAACCGTAAGCGTTTTCTCGAGGCAGGGGTTGGCTAGTCGATCCCCGCAACTAGACTCGTCTAGTCGCGAGGAGATGTATTATCCAAGCGTCGCACGAGCAACACCTCCGAGAGATCCACACGTACAGCTCGATGAAGACTCCACGATCTTGATCCCGCAAGAGTTGGTGGAGAGGCTCGTGAGATCAGCAGCACGACGACGGTGCCGTGGTGTGTATGGTGGAGATCCGGCAGGGCTTCACCAAGCGACTGTCGGGAAGTGAGGAGCAGTAGAGGGAGGTGTGGCTCGGGATCAAACTCATACTTTTCCCTTGCACCCCTCCTCTTTATATAGGCATGGGGAGGGAAAGGAGACTTAGCCTCTAAGTTTCCAAATATGCAACTAGCCCCCTCAAGTTTCCAAAATAGAAAACTTAGCCACTAAGTTTCCTAAGAAGGAAACTTAGCCCCTAAGTTTCCTATCCTCATGGGCCCTTGGGGTGGATAAGGTTGGCCCATTAAGGGTTTCTTCATCACCCCTTTGGCCCAAGTGGGTCGTCCGGATAGGTGGGCCCCACCGTGGGACCCCTGGAACATTTCTGGAAAACCCCGATACAATACCGGTAAATTCCAGAACTTTTCCAGAATCCGAAAACCACTTTATTTTATATGAAACTTTATCTCCGGACTCTTCCGGAGCTCCTCGTGATGTCTAGGATCTCATCCGAGACTCCGAACAATATTCGGACACCATATATAATTTATCTCGAACCCTAACTACATCGAACGTTAAGTGTGTGACTCTGCGGGTTCGCGAATATGTCATATTAATAGCGGGACCGGGATGCCCATATTAATTTCCTACATATTCGACTAAGTACTTTACCAGTTGAACCACAATGTCTGGGATTCAATTAATCCATATACGATTCCTTTTGTTTCACGATATATTACTTGTCCGAGATTCAATCCACCGATATCTCCATATCTGATTAATCTCGTTCCCGACAAGTTCTCTTTACTCGTTCCCATAGAATAGGATCCCTTATGACTAGCTACTTAGTCATATGCTTGCAAGCTTTTGGATGCTATACTACCGAGAGGGCCCAGAGATATCTATCCAACTGTTGGACGAACAAATCCCAGTCTTGATTCATGCCACCCAACAACCTACCATTGGAGAACCTGAAAGCCACCTTTATAATCACCCAGTTACGAAGTGACGTTTGATGTCCACAAAGTACTCCTCCGATAAGCGGGAGTAACATAATCTCATGGTCTAAGGAAACTATATTTGACATCTATTTAATTTGAGTCTTGTCCATCATATCATCTCCCATGATACAAATTTTGTTTATCAAGTGATTCATAAATCCATGGTTAGGAAACGTCTAACCATCACTTGATCAAACGTACTAGTCACAAGAGGAAAGACTAGGGACACATTACCGTTTATATTCCACACATGTATTTGTTTCCGTTTAATACAATTCAAGCATGGATGTAAACATATATCATGAACGGGAAATATGATAATTAATAATCTTTATTATTGCCTCTTGGGCATATTCCCAACAGTAGTAAGCTGCGGGGAGGCCCATAGAACTCCCACATGTGGTTGGTGCGCTCAGTCTTGGATCAGTGGAAAAGAACTCGGGTCCTAGGCGACACTAGCAGAACAAATCACCACGATTGGCCTTCCGCCGGTGCCTTATCTTTATTAAGTTATTCCCATCGCAACAGATAAGTAAAGATTAACATTTTAGTTGAGCCTAGCTACCATGTTATAAGCAAGACTAGACAAAAAGATAACAAGACTGAAGCAAAGCACCTAAGCATGCACTACGACTCGCAAGGCTAACAAGGTAAACAAGCAAAAGGTAATAGGATGTGGGGGTGGTGGCATATCATGGCTGCAAGGGAAACATGCATATAGGATCGAGACGCAAGCATCGTATCATAAGGCTAGCAAGGAACAAAAGATAGGACGAGTAAGAGACAGAAGACAAGCAAAGATAGCAAGGGAGTATCACTTGCCTGCAATCCGGTAGAGGTAGCAGAACCTGTCGTTGCTCACATCAACTCAACGTCCTATTCCCGAAGAAGACACAAACACTGGAAGGCAAAAGATGCATTTTACTTCTACGGCAAAAGAATCGGCATGTTGATGACATGATGCATGACAAGTTAAAGGTGATCCAATTTTATTCCCTAACACATGGCAAATCAATTTAAATGGGATTGGTGCACAATATAGATGCACCGGACAAATCCCATAATTAAGTTGGATTAATTCGACTAAATGGAGGAAAGGTGCGATGTTAATTAAGGATGCATGATTTTATAAGATACGGATATTATATGGCATATAGGGGTTTAGGGTTGGGGTCACACATCGGAAACGAGGAACTTCGAATTCGGAACCGTCGTCTTCGGGTCGTAGTCGAAGTAGTCGTCGTAGTCGAAGTAGTCGAAGTGGTCGTTCGTCCGGAGTTGAAGTAGTCGAGGTAGTCGTTCGTCCGGAGTCGAAGTAGTCGAGGTAGTCGACGTCGTGGAAGTAGTCGTACTCGGGTCGTCGTCGTGGCGGACCTTGGCGTTCCGGGCTTCGGGGTCGACGGGGTTCACGATGTCGGGGTACTTGGTCTTCGGGCTTCACGGCGTCGGGAACGGGAACGGAGAACTTGGCGGGTACCGGTCGGAGAAGATCTTGTCGTTTCACATTTCACGGTCGTCGTGGAAGTAGTCGTTCACGGAGCATCGGGGATCGGCCTTCACGTCGAGAACACAACACGGAGACTTGCACCGGAGATGGATGCCGGGAAACGGAGGCAGCACCGGGGAACTCTTCGGAGATGGGCAAAACACCGGGGACGGGCAACAGCAGCACGGCACGGCCACGGGCGTCGGGGAACAACGGGGACGGAGATCGGGAAACTTCGGGGACACGGGCAGCAACACGGATTCGGTCGGGAAATACAGGACTCGCAGAGCAACAGCCACTGCACAACACGGGGACACGACCAACAGGGGACAAACCACACCACGGAGATGAACACGACGACAGCAGCTCGCCGTCGGGGACGAACAGGGCACACACGGGAGCTGCAGCAGCACAAGCACGGAAAGGAGCCGGAGGCATGGCAGGGGACGACGGCGGCCGGAGCTGCAGGGGAGGAGGAACGAGGTGCAGGACCAGGGGGAACGAGCACGGCAGGGGAGGCGAGGGAGCTCGCGCGCGGCAGGCCGGGGAAGAGAGGAGGGACGAGCTGCGCGAGAGGAGGACCTCGGGGAGGGGCGGCACGGCGGCGGCCGGTGGAGCAAGGGCGGCTGTCGGCAGCGGAGGGAGACAGGGAAGGGAGAGAAGAGGCCGGCGCTGGAGAGGACCGGGCCGAGGTTGCCGAGCTCGGGCTCGAGCTTGTGCGGGGGCGGGCCGGCGCGAAGAGGAGCATCCGCGGGAGGAAGGCCGGAGGAGAGGAGGACCAAGGGCGGCCGGCGACACGCGGCTGCCGACAGGAGGCGCAGGTCGACAGGGCAGCCAAGCTCGAGGCGAGATGGGGAGTAAGGGAGAGCCGGAGGGAGAAGAGGAGGAGGCGCGGCCAGCGAGGAGAGGAGAGGGAGGCGGGGCTGACCGGGCTCGAGTGGAGGGGAGCCGGCCCGAGGACGTGCGGGTGCTGGTGCGGGTCGGTGACGCGGTGGTGGAGGGAGGCGTCGGGTTGAGAGGTGGAAGAAGGATGCGGGTGCGGGCAGAGGAGAAAAGAACAGAAGAAGAGGAGGAGAGATGGATAAGGTGCAGGGACCCAGAAGTAAAAGAAAAAGGACCTAGATGCAGGTGGAAGGATCTGTTCGCGAAAAACAGAAAAGAGAGGAGGGTGGCTGCAAGGTGCAGGGGGTGGGAAAGGAAAAAGCCAGGGGCAGGATTAGGGTTTGGTCTAGGGTTTGCTTTGCTGGGCTTTTGGGCCAAACAAGCTGGGCTACTCTCTCTCAATTCTCAAAATTATTTTTATTTTGCAAAACAAAATTGGCAAATAATTTTAGAAAACGGAGACGACCGTCTCGGTAAAATATTTTCCGACAATTTTAGAAAAATAAAATAGGGTTTATTAAAAATAATTTTTGTGGACAGAAACATGCGATGCGATGATGCTGATGTCATGATGATGCAAAAAGAAAAACAAGCAAAAATCTAATTTGGGGAAAAACCCCGGGCATTACAACCGACACCACTAACAAGGGATCTCGCCCCGAGATCCATGCTACCGTCAGGGGGAAGAGAGGAAGGTATACTATCGAATCTTCTCGCGCCATGTTTATCTTCTCGACACCACTAACAAGAAGATCTTGCTCACACTGATGACAATATCCGTCTTTCGAGATTCATCTGAAGATCGACCCTATTAGGATAAAAGGCAAAAGATCGTCCACCCACGAAGATGCTATAACCGAAAGATAGATAAGAGAGAAGATTTAAATCATATAAGGTAAGAGGGGAAAGAAAGTAGAGGTAAGGAGTAAATAAGAATTCCTATTGAGATCTTTTCAAATAATTTTTAGTAAAATAGTTTTGACACTCTACAAACATCGACCGTTAGCTAAGGTAACCTACAGGCAGACTGGACCTGCGGGGTATCGAAGAACCAGAGCTCTGATACCACTTTGTAACGCCCCAAGATCGGTACTATGCAGATTTTAGCGTACCAGCCAAATCCGCATAATAACGATCCTAAAGGACGCCCACCAGGCATAACGTGCACGTCACAAAACACACGTTATGCGGGTGGGATTGTGATAGCATTACAACAGTTCTCGATGGAACCCACAAAAGAACATATATACAACAACGGCTCACCGAGTCAAGAGCAAAGATATAATACAAAGCTCCAAATAACAACGGAAGCGGGTAACGTCCGACTACGAACAAGATACAAATTGGACTAAGAGTCCTGAAGATAAGCAAAAGGCACCATATCCCTGCCCAGGCCAAGCCGGAGGGATTCCCAAGCTAACGTCGTCAGACTTCAAACCTGTTGGCTGCATTGGAATAGCAGCCCCGAAGGGGTCAGTACTAGTAGAAGTACTGGCAAGTAATACTCACAAGATATCAAAGCTGGAATTCCGGGGAAGAGGGTTAGCGATTGAGGCGGCGGCAAGCAGCACTAACAACTTATAGAGGCACACTACAACATTCGTCTATTAGAGACAAGGTAAGAGAGCACATAAGAAACCGACTATACTACACACCAAACAAACTCGCCCTAAAACAGCTCCCTCGTATCCTCAGCCCACGAGGAAGAAGTCCGGGTACTCACACGGTGGACAAGTTTTATGGATTATTATTCAATTAATCTATCTTACTAGTCAAGTTATTATCATTATAAGGTGTAAGTTGTCTATGATCTTTTTAGCCAGCGCATTTCACCAAGTCGTCCATAACCGCGGACACGGCTTTTCGAAAAGATTTCACCCTGCAGGGATGCACCAATGAACCCACACGCATCGAAACTCTCGCTTAGAGGTGTACCGGTGGAGGTTTCGACGCAACGTTTCCCTTCTCTACAAACAAGTCCAGGGAGCCACCTAGCTAGGACTGATCCACCTTCAAAGTCCGGCCGAAGCTCCGAGGTGGGCCTGGCCGATGCGAGGACGGCTTCGGGAGGGAACACTCATACGATTGCACCTCCTTCCACACTCGATAAACGAACGTACCGTAAGATCTACGAAACACCCGAACTACTTGTGGCATCCTGCATAAGTTTGAGGATCCGGTAGTAAGCTGCGGGGAGGCCCATAGAACTCCCACATGTGGTTAGTGCGCTCAGTCTTGGATCAGCGGAAAAGAACTCGGGTCCTAGGCGACACTAGCAGAACAAATCACCACGATTGGCCTTCCGCCGGTGCCTTATCTTTATTAAGTTATTCCCATCGCAACAGATAAGTAAAGATTAACATTTTAGTTGAGCCTAGCTACCATGTTATAAGCAAGACTAGACAAAAAGATAACAAGACTGAAGCAAAGCACCTAAGCATGCACTACGACTCGCAAGGCTAACAAGGTAAACAAGCAAAAGGTAATAGGATGTGGGGGTGGTGGCATATCATGGCTGCAAGGGAAACATGCATATAGGATCGAGACGCAAGCATCGTATCATAAGGCTAGCAAGGAACAACAGATAGGACGAGTAAGAGACAGAAAACAAGCAAAGATAGCAAGGGAGTATCACTTGCCTGCAATCCGGTAGAGGTAGCAGAACCTGTCGTTGCTCACATCAACTCAACGTCCTATTCCCGAAGAAGACACAAACACTGGAAGGCAAAAGATGCATTTTACTTCTACGGCAAAAGAATCGGCATGTTGATGACATGATGCATGACAAGTTAAAGGTGATCCAATTTTATTCCCTAACACATGGCAAATCAATTTAAATGGGATTGGTGCACAATATAGATGCACCGGACAAATCCCATAATTAAGTTGGATTAATTCGACTAAATGGAGGAAAGGTGCGATGTTAATTAAGGATGCATGATTTTATAAGATACGGATATTATATGGCATATAGGGGTTTAGGGTTGGGGTCACACATCGGAAACGAGGAACTTCAAATTCGGAACCGTCGTCTTCGGGTCGTAGTCGAAGTAGTCGTCGTAGTCGAAGTAGTCGAAGTGGTCGTTCGTCCGGAGTTGAAGTAGTCGAGGTAGTCGTTCGTCCGGAGTTGAAGTAGTCGAGGTAGTCGACGTCGTGGAAGTAGTCGTACTCGGGTCGTCGTCGTGGCGGATCTTGTCGTTCCGAGCTTTGGGGTCGACGGGGTTCACGATGTCGGGGTACTTGGTCTTCGGGCTTCACGGCGTCGGGAATGGGAACGGAGAACTTGGCGGGTACTGGTCGGAGAAGATCTTGTCGTTTCACGTTTCACGGTCGTCGTGGAAGTAGTCGTTCACGGAGCATCGGGGATCGGCCTTCACGTCGGGAACACAACACGGAGACTTGCACCGGAGATGGATGCCGGGCAACGGAGGCAGCACCGGGGAACTCTTCGGAGATGGGCAAAACACCGGGGACGGGCAACAGCAGCACGGCACGGCCACGGGCGTCGGGGAACAACGGGGACGGAGATCGGGAAACTTCGGGGTCACGGGCAGCAACACGGATTCGGTCGGGAAATAGAGGACTCACAGAGCAACAGCCACTGCACAACACGGGGAAACGACCAACAGGGGACAAACCACACCACAGAGATGAACACGACGACAGCAGCTCGGCGTCGGGGACGAACAGGGCACACACGGGAGCTGCTGCAGCACAAGCACGGAAAGGAGCAGGAGGCATGGCAGGGGACGACGGCGGCCGGAGCTGCAGGGGAGGAGGAACGAGGTGCAGGAGCAGGGGGAGCGAGCACGGCAGGGGAGGCGAGGGAGCTCGCGCGCGGCAGGCCGGGGAAGAGAGGAGGGACGAGCTGCGCGAGAGGAGGACCTCGGGGAGGGGCGGCACGGCGGCGGCCGGTGGAGCAAGGGCGGCTGTCGGCAGCGGAGGGAGACAGGGAAGGGAGAGGAGAGGCCGGCGCTGGAGAGGACCGGGCCGAGGTTGCCGAGCTCGGGCTCGAGCTTGTGCGGGGGCGGGCCGGCGCGAAGAGGAGCATCCGCGGGAGGAAGGCCGGAGGAGAGGAGGACCAAGGGCGGCCGGCGACACGCGGTTGCCGACAGGAGGCGCAGGTCGACAGGGCAGCCAAGCTCGAGGCGAGTTGGGGAGGAAGGGGGAGCCGGAGGGAGAAGAGGAGGAGGCGCGGCCAGCGAGGAGAGGAGAGGGAGGCGGGGCTGACCGGGCTCGAGTGGAGGGGAGCCGGCCCGAGGACGTGCGGGTGCTGGTGCGGGTCGGTGACGCGGTGGTGGAGGGAGGCGTCGGGTTGAGAGGTGGAAGAAGGATGCGGGTGCGGGCAGAGGAGAAATGAACAGAAGAAGAGGAGGAGAGATGGATAAGGTGCAGGGACCCAGAAGTAAAAGAAAAAGGACCTAGATGCAGGTGGAAGGATCTGTTCGCCAAAAACAGAAAAGAGAGGAGGGTGGCTGCAAGGTGCAGGGGGTGGGAAAGGAAAAAAGGCAGGGGCAGGATTAGGGTTTGGTCTAGGGTTTGCTTTGCTGGGCTTTTGGGCCAAACAAGCTGGGCTACTCTCTCTCAATTCTCAAAATTATTTTTATTTTGCAAAACAAAATTGGCAAATAATTTTAGAAAACGGAGACGACCGTCTCGGTAAAATATTTTCCGACAATTTTAGAAAAATAAAATAGGGTTTATTAAAAATAATTTTGCGGACAAAAACATGCGATGCGATGATGCTGATGTCATGATGATGCAAAAAGAAAAACAAGCAAAAATCTAATTTGGGGAAAAACCCCGGGCATTACATCTACTAGTGCAACAACCGACTGATTTTCATGTCGGTAACTAAACTCGTCTTCTTTCCAGGATCGGACCGGACCCATCCATTTATCGTTTCTTCTCCATCACATTCCCCTTCCCGACGAGATCCCCCACTCTCCTCCAAACCCTAACCCCAGCCATGGTCCCAGCCGCTGTCGCCGCCACCGCCGCTGCCAAATACGACAAAGAGGATAACTACGAGGAGTACATCCCTGTCTCCAAGCGCATGGCCATGGAGGTCGATCGCCTCCGCCACCCCTCCTCCGCATGATCCCCTGCCTCCCTCCCGCCGCCTCCGTCGACGAGCAACCCCGCCGCAGCAGCAGTCGCGTCCGCCTCCGCCACCAAGCCAAGCCTCCTCGTCACGTCCACATAGCTCAAGCTTGCCGCCCCGGAGGTCACTACCACCGAGCAGCTCATCCTACAGGAGAAGGATATTATTGAGCAAAAGCCAGTGTTAGGCGGTGATATTTATGGCATTGAGGATTTGAGGGTTGAAATCATATCAATTTTTAATTCAGGGGAATTTTGCTCCAATTCTATACATTTGGGGTGAAAAATATACTTAATCCTTCTAAGGTGTCAAGTGGGATCCTATCTAAGTCTCACTTATAATTCATTTGGAGATATTTAGTGTAAAAAAATTATCAAAAATTGTACTAGATATTTATAAATGAGCTATAAATGGGACTAGAAAGTTTCTTCGTGGTGTTTCCTCATGCTGGTTTCTCCCCTAGTTTCTGTTCACCGTTTCTTTTGAATATCCGTTTCAAAAACTTAAAAAATTGGAATGCAAATAAACATTCAGTCCTGTATCGAGGATAACTTTTTGTGTGCCTGTGTGTTTCAACTTTCAACAAATATTTGCCATCGATCGATGAGCACTTATGAATACTCTCTCGATTCTAAAATATAAGACATTTTACTGTAGCCTTTTCTGATGATATGTATATATATATGACGTGTTTTAGTGTAGAGATTTGTTCATTTCAGTCGGTACGTAGTCTATATTAATTTATATAAAAAATCTTATAATTCAGAACAGATGGAGTATTTTCCAAGCGTATGAACATTTTTCTCATTGACGTGTGAATATTTTTCTCATTTTCAACATGGACGCTTTTGTACTGTATCATGTTTTCTCGAGGGATTTTAATTGATTATTATCTTTCCCGCTAAGATATGGCATGTTTCTATTAGTAGGTCATTTTAAATAAGTATGATAGTTTTTTCTAAAACAAAACAGCCAATTTGCCTCGTTTAAATTTTAAAAAAGTAGGGAAAAATTGATTAGTTTATTAACGGGGGGACCGGCCGAAGACCGTTACAAATGCAACAACGTCGTCATATAACACCATCACGTTGGGCATCATCGGCCGATCTGCACCCACACGAAGCACACACATGTCGCGAAGAAGGAAGACGGCTATCCTTCATCGACATCACCACTCATCGAGCCAACGATTTCGACTTCACCTTCCGCGACCACCGAGATAGCCCTCGCGCAAAAAATGTTCATGAGATAAACCTCTAATATTTAACGGTAGATAATTTCTGTTGTGCTATTTGAAAGTAACTTGGCTTCTAAGTTTGGTGTTTCTTAATTTATAGAACAGAATCACACAAGGAATCGACACGACTAATTGTCTCAGTTTTTGCAAATCTAAGTTCTACGGTCTAGAGTGCCGTGCCGATCAAATTTATCACGGTAACAATCTTTTTTCAAAGGATATATCACGGTAACAAACTTGACATCTACGTCAGCTCAACTAAGAACAACCTACAACTTGGCAACCACGTCGGACTCTGATCCCATCCGGTAAAAAAGGACGCGAGAATTCACGGTGGGGGGAAGAAAGAACAGAGGAGGAAGAAGAAACGGCAGAGCTAGCCATGGCGATGGAACGCTACCTATCCACGGACGTCTTGGTGGAGATCCTGGTGCGTCTGCCGCCGAGCAGCCTGCGCCGGGCTCGTCTCGTCTGCCGCCATTGGCGCGACGTCGTCAACGAGCGCACCACGGAGATGCA
Source organism: Puccinellia tenuiflora (assembly GCA_012064385.1). Taxonomy (NCBI): domain Eukaryota; kingdom Viridiplantae; phylum Streptophyta; class Magnoliopsida; order Poales; family Poaceae; genus Puccinellia; species Puccinellia tenuiflora. The sequence goes on along the minus strand of QRDG01000041.1, from coordinate 1,886,405 downwards.
GAGCCGCCCCAGGCCCCTCATCTGGGACGGTTGCGTCGCCTACACCGTCGGTGACTTCTCGTCGGAGTCGACGGGGTTGTGCGATGAGCTGTGGAGGAACGACGATCGCCACCCCCAACTGGTTGGCACGTGCAACGGATTGCTCTGTCTTTGTGACAACAAGGAGCAGGCCGGCGGCGCCCTCATGGTGGTCAACCCAGCCACCGGCGAGACGTTGCCCGTCCCGGCACTGCCGTGCGCCGGCCGTATCGTCGCACGCCACGGCGACGCGAGTTGGCATGCCGCGTACAATTTTGCGTACCACCCGACCACGGGGAAGTACAAGGTGGTGCACGTCCCCTGCGTCTACAACCAGCTCTGTGAATTTGGAACCGTGCAGGTACTCACCTTGGGGGAGACGACATGGCGGGACGTGACGCCCCCCGTCGGTGGCGCGTGGTGCAGAGTCTCCGCCGGCATCATCAGCGTCGACGGCGTGACACACTGGGTGAAGGTGGGCGGCGACACGAGGATCGTCTCCTTTGATCTCGATACCGAGTGTTTCGCCTCCGCGCCCACACCGCTGCCTCGTCTCTCAGACAAACATGGTAGCTATCACCTGACGGAGGTGCACGGGAGGCTGGGCTTTGTCAGCCTCCCTGACGTGTGGGTTCTGGAACAGGGGAGGCGTCAGTGGAGCCACCGGTACAAGATTGAGGGAGGTATCCCACGGCCGCATTTCATCTACGGTGATGGCATCCTCACGGTGCGCGAAGGTTCGAGGTTCTACGGATATTGGCCGAAGAGCTCACCGAGGCTAAAATGGTTAGGCGTGGTACATATCGGGCACCGGGATCATGGGACGCTGGTCGCCAAGATGACTTTTGGATACCGGACATTTGCCTATGTCGAGACCATGGAGCCACTCAGTGTTTATGCCACAAATTAACTGATCCAAATCACACAAAATCGTTGTTTTTTGTTTTGAGTCCGAGTTCATCTAGACTGATTTTGTTTTGTAAATGAAATCTGTCTGTCTCTACCAATGTGTGATTCGGATGCCATGGGTTGAGGCTGCAGATGTGAATTTCTGGGTGCTACCGCATTACTTGTTTATTCGTGGCAAAAAAAATGTTCTTATTTCAGCAACACATAGACATATTTGCTACCATTACTAATTCTCAGTTCCTAATTTCTCAACGAAATAAATAAACGTGCAACCACATAAGTGGTAGTGATAGACAAGTGAAATTCAATGCGAGCATAAAACAACCCCTTTGTCAGTGTTAGCTTTGATCTAGGTACTACCAGGGATATAAGCCTTACTTGTGCTTTCCCCGATTTGAACTTGATCAATTTGTTGAAATAATAAGCCCATTTTGAGCTGACACTACTAGGAAACTAGCTATAGGTGGAATGCTATTTTGTGGCGCACCAATATTTCATGCGCCACTAAATTTTTTTTTGTGGCGCACCAGTTTCCATGCGCCACTAAAAGAAGAAATTCTGTGGCGCATCTGGAGGACATGCGCCACTAAAAGAAGACATTCTGTGGCGCACCTTCCTCCATGCGCCACAGAAATTCTGTGGGCCCCACAACCAACGGCTGGCTTGCATCCTACACTGCCTTTTCTGTGGCGCATGGAGCAAGGTGCGCCACAGAAATGTACATTTCTGTGGCGCATCTGGCCACATGCGCCACAGAAATATGGTGGGCCCGGCACCAATGATTAGGGGCTGCACAATTCTGTGGCGCATGGGTCCACATGCGCCATAGAAAGTGACATTTCTGTGGCGCATGTGGTTCCATGCGCCACAGAATTGTGCAGCATTTTTTCACCGCACGCACCCCCCCCCCCCCCCCCCCCGCGTGGATCGCCTTTTTAGTTTTGCACGAAGTGAAAGAAAATGATAAAAAAATCAAAAAATAAAATCTTTTTAGATATAGGGAAGGTTTAGGGTCTAGTTGTTAGGAAAAATTTAAAATACACATTTTGACTTTTTTTCCAAAAGTAGGTGAAAAAATATTAAAACGGGCATAACTTTTTTTAGATTTTCAAAATTCCAAACGAAAAAAAAGTTATGGCCAACAGAAGAATTTTTCCAGCAAAATCAAAAAAAAAAAAAGACAATTCTGTGGCGCATATGTAGCCCATGCGCCACAGAATTGTCTGGCGGGATTCCAAATTTTGAATCCCGCCGGCACCCCTTCTCTCCTCCACTTCTCCCTCCACTTCTCCTCTCCTCTTCTCCTCCACTTCTCCTCTCCCCTTCTCCTTCCTCCTCCTTCTCCTCTCCTCTCCTCTCCTCCACATCTTCTATCCTCCTCTCCCCTTCTCCTCCACTTCTCCTCTCCCCTTCTCCTTCCTCCTCCTTCTCCTCTCCTCTCCTCTCCTCCACATCTTCTATCCTCCTCTTCCTCCACCTCCACCTCCGGCGACCTCCTCCACCACCACGGCGACCTCGTCCTCTCCACCTCCACCTCTACCTCCGGCGATCTCCTCCACCACCCCGGCGACCTCCACCTCCGGCAACCTCCTCCACCACCCCGGCGACCTCCTCCTCCACCTCCGGCTACCTCCACCTCCGGTGACCTCCGACGACCTCATCCACCCCGGCGACCTCCGGCGACCTACTCCACCATCTTCGACGACTCCCATCCTCCACCCACCTCCGGCTACCCCCTCCTCCTCCACCCACGGCAACACGGCCTCCGACGAGCACCGAAAAAATTCCGGCGAAATTCCGGCGGCTAGATCTAGATCTAGATCTGGCCGCCTTTTTTTTGAAATTCAAAACAAAATTCTGTGGCGCATGGTGGTGGGTGCGCCACTAAAATATTTCTGTGGCGCACGGTTCTGGGTGCGCCACAGAATCTTAGCATTTCTGTGGCGCACCGCCAGCATGCGCCACAGAAATATATTTTAGTGGCGAGGATTCTGTGGCGCATGGGCATTTCTTGTGGGTGCGCCACAGAATTCTTTTTTGGTGCGCCACTAATAGCCCTTTTCCTGGTAGTGTGATCTAATTTGGATTTATATCATGAGATGACAGTATTGGGGAGGCAACACAAATGAACAAAAACCGGCATTGACTTCTAGGATTCTCATAAGAATTTGGAAGGATACAAATCCTTATGATATTTTCCTATGGTGATTGTTTGATTTGTAGGACAGAATTTCGTAGAATTTTTTTCTTAAATAATCCTTTGCACTACATTTCATACAAAATTTGACATCCAATCAAATCTAGTTATAGAAATCATTTGATTTTTTTAGTGATGAAATCAAATAAGGTTTGTGCATACGAAATCATGTATCAATGGAATGGGCATTATATTACAATCTTGTGTTTTTCTTTTCCTGCGTTTGTAGAATCTTGTAAATCAAAGAGGCGTGGGAAAGGTATATTCTGTTGTAGGAGTCCGAGAGAGACGGGGAGCCCTCTTGAGCCGATCTAAGGCCACTCAGCCTACCCGCACCTTAGGCGGCACCTCCAGCATCGGACGCACACCCTGTTTTGAAACCTAAGAAATGTGTAGAAATTCGCTCCTATGTGAAGCTGACATCACTCACATAAAAATCTCGGTATACATCCCTTTTTATTGGAAGTTCTGCACATTATGTGCTTGATCTATAGGCCACAACTAGTGAGCTTTTGTTCGTGTGTTTGTGGGGATTCTATGCATTGGTTTTGGGGTTGTGCTTGTGTACAACTAGGAAGGGGGAGACATGTCAATGAAATTTTGTTTTGGGTGAAGAGGATAGAGGGGAAATCTCCTTGATTTTTTTAGTGTGGGGAGCAAGAAGGGGAGGGATGATTACAGCAGGGAGCAGCACTGCAACACAGAAAGCATGTTTTTTTGTTAACATCTGCCTACACCAACTAGGGAGGAAAGGGTTAGTGAATTTGTATTTTTCGCAAAATATACGGCCACCGTGAGAAAACCATGAAATATATAGAAACTACATCAAAGCCAATAGGAATATTTGTACATTGTTCTAGGCAATCGTTGCAAGATCTAGGCAACATACTTCCAATCAAGGTAACCCTTATTTGAGAATTAGATAACTTCTAGATTTTTTTTAATGTTTACGTATTTCGAGGCAAGTAGCAACACTTTCAAGGAAACATGCTTGCAAATCTATGCAATCTTTACTTGTTTAGTAGGCAACTTGTACAAAAGTGTTTTTCGATGTAAATCCAGGCAACTTGCAGCCCTTTCAGGGCAATATATTTGCAAATCTAGGCAATCCTCATTTGAGCATAGACAACACAAGTATTTTTCGACATTATGTAAATCAAGGTCACTAGTAGCAATTTGAATGCAACATACTTGCAAATCTAGGCTATCCTCGTTTGAGCAGTAGGCAACTTGTACACTTATTCGACATATACATAAATCTAGGCACTAACCATTGAACAACATGCAATTCTATATCTGTAGTTTTTTCTTCTAGAAAGCAACTATATGACAAATAGGCAATCTAACACACTTTAATTAAGAAACGTAGGTTATATATAGAGCAACTTATCCAGCAACTAACACATGCATCTTTTTGTTTTTTGTTTTGCCTACTTATATCCTTATTTTACAGGTCGACAGGAGTCGCATGCAAATGGGTGTAGATCAAAGTTGACACAACAATTTGTTACATTAATGGGATGTTTTTTCTGTAATATGAAGGTTGACGGGCTACTAGTTCAAAGCAACCCCCACCACCGGCAATTGTCAAAAGAGAGAGGCGACGGCTAGGGTTTCAACCCTAAGCCGTCGTCGCCGCCGCTGCCATCTGCACCTTCCTCGTCGCCTTCGTCCGTGTATCGATGGGTCCCCGCCTCCTCTAGTTGCCGCTCTGGCGCTAGGAGGGGTGGGGACCTCGGACCTGCGTACGGCGCTATTGAAAGGTCCTTAATGTTAGAGTTTGGTTTTGGTTGTCATCTTCTTCGTCAATGGAGATGGCTTTGTCTTCAATAAGTGATCTTTGGCCTACCGTTCGACGGCGAGATCTCCTTCCCGATGTCACTCCTGATATCGATGGTGGTGTTGAAAGATTAAATTTGTCTAGGTATGGTACTTCAGATCTTGCTTCGCCGAATCAAGCTTGGAGGAGGTATGTCCTCGCAATATTTGTCCCGGCTGCTACGTCCTCGGCAATGGTGTTTCGTACCCTCGGCTCCCTGCGACGTCGACCAAGCGGTTCGGTTGCTTTTCCCTGAAATACTGGTGGTGGTACTCTTGCCGATGTTTGTTGATTACTTTAATGGCTGCATGCGTGCACGTAGCCTTGGCACTGCGGCTCAAAATTAAAATTATGGGAGAACCCTCGTTGGTATTTACAGGTATATGTGTTGGCATCTATGTCACTTTTCAGCTTCATTCAGAGAAATACAAGATTGTGTCATGGAAGAAGAAAGAGTTTGAAGATATCGAAGATTTACTGTTTTCTTTTAGACTTTATTTTGTAATCGCTGGAGTCAGCTCATGTATCTCTACCGTGTACTATTTGTTGCTATAAATATATATGGTATTGATTGTAAAAAAAAATGAAGGTTGACGGGCTACCCAAACAGTTTATAATTTTTTTCCCCCTTTTCTGAAGCAGATGGTGTGCACGACAATGTGTGTTCGAGATGAAAAATAAGATTTGGTGCTGAGAGTTTGGGTCTCTGTTGAGGATGATTTTGTAATGCTTCAAAACCAGATCGCGTGATGGTGTTGTTTTCCCAGGGTAGGATGCCACTCGCTTGCTCCATCTAGCAACCGGGCCCTGCCTAGAACAGTCCCAAGGGAAATAAAAAGAGAGAAGAAACGGAACAGAGGACAGGAACTCTCCACTTCTCCAGTCTTGGCCTAAGTTGAGCTTCGTCTCCACCGCCGAAATGTGTGAGTTTAATCCCATTTCAGTGGTTTCTTCAGCCGCCCTGTTGGCTCTGCGTATTCTCGCACGCTCGGAAGGCACAGCGGCGAATGGGTTCACGGCGCACTACTTCCCGCAAGAGCTGGACCACTTCAGCTTCACCCCGGCCTCGTCGACCGTCTTCTACCAGAGGTACCTCGTCAACGACAGCTTCTGGGCGAGGAGCCACGTCGTCGACGGCAAACTGGCCGGAGCCGGACGGCCGATATTCGTCTACGCCGGCAACGAGAGCCCGGTGGACTTGTTCGTCCAGCACACGGGCTTCATGTTCGACATCGCGCCCAAGTTCGGCGCGCTGCTCGTCTTCATCGAGGTTTGAAGCTCCGATCGATCGCCCTAGTTACGCCTAATCTTGATCAGCTTGCAACTTGTATTTCATGGAAAATAACGACGGATCTGTAGCAGCATCGTTTCTACGGGGAGTCGTTGCCGTTCGGCAACCGCTCATACGATTCTGCCGAGAAGCTAGGCTACCTGACGTCGACGCAGGCGCTGGCGGACTACGCCATCCTCATCGGCAGCCTCAAGCAGAACCTCTCCGCTGTGGACTCCCCCGTCGTTGTTTTCGGTGGCTCCTATGGCGGCAGTAAGTCGATCGGTCACATCACCACTGACCGCGCATTTGCTTAGCTAATGCTGGGCATGCTTATGGTTTAATTGTGTGCCTGTATCTGCAGTGCTGGCTGCTTGGTTCAGGCTCAAGTATCCTCATGTCGCCATTGGGGCCCTGGCATCCTCTGCCCCGATCCTGCTGTTCGACCACATAACCCCGTGGACTAGCTTCTACGATGCCATCTCGCAAGACTACAAGGTATAGTAATACTACTCCGTAGCTTCATAACACAATGCTTTCCTAGCAAAACATTTTTTTTATCGTTGAGCATGATTCATATTCTTTTGCACTGACATATAACATTACTACATACTTTCACAACAAAACAAGATTGGAAATAATTTCAGGGTATATATGTGACGTGCTTCTTTAATTTAGAAGCACTCAAGTGCGTTCCTAGTAATTGATGTAGCCGATTCCACCTTTCCAAAATAAAATGTAGATCGTGCCTTGAGTCGTTCATGGTTGATGACTCGAGGCTCATCATGTAATCAGATATAGCAAGAGTGTGACTGGCTGACTGCTAACCGTGCCATTTTGGCCTATCAAGTCCAGTTAGATATATGCAGTGTCACTTGCGTGATTAGATACGAAAGCTAATAAAACCCCCTTGATATTGATACCTTTGTCAGATTGATGCTAAATTAGTCCTCGCCCTTAGCTTTAATTTCTTAAGATATTGACTGAGTGTTGCTTGCAACTACTTTGCAGTCTGAGAGCCTGAATTGCTTCAGTGTCATTAAGGCAGTTTGGGACGTGCTATATGAAAGGGGATCCACTAAGACAGGTCTTTTGGAGCTCAGCAAAACCTTTAGAGCATGCAAGTAAGCATGTTGAACTCACTAACTAGTCTCAACCTTATCAGCTAGTACATATATGGCTGGCTTGAACGTATCGACTTGATAAAAATTGCTGGCCTGGGGAGTTACGACGTTCATGGCACTCTTTTCCCTCTTATTTCAGGACCGTGCCATCGGTTGCTATGTTTGTAAGATGGCTAGAGGACGCATTCAAATACACTTCCATGTTGGACTATCCAGTCCCAGTCAATTTCGTGGCGAACCTGCCTGCCTATCCTGTCAAGGAGATGTGCAAGATAATCGACAGTTTCAGCTTTGGAGCAGACATTGTCCACAAAGCTTTCGCAGCGGCTAGCCTGTACTACAACTACACTGGAACGGAGCCGTGCTTCCATATAGAGAAGGATGGAGGCCCCCTTGGCCCTGGCTGGCAATGGCAGGTGAGCCCTTACGCACATGCCGTATGCAGATAAACACGGGAGATCTGACAACATCATACTCATACGTGTTTTCTGAAACAACTTTTGTGTGTCTAGGCTTGCACAGAGATGATCCTGCCCATGACGTCCTCAAAGGACAGCATGTTCCCACCTTCGAACTTCAGTTATCATAAGACGTCTGCCGACTGCCTTAGGACGTCCAAAGTTCGGCCGAGACCGCATTGGATCACTGCTGAATATGGTGGCAATGTAAGTGCTCTTGTAGATATTCAGCGTGTGTATATACTTAAAAACAGGCAGCAGGAGTAGTGTTTGGTTTGCAAGCGTTCATCCCGTGCTGAACTACTGCAGAAAATCGAACAAGTGCTCAAGCGGTTTGGGAGCAACATCATCTTCTCCAACGGAATGCGAGACCCATTGAGTCGAGGCGGGTAGGACGAAATGATTTCACCATCTGACCATTCATGTAGATGTAGTTTCAATCTTTTAAGCGAACATTTGTTTTCTGTAAACCATGGTTTCCCTTTGCTATTGTAATCAGGGTGCTGAAAAACATATCATCCAGCATCATTGCCCTTGTCGCAGAGAAAGGTAACCAGAGAGACACAGAATTTTTCAAAGGTCAAAATAGTTTGGGACTTACTTCTTGTGATATATGTTCATCAGGTGCTCATCATTTCGATCTCAGAGGTGCAACCAAGGATGATCCGGACTGGGTCGTAGAACAAAGAAGACAAGAAGCTGAGATAATCCAGGGATGGATTGAACAGTATTACAATGACATTGCATAGGTCGCAGCCATAATGGCACTATCATGCGTCATAGGCCTCGAGTCCGGATGGCTGTCCCGCTGAGTTTTACCGAACTTATGAGAGCTCTTTAAGGTTGACCTACTATAATTGTTTGTATGCCTTCATGCCATACAATTAGACTTGTTTCGCTTAGCTTTTGGTGAGATAGTTTTGCTGTCTAACATAAATGATGCAGAACGGATCCAACAATACAAGACGATATGTCTTCCGAACGTTAGCTTCAAAATATTTCACTAAGAAAGCAACCGTTAGGCTAAATTCGGTAGCTGACCATGTTGTTTGTCCTACACAAATAACATTCATGCAAGGAAGAAACATTCTAGATGTGGCGGTGATCCTACATGAAACGGTCCATGAGCTACACCGAAAAAAAAACTAAATGGGCGGAAATCAATATCGGATCATGGGTGCAGATGCACCCACTGCTCAAAAAACAATTTTTAAAATTTCAAAAAATTCGAAATAAAATTTCTGGACATTCTTCAAGACATTTTATGTTAGCACAAAAACATTTGTGAAGAAAAGACATTTTTTGTGATATGTGCAAAAAAGACAAATCCGGACGCTACAAAATGACTTTGTACGAGAGTTTTTTTTTTTGTCTTTTTTGCACAGGTCACAAAAAATATCTTTTTACTGCGAATTTAATTGTGCCAATACAAAATGTCCTGAAGTATATCCTGATTTTTTCTTGGAATTTTTAGACATTTTGAAAAGTTTAAAAAATATTTCACACAACGGGTGCATCTGCACCCATGACCCGAAACGTCGTGTCCCTAAATGGGGTGATACTTAAGATTGACTTTCAAAATACCTATGACAAGGTCAAATGTTCTTTTCTTCAAAAACTCTAAGAATGAAAAGATACTCGGAGAAGTGGTGTGTTTTGATCCATAATTTTGTTTCTGGAGATAGTGTGACCATTAAAGTTAATGATAATATTGGTCGTTACATCCATACAAAAAAAGATTAGCACATGGTGTGATCAATCAGTTGGGAGTATTTTCTGTGGTTAGATGCGACAGAAAATACAATTAGCGGATTTTTTAAAGCAAAAAAAGACAACCACTTGTCTGGTCTGTTTGAGGGGTGTTGTTGGATGCGGTCGGCCCTATAGGTCCGGACATTTGTTCAGGTGCCTCCATAGCGGACAATATTTGGCGTGTGCCGGACACACTAACGATGGAGATGCTCTAAGATATTAATGTTATGAATCTAACATATGAAACAATTTTCCTAAACTTGGATTGATATTTTTTTTCGAATAGCAAGGCTACTTTGTAGCAAGTTTAAATAGTCTTCCATCCAACTAATGTTCATGCTATTGGACTTTTCAAAATTTTGATTCCACCCCTTACTAGTGAGTCCCACCTATCAATGGCCTCTTCGGCGGAGCTCCAATGACCTCGTGACGCCACTCCACTTCTATCCCAGGCTGCGGCATGATGCAAACCATCACGGAGGTTGCCTACAGGTTTCCGCGCCAAGCTTCCACCGCAACCATATGATCTTCTACCCCTCTCTATCGAATCTTCGTACTCCAGGAAGGCTTGATGTGATATGCTACACGAATCAGGAAGTAGGAGGAATGCAGGAAAAACAATGTCCCCCTTTTTAGAGAATGCTTATTCTAAAGGTTATGAATAGCAAGTTACAACCAGAGACGGGGGGGGGGGGGGAGGGGGTGCTAGGCCAACCCCAAGGTTCAGATTTAGTGAAGAATAATAGCCATTCACTCTTATATTTTATTGATCTACTCTAATCACCCCCCCCCCCCCCCAAGGTTCAGATTTTGTGAAGAATACTAGCCATTCACTCTTATTTCTTATTGGTCTAATCTAATCCCCCCTCATGAAGTCTAGAACACAAAACCTGTCCATTTAGCTTCCCCTTAAGGTTAGATGCTGGATAGGTCCCTGGTCAGAATTGGTTCCGAAGAAGTACTACAGAATACATAGCTTCTCACCACATGAACGAGCTTCACCAAGTAAGCCGAACCCTATCAGATTCTTTTCTCCTCAGCTTGGACACGTGAATCTTGATGTACAAAGAAGAGTGACATATTGCCCACTAGCACCATGAACCCAAGAGTTCCCCTAAAACCCTCACTTCCTCAGTTCTTAAAGCCAAAATCGCGCGACCAGAAGCAACGAAACCCAATCGAATGTTAGCATGATAAGTGCATCATGTGTGGTTAGTCCTCCATCATTGTTCATCAACCTTTTCCATCTCACATATGCATAAGTCAAAATAAGAATAAAAACAATCGAATGAAAATTTATTCATGCATTATTCCATCCTAGTGAGCCACGTTAATGTTTCAAAGTTGGATTGTTCTTATTTCTCAGATCAGCCTAAGCTAGTTGTTTTTCTTCCATAGGGGTGGATCGCCGCAGGGGTTGCACGTGCATTCTTGGGGTGAACAGTGGCCACAGCTGCCACTATGCTCTTTATCACAGCACGCGTTGCATGCGTCTACGTCCCCGAGAGTGCAAAGCTTGCCCTTGCCCTTCCCGATGTATCCCTCACAGCGTATCTGAGCTGAAGACTTTACCATTCTATCTGTAAATGTCATCAAGAAAAAAATCAGGAATAGGCCAGCAAGAAGCTACTCAATTTTTTTTCTTGCACCAATACTAGAGAGATCTGATCATCTGAAGATCTACCTGACGCTATAGCCAGAACGGCAAGGGCTAGAAGAAGCATTAGGCTAACCTTCATCTTAGAATGTGAAGTTCTGGTGTTGATACCCAGTACCCTGGTGGGGAGGTTGTTGAAAGTTTACACAATTGTGAGTGAGAATTATGACAGAAAGAATCGTTGGTCTATGCAAGACCTTTATAGTGGAAGATATTATGACCCTTTATGTTGTGAAAATTATCCAAAATAGGCAAAGGATATTGGTATATAAATAAGTATCAAGAGTGTATCTACGAAAAGATATAGATATTGTGACAATAATACAAAATATACAAATGATTTTGTTGTGTACATAAATACCAAAGGTGTAACTGACAACAATAAAAGTTGATTGAGAAAATAAATACAAAGAAGACAAAGGATATGTCGATGTAGATAAGTATCAACAGATAAATATCGATAAATGTATAGATATATCAAAGAGCAAATGAAAGCAATTAATGTGAAAAATATATAAATATTTAGATCCATTGGTGTGGAAAGCAACTATTGTGGACACCATTAATAATTGAAAATATAAATGTACTGGCATAATTCATGTGCAATGCTACGGTGGTTCAAATTATTTCCTCGCCGCACATATAAATATGATACATGTGAGAAATAGTGCATATATAAATAACTACATAATATTCAAAATTCATTAAGATTCCATGTTCTTTAAAATATATTTCCATAACAACTATTATAGGTGCATAGAATACAACAACCCAATTACTCATCTCTTATTTAATCAAGATCTACTTCTTGGCTCTCAACGTCGGGATGTTGGTTGTGTGAAACTCGGTGAGCTTTTGTTAGTATAGAAATCCCTGCACACTTAGGTGTGTAAAACTCCGTGAGTTTTCAGTCTCTTCTGACGTCATTTGCCTCGGGACCTATGTCGGTTGGTTCTTCCTGTAAGTCACAAAATCAATCCCCTCCCGTCCATGATCTGCAAAATATATTAAAAAAATAGAATGTGACGTGCACAACAAGGATGACAGGGTGGCTAACCACTCCACAAAGGATTTGCTACCTCCTTAAAAGTGGAAAACAGACGATGCTGACAGCAAAGGAAGGAACAATGACAATGCGAATAGATACAATGACAACAATGGGAATGGTGGAAACGACAACAACGAAATGGTCAGAACCACGACCCTCTAGTCGACCAATAGCAGTTTCAGAATTAGTTGAGCCACTACCACGTCTTTACAACCAGTAGCTCCAAAAGGGATCGAACGTTGAGCCGACATGTAGGGAATTCCGTCAAACCCGCCATTCCCATGTGGCTTAACTGGTCAGAACAGCTGATCATTTGAAGTCGCACGGATCATCCGCCAGAGGTCCTAGAACCAGGTCGGCTCATGATGGTAGTTGCCCCCCAAGTTGACGGTTACATATTGTCCAAAATACTTATGGACGGTGGTAGCAACATCAACATTGTGCACCAGAATAATTTTGAAAAGATGCAGCTCTCTAGGAAGCGACTACAACATACAACCACAATCTTCCACGACATAGTCCTAGGGAAGTCGGCCCAGCCTCTTAGAAAAACTCAGCTTGAAGTCGCCTTAGGTACTCCTGGCAATTCATACACTGTCGGATTTGCATCACAATCAGTGCACCTATGAGTTAAAAATTGAGTTGTAACTCGGATTTTTTTTAGTTGGAAGTAGATTGCAACTGAGAAGCTAGTCATTAGTGATAACAAGGGTTCCACCTGAGAACTAAACTAATTCTCATTCTATTGATAATTAATCACATACATTAATTAATGATGAAATAAATGTACTAATATTTTGGCCTCGGTTTATAGTAAAAAAAATAGATTTTTTTTTTGAGGGTGTGTAAAAAAATAGATAGGGCTCTCTGCTCCGAAGCAAGAAAATGCACCAACACGGACACGCGAATATAAAGGACCCGAGTGGCCCAGCCCGACTCCGGCCCACCCGATTGCCCTTTTTCCGAAAAAAATAAAAACCCATAGGGCCCACTTACCCTCCGTTCTCACTGACGGCGGGCCCCGCGTTCCTCCTCCTCCTTCCGCCTCCCCCTCTCTCCTGGTTGGTCTTGGAGCCCAAGAAGAACTCCAACAAAAGGAAAGGCTCGCACATCCAAACCCTACACACACCTACACTCCCGCACACCCGGATCGAGAGAGCGGAATCGACGAGGAGGAAGACGAAGGAGGAGGAGCTTCGACTTCGAGGATGTTCCGGAACCAGTACGACACGGATGTGACGACGTGGAGCCCGGCGGGGCGGCTGTTCCAGGTGGAGTACGCCATGGAGGCCGTCAAGCAGGGCGCCGCCTGCGTCGGCCTCCGCTCCGCCACCCACGCCGTCCTCGCCGCCGCCAACAAGTCCGCCAACGAGCTCTCCTCCCACCAGCGCAAGGTATTCCGCGTCGCCGACCACGCCGGGGTCGCCCTCGCGGGCCTCACCGCGGACGGACGCGTCCTCTCGCGATTCCTCCGCAACGAGTGCATCAACCACGCCTTCGTCTACGACGCGCCCCTCCCCGTCTCCAGGCTCGCGCTCCGCCTCGCCGACAAGGCGCAGGTCCGTCTCCTCCGCCCGATCCCCTTCTGCTCCTGTTTCTGCTGGCTTTGCCTCGATCTGCCCGTGCCCTTAGGTTTTCGCGGTGGAGAGATCAGATCTGGAGCGGGACATCTGGTTTCGTGCTTAGGTGGTGTAATCTCGGGTACGATTTGTGCTGGTAATTAGGGTTTTGATGTGTGATGTCGACCGCCGGTAGTAAACCAAATATAATTCAAATGATTTTCCTAGTGGTACGAATCAGGATCCTGCCTCGCTTTGGAGCTTATTGCTCTGATTTGTGAATATAATTTAATTTAGCCATGTGTGAATGTGAACTATCCTGCTGCTACTTATGTCCGGTTGTAGAATTGCGCAGAAACTGGGACCTATAGCAGTATCAGAGTTTCCCTCTGTAGTGTCCTCACAATTTACTGAAATTGAGTCTTATGGTCTGGAGTTCCCCATCTTTACCTTTTTTTATTTTTTTTAAGTCTTAACATGATGTTGTCATTTTTCAGTCATGCGTGTTATGAACCCTTATGTGTATTCGGGTTTGATAAGTATGTAACTATCTACTAAAGTGAGTAGTATCAGGCTTTGCAAGTTAAGTTTGGTGAATTAGCTCCATTCTACTGGCGCTATGGGTTGGGGCATGTAGTTAGGATGGGAAGGAATTTTGATAACGTGTACTGTAAGATATCACAGGAGGCTCCATTCTACTTTGTTTGTTGATTCATTTTTTGCAACACACATATTTGTATAATCCGACAAGGGAAAATCACAAAAGAAGCTAGATATGATTTTGAATAGGTGAAACCTTGGACGGGTTAGTTCTGGTTTGATTGGACCAATCAAAAGTTTTATTGGTGTTGTGATCTCATTCACTATGCCACCACTCAGCTACAATTGAATCTCGTAGATTCTGAAGATAGGCTTTCGTTGAAGTTTGAGCTATGTATCCCGTGTCGCTCCTGATTCACAAATATGGCATAATTGACAGTCTGATTGCTAATAATCATGTTTCCTTTTCCATATGATCGTGTGTCTATGGCCTTAGTTACCGTATCTGTAAGTAGAGATAATAAGCTGGACAGAAACTGTTCTTTGGACAATTTAACTTAGCTTGCCTATTTAGTTGGCATGTATCAGCCTGTCAGACATCTAGACTCTAGTCAGTGCTCTATTTTAGTATTCCATATTATCAGACATTTAGATTGTTAGTAGGTTGTGATGTCCCATCAGTACAAAGAAACATGTATCATCTTAAATAGAAAACATGGAAGAAAATGATACTAGTAAATAGCTTTAGTAGATTTCGTATCATCTGTGAGTGGGATCTTCATTCCATGACAAACTTGTTACCTTCTATTGTGTTATCTTTTTCCTGCTCATTGTTTTGCTGTTTTAGCTTGTAGAAGTTGTCGAGAAGTCCAGCTTTAAGGTTGATGATCCCTATTGTGTCATCGAACGTCTAGACAACTAACTTGCTAATTCATTCTACTGCTTTAAGGTTAATGATCCCTATTGTGTCATCGAATGATGTCTGGACAACTAACTTGCTAATTTATTCTACTGCTTTCTTGCAATTCTCCATGTCCATAATCCCGATTGCCTCTTTACCATGTTGAATTAACTCCCCTCAAAAGCAAAACATATTATTAATGGACCATGATTAATATGGACTATGGGGTTTACTACTCTTTTTAAGAACATTTGTTTTGACTACTGGAAGGTCAAGTAATCAAGTTGTCCCCGATGATATACCTGTACTTCATAGTATTGTGATATATATTTGCACGTCATAGTGGAACGTCTCAGTTTTTTCACCATTTTGATTTAGATAGAGCTCATGCTAATGCGCATCTACCCCTTTGATCGAGTTGAATGGGTGGATCTAGTTTACGGTATGTTCATATCTATAGTATATTGTGCACCTTCCACATTTTTTATGGTCAAGTAGACAAATATTTTGATCGGTATATGGTGATGTATGTTTCTGTTGCGAGGCGCAGTTCACCATATGAGCTCAAGGTCGATCAGTTATTGGTTCCATTTTATGATTCTTGTCTTGCTGTAGCCAAATAATTGCATTAAGCCCAGCATCTTGATTACTTCTATCTAAAATGTTATCTGAAGATCTGACATATGGCTTGATCACTATGTATGTTCTCTTCCCATGTTATTGGGGGCAATATATTAACAATCTATTTTTATGTTCAGGTTTGTACACAGCGGTCATGGAAGAGGCCTTATGGTGTTGGCCTCCTTGTCGCTGGTCTAGATGAGTCTGGAGCCCATCTCTACTATAACTGCCCCAGTGGTAACTACTTTGAGTACCAGGCATTTGCTATTGGCTCCCGCTCCCAGGCAGCCAAGACTTACCTCGAGCGCAGATTCGAGAAATTCAACGACTACACCCCAGACCAGCTCATCAGAGACGCCCTCTCGGCCATAAAGGAGACTCTCCAAGGTGAGAAGCTGACCAGCTCCAACTGCACCATTGCTATTGTCGGCAGAAAGGAGGATGGCACCGTCGAGCCCTTCTCGATGATCGACGCCAAGAGGATCCAGGAGATAATCGACTCCATGGAGGCCGTCGATGAGGCGCCACCGGCCGATGCGCCGGCTGAATCAAGCTCGATGCAGGAGGAGGACAGGGGCGATGCACCCCCAGCAGATGCACCCGCAGCCGATGCCCCTGCGCCAATGGACATCTAGGTGTCTGATATATTATATGGCATCTCCTTCTCGCACCGCATTCAGAGTTTCCAAAAGACTAGACTGTTGTTTTAGAAAGGTTGCCACCCTTGTGTACTCTTGCTTCTGTGCCACTACAGCTTTGCGGTGCTTGTGTTTGGACCGATTATTTTATCATGCTACGGTGCGAACATAATCCTTTGGTTCATGTGAACAGAGTATGATTTATCATCAGACCCTTTTGCCTCGGAGAGTGTTTATGATTTTTGGAGACTGGATCGGGCAGACTACTCTGAAAACTTAAAAAAGACCCAAGAAATCAAGCAACTGCCACATTGTTTTTCTACATATGCAACATAAACATATGAACACATTTATCTTTTAAGATGTTTCCATGTGACGTGTTTTGTTCTACGGTATTGTTTTTTATTGTTAACTCGTCCTGCCAAAATAAGAAGTCAGACTTGAGATGCGTCACATTGGTTGATCCAAGATTTGTCCGTGCACACTGTAGCTGCACGCAACAAATATCATAGGGAAGATCCTTGTGGTGATTCATTTCCTTGGGCAACAAACATCTTATCGAATCCTCTTGGATTCTTGGGGCATGTTTTTCTACCTTAATATTACCCATTTAAACTGAAGTTTCGCCTATTTTTATATTCTTGAAGTGGGAGGCGATGCAAAATAAATTATATCAAATAATAAAACAAGCCAAAGCAAGCTAAACACACGGACATATCATAACCCACTGTTGTGTAAAAGGGAGCCTAAGATTATTTGCCACCTTTTTTTTTTGATAATTGAGAAGCAAATATTTGAGGACAAACTACTCGTTGAAGCCTCATACATACACCTAAAGTTCATAGTATTGTACTTCTTCTATTCCGAAAAAGAAGGGGTACAAATTTCGTCAAAAGTCAATGCTTTTATAACGAAAAAAGTAAATGCTTTCTATTTTTTATCAATTCATAGACAAAAATAAGAACATGTACAATATCAAATAAATGTTAATAGATCCACCATAAAATATATCTATAGTGTGTATTTTTCAGTAATATAGACATTTATACTTTCATCTACACATTTGGACAAACTGATTAGTTTTGGTTTCGACCAAATTCGTCTGCCTTGTTTTTGGAAATGAGGTAGTACTAAACAAACCACTTTTAGAAACCATGCTCTAGAACATTCTACGAAGTTTTGTAGATATTTAAATATACCATGGGCATATAAAAATATATATGCACTTTTATACATTATAGTGAAGCCTATTTGATGAAAATATTCTTAAACATTTCAAATTTAATCTCATAAAATATAATTCCATATTAGAAACCGAAAAATTTATGATAAATAATAGAAATGTATAGCATATGTACCATCATATATGTGATCATTGATATTGTTAATTATAGTAGCTACGCCTAAAGGTAGTATTTAAGATAGCATATTGAAAGATGTATCACTAAAAAACTACATATATTAGTGAAAAAATGAAAAAATAAAAAGTTTGGTATAAATAGACGAGAAGGGTTTATTTTAACTTACGTTTGGCTCGATATAACTCGGTGTGATGTGGGAATACCCAACCTGGTAGGTCCAATTACGCGGGTTGGACCACAAGACCCGGGTGGCTCAGGGCCCACCCGCAAGATGCCTATAGGCCTGCAACCCAGTGGCCCAACTCGACTCAATGCCGGGTTCGACAGACGACGGAGTCTGCGAGGATTACGCTGCACGTAACCTAGCCTTAGTCAATCCGTTAGATGAGATCTTAACCGACCTGGAGACCTTGTAAAACCCTAGCCGACTGTGTATAGAAAGCCGGCTAAGAGGAAACCCTAAGGAGGATCTTATTCCTCGGGACACCATTGAGCAAAACAGCCGACGATCCAGTTTCAAAGATATCATGAACCCAGCTGATCCACTTGTCATCAAAACCTTGGCAGCGAAGGATTTGGATAATAGCCTGATGTTCAATAGTGTCAAATGCGTTGGAGAAATCAAGTTTGAGAATAATCGCCTCTTTCCCGGATTGTTTAACCTAGTGGATATATTCATACGCCCATGCAACACAATCTTGAATCATGCGAGACTTCGAGAATCCATATTGTTAACATGAATTAGCTGCAGGATCTTGTTTTGCAATCTGTTGGCCATCAGTTTAGTGAGCAATTTGAAACAAGAGTTTAGGAGAGAAATAGGCCGATAATCATTAGGCCCTTTGAAAGGACACGGATGTCGCCTAGAGGGGGGGGTGAATAGGCGATTTAAAATTATTACGGTTAAGGCTTGAATAAATGCGGAATAAAACTAACGTTTAATTTATCAAGCCAAAACCTAAACTAGCTAGATTTACCTATGTGCACCAACAACTTATGCTAAGTAATATAATCAACTAGGTGATAGCAAGATATATAACTTTAAACTCTATGGCTATCACAAAGTAAATAGCATAAGTAAGAAACTCGGATATAGAAATACCGAGGCACTTGGAGATGATGATTTATCCCGAAGTTCACTTCCCAATGGAAGCTAGTCTCCGTTGGAGCGGCGCGGTGTTCACCAATGTGAAACACCGAGTAGCCTTGATATGGCACACCGTATCTCCGTTGTGTCTTACCACTAATGTGGCGAGGCACTTGTCACTATGTTGCCGTTGAGGTTGACAACTAGAACTTTTACAAGGATGAAGCTCACTCCACAAGTTGGAGGGTCTTCACCAAATGCACCGAGCCACCAAGACTTGATGCTTCAAGGGCGGGGCACACACCACAACTTAAATGGTGGCTCCCGGCAATGTCTTCGTAGCTACCAAAGCTCCGAGACGAACAAGGTTGAGTCACACTCCACAATTGGAGGCTCCCAACAACTCCCGTGAGCCACCAAGACTCTGAGAAATCAACAACCGTCTAGGGTACCAACGTGCCCTAGAGGAACAAGCTCTAGGGCACCCAAGCACCCAAGAGTAACAAGCTTCTCAACTTCACTTTCCACGAATCACCGTGGAGAACTCAAACCGATGCAACCAATGCAATGGCAAGAACACACTAAGTGGTCAAGTCCTTCTCTCCGAAATCCAACCAAAGCAACTAATGCTATGGAGGGATTTAAGAGGAAGAACAAGGAGAAAACACAAAGCAACTCCAAGACCCAAATCAAAGATGTTCTCCTCACTTAGAGGAGATATGGTTTGGTGGAATAATAGATCTAGGCCTTCTCCTTCAATCCTCCAAAGATCAACGAGTTTGGGTGGAGGGATTGGGAGATCTATGTGTTTTGAGCTCTTGCAACAATGGAGGAGAGAGAGGGAAAATGTGTTCAAGAGTTCTACTCAAAAGGTAGAAGACAACCCCTTTTAAAGGGTGGGGAAAAGTGACCGTTTGAAGGGGTTTTCTTGCATGCGCAGAGAAGCCGGCCTTGCCGGCTTGGAGGCCGGCCCCAAGGCCGGCATGGAATATTCACGCGTAGAGAGGCCAGCCTTGGGCCCGGCCTAGGCCGGCCTGGCAGTGTTTGGAGGCCGGGCAGGTGCCCGACGCAGCCGGCCTTGGGGCCGGCCTAGGCTGGCCAAACTGCAGGGAGGCCGGCCTTGAGCCCGGCCTAGGCTGGCCTCGCAGTGGTGGAGGCTGGGCAGGTGCCAGAGGCGGCCGGCCTTGACCCCGGCCTTGAGCCCGGTAAGGCTGGCCAAACTGCAAAATGTTCGATACTAAAAATGCAATAACTTTTGTATCCGGACTCCGTTTTCAATGATCTTGGGCTCGTTGGAATCACCACAACGAGCACTACAAGATTATGCATAGAAACATCATTGTCCAACATAGGAGGGTAAAACCAAATGGGGAAATGTTAGATCACTCTCTAAATGAATAACCGGTAAACCCCCAAAATCAAAAATGCAATAAGTATTTCATACGAAATCCGTTTTTGATGAACTTGAGCTTGTATTGAAGATCAAGACAAGCTCTAAAACCTCATCTATATAAAAGTCACATAAGAATAGGCAATGGAGATTTTGGTATGGGTGGGAAGGTGTGAACCTTTCCTCACTAGTGAATCGGCAAAATCTCCACCACCGAAAACGCAATAGACGATGCAACGAATTCCGTTTTCGGTGAACTTGGTCTTGTAATTACAAGCACGACAAACACCAAGACCACACCACGATAAGAGCCAAATAAGAACCAATAAAGATGATTGCAAGAATGCAAGGATGCAAAGGTTTGAGCTCTCTACGACCGATACGCTAAAGCTCACTTGAGAGCCCCTCTTGATAGTACGGTTACCTATCCTAAAAACCCGGTCTCCCAACTAGACCGCGAGACCGGTAAAATAGAAACCCTATCAAGATCATACCTTTGCCTTGCGTATTCCACTTGAGCTAGATGATGACGATCTTGGTCTCCTCTCAAGTGGATCACCTTTCTTTGCCTTGCGCATTCCACTTGAGCTAGATGATGACGATCTTGATCTCCTCTCAAGTGGATCACCTTTCTTTGCCTTGCGCATTCCACTTAAGGTAGATGATGACGATCTTGATCTCCTCTCAAGTGGATCACCTTTCTTGATTACGCTCCGCTCGGTGAAGCCTCGCATATTGCTCCCCCGTACACCAATATGGGAGAGACACTCTTTCACATATCTTCACATGCCCTTATCTTCTATGTTGATCAATTTGCACATAGCCTTGATCAACATATAATCTTCTTCTTTTAGCCTTGACTCCAACATATGGAGTACAAGCATTCCTTATGGACCAACACTACAAACATAATTCAAAGCACACATTAGTCCATAGAGATTGTCATTAATTACCAAAACAACACATGGGGGCAACCATGCACTTTCAATCTCCCCCATTTTGATAATTGATGACAATCCCTTTTAAGAGGGTTTATATAATGAATATAGCAACCTTGCAAGACAAACAAGCAAGGATGCAAAGCGCATTAAAGGCAAATGCAACAAAAGCATAAAACCCAAATTCCCTTAAACCCTCTAAAACTTCTCCCCCATTGGCATCGATTGCCGAAATGGGAAGAAAAATTTAGAAAGCCAATATAATATGAATTCCTCCATAAAGTGTACATTTCTCAAAATGTGAGTGGAATCAAATGCACATATCCATTGACGAATAGTTAGAGGAAATCAAACTATATTGAGGATCCAAAGATTGCAAAAGGATGAAATCATTCTAAACATCTCCACAAAGGAGAAAAGCAAACAAAAAGATCCAATGCGAGAGTTCTAAATAGAAACGGAGAAGCTCCCCAATGTTCATGCACTATTGAGGAGTGCACAAATATGGAATCCTTGCTCCCCCAAAATCATCTAGAACACTCACCAAGTGCAAGGATGTAAAAATTAAAGCAAAACAAAGCACTTGCACTAAAGATGTGGTTGAGCCATAAGGAGATACCAATTAAAAGAAACTATCAAGAAGGATCCAACCAAGAGTATGTGTGTGTGCAAGACAATTAATTTGGTAAGACACATAGTCTTAACCAAATGGAGATAAGTTATATATCAAGTATTGACACACACAACTTACAAAGAAGATTTTTTTTTCAAAAAAAAGAGAATATGTTTACAAACTCAAGGATACCAATTTTTAAAGATTGAACATAGGATAGGACCAACCGAGATAAAAGGAAGATCTCTTAAATGAGTATGTTCACAAGCTTAGGGATACCAATTGGAAACTAAAACCAATTGAAAATGCCAAAAGCTAGTGAGAGCATTTAGCCAATAAAAATCAACATGCTCACCATGATAAGCATGAAGTCAAAGATCTTTAATAGAACTTGAGTGCACAAAGATACCAATAAAAATGAACAAAGCATTCATGAGACAATTTTGGAGCCACCAAAGAATTGTAGATAAAAGCAAGGTAGCTCAAAAGAATTACGATACCAACTAGAAGGTGACCTCTCTCATATGTATAGGTTTCTAAGTAGACAAATCATTGATGATATACATCCACCAAGAAACTTGCACATATGAGATGGTTGATAAAGTGGAAACCATGGTATCCAAAAGGGAAGTCATGAATATACAAAAGAGATTATTGCTTAAAAGCATAGCACATAGCTCAAATTTATCTCATTGTATATAAATGAACTTCAAAAATATCAAAGACATCACACATATCACTAAGGGATCAAGAGATGGTGAAGATGCTTTGAGATAGGCAACAAGTATCATAAACAAATAATACCAATTGAAGGAAAAGGTTTTTGCAATTTCATCACAAATATCACAAAGATATATCAAGTGAAGAAAACAAGCCAAAACCACAACAATTGCAAAAATAGGAGCTTTCATGCTAAGAAACAACCTACACAAGGTTGAAACTAGAAAAGTATGCATGAGGTAGATACTTGTTACCGAGATACATTGACAATGAAGAAGATGAGGGTTTGTTTATCATCAAAGCTTGACCCCAATAATCACACGGTGAGAACACCTTCCTTATGAATGGGGCAAGCATCCAATGTATCTCCATTGTACCTAAACCACAATTCAAGCACAAAATGGTTCCCAAACTCATTGGGTCCCATAGTAGTTAGATAAACTACAATATATAGGAAACACTCCGCATAAATATGTGCATATAGATATGAACGGAAAAGACTTGCTACCCCCATGGGTAGCTACACACCCTAAGTTTGACCGAAACATATATGCAACGGTAAAATGAGATTACTCAAGTAGACAAGGGGGATGTCAATAGTAGAGTTGATAGAAATATTAAAAAGTATTTTGAGTTTTTTTTGAATTTTTTTCCATCCGCTGTGATTTTTTTAGTAAAGTTTGACCCAAAAGTCAACAAAAAAAGTCAACTATGAAAAAAAAGCTAAAAATGACGACCAAAAAATATTTTTTTGAAAATTCCGAAACCAGTTTTGTACACCAAATATCCGTGTTTTACTAGGAAAATAAGCTAAAACTGATACATACGGCTTGCATCTCCGTATAACTCGTGGGTGTGTAGCTACCCATGCGGGTAGCAAATTGTCTCTCTAGATATGAAATTGAATTTCATGCACATCTTAGCCGATTTAGGATTTGGTGGAGTATCCCCTATATATTGGAACTAAAAGACTAGCATGCTATAAAATATATATACTAGTACATATGCATGCATAGACTCAAGAGAACCAAGAGAGATACAATTTGGACAAAAACACCAAGTAAACCAAGAAGAGAGCACACCAAGGTGTGACACAAAAAGGTTGTCCAAATTATATCAAAGTACAAATCAACACATGATTGAGGAAAAATCAAATCAACAAATGATTGATTCCAAAACACATCAACACATGAAGTGAGATATCAATATGAATCAAATCAAACAACACATGAGAGATAAGACACCAATTGAAAATAAGATACCACTAGGAGAAAATATACCAAGAATAGGATAATACTTGACCGGAATCAAGTAAAGTAAAATAAAGCAATAAGGTATCAAAACTCTCACAATAAATATCAATTGAAACAAATATCTATGGAGGAGATATTAAATCCCAATTAATACCAATTGAAGGTACCAAAGGCAAGGCCAATGAGCATATAAGATAAAAGAAAGAGTCATGCTCAAAGGATTTTCTCATTCTATAGGATAAACGTAAAACAAGAAATGAGAAAGCAAGACTCCCAAGAGAGAAGAAGGTTACACCAAATAAACCAAACACCCTCTACACTTTTCATGATGGCACAAAGCATCAAGAGAAAAAGATTTGTCTTCCATAAACACATACGATAGAAATCAAATGCCAATTGAAAGGATCAAATATTGATAGATAGGACAGTGTTCTAAATAAAAAGGAATGCTCCCCCAAGATTCATGCATTATTTTTTATATTTGCATTTGAGTACAAAATACACGTACAAGGGATCATTACTCTTCTATTTTATTTACAACACTAAACACTACCAATTGAAAATTAGGATCCATACAAGAGGCAAGGAAGGCAATGGGTGTCAAAATAAATATTTTGGCAAAAGATGGGGCAAATAAAAGCCAATGCCAATGTAAGGATAATCAAAAATATTCTATCACAAATATAAATATGGATTGTCCAAGGACAATGACCATTTGGAATTATTTTCCCGGTGATAGAGGTATCAACGAATATCCTCACAAGATAAAACTTATGGCAAGAGATAAGAAATAAAACACCATATTTTAATAAAGTTTGTTGGTAGTTCCAACTGTTCAAACCAACCGACAAGGCCATGGTTAGAATAATATGGAAAAAATTGTTTCTCAAATAATATATGGGAATGCATATTAGAGAGAAACCATACCAAGCAAACTCACACAAACAAGAGCCAAAGGGTAACCACAAAAGGAAAATTGGAACTTGTTTGAGCAAAGATGCCACATAGGAATAAGATAATTTACAATATCGAATCTAAGTGGCAAACCTCAAATGTTCACATTTTGTAGGATTGTAATATGCACATAGCTTATTACTCCCCAATAATGTGATAATTCATTTTATCTAAGCAAGAGGCAAATAAAATCAACTAGAGATAATTAATGGACATTATAGAATTTGAATTTCTCATGAGCATGACACACCACATAGTTACTAGATAATCTTGATATATCAATACTAGGTGGTGATCCTCATATACACACATTTTTAGGTTAGTGAAGTGCACAAAGCATATCACTCCCCCAAAATGGGATAGTCCAATAATCTCTCAAAAGAGCCCATTGAAATCAACACAAGATCCAATAAAGACTCAACACAAAGTTTACACATATATGGAGCGCACATTAACATACACACACTTGATTGCTCAAGGTAAGTAATAAGCACAACATATACAAGCACATGCTAGGAACAAAACTAACACATGCAAGGGAGCAAGCAACTTTCAATGTATATATAATTTAAATATAAGTTACCGCAAGAAGGAGCATTGGATATGAGATAGATATGTGATAATCCAATTGACTTGGCTTGATGAAATATAAACATGAAGATCCCTTAATTCTTCAAATGATAGCCAAGTCGCCAATGCCCTTAAACAACAACCTATTGATCAAGTTTGAGCTTGTTGGTCCCCAACCAAGTTGGGTCCTAAGAAGTTAGTCACAATAGGCTTGGCAACCCAAATGGTTCTTTTCTTGACACCACTTTGAGTTCCCACATATTTGGCAAACACATTGCCAACCCTATCCTTCCTAAGAGAATAAACATCATCAATTATTATGGGGTTGGATAGGGTACCATTAGTGCATGAAGAAGCCAAGTGATCCTTCTCACGGCATAAGTAGCAACATCGACTCTTATCTTTCTTCTTAATAGGCTCCCCAACTTGAGGAGCAATAACTTGAGTCTTCTTAGGAGGTGGCCCTTGTTCAACTCGAGATTGAGCATGAGATTGAACAATAGGCCGCTTCCCTAGTTGCTTCTCACTAAGAGGCTTCTTCTTCATTGGGCAATCCCTAACATGGTGCCCTTCAACTTTGCACTTGAAGCAAACAATCTTGGCCGAATGATTGACTTGTTCTTGGCCCTTCTTATTGTTACTCTTGGACTTGTTCTTGATATTGGAGTTGAATCCAAGTCCACTCTTGTCATTGGTGGATTTTTGCACACTCAACATGTTGTCAAGTATGGCCTTCCCTTTATGACGCTTCTCCACATCTTTCTTCAAAGAGGTGGCTTGTACCTTGTGCTCTTTAGACTTCCCTACAAGGTTAGTAGCTACACAAGTACTAGTGGAAGTTGAGGCTTCATTGTTAGAGCAACTAGGCACGAAATATAATTCAACATATGATTTACCACTAGGTTGAGATGAAGAATTACAAGGACTAGCACATGGCATTATAGCATTTTTAGTAGAAGTTGTGCCATTGTCCACATGAGACTCACTAGATATTACCTTGGCAGCGATAGCCTCATGAGCTAACTTTAGCTTATCATGGGATACTAGAAGATCTTCATGAGAGCTCGAGAGCTTCTCATGGCTTTCTTCCAATATCTCATAATTGCTAGTTAGCAATTTAAGTTGAGCCCTTAGCTCAACATTCTCCTTTAAAATGGATGCTTCACAAGAAATAGAGTTAGTAGCACAAGCATCAACATTCATAGCAATGGGAGAACAAGTAGTAAGCTCTTTTAGCAATTGAGCTTGGAGTTGATCATGGGACTTAGTGAGATGTGCAAGAGAATTTTCCAAGGACTTGACATCCTCTTCAAATTTCTTATTAGCCTTAAGGAGTCTAACAATTTCAACAACAAGCTCATCATTTTTTATTTTAAAATCATTAGCCACCTTTAGAGCTCTATCATGGGTTTTATTTACTTTAGATAACTCTAGAGTAAATGTCTCCTCAAGAGATTTCTTGGTGGTTTGTTCTTCTTCAAGAGCTTCCTCAAGATCCGCAATCGTGTTTGCATAATCACGTTCGCGGTTAAGACTTTCATCTTCACGAGCTTTCAAATTTTCAATGGTAAGCCCTCTCTCAACAAGGGTGCTCATGATTTCATGGAGGTTCTCACAAGCAATTTTATTATTTGAAAGAGCATTTAGAACCATTAGGCCTTTCTTACTAAAGTAAGCATCATCTTCTTCATCATTATTATTATTGTCATGATCATCATTACTTGACGATTTAGAAGATAAGCAAGGACTATCAACACAAGCATGTAAAACATTTATAGTGCTAGATGTGTTTAAGTCCAAAGATAAATCATTGCAATAAGATAGAGATGAAATATCATCTACAAGAAGCTCACTATCATTATTGCGAAATTTATCCCTACTCACCATTGCATTATTCTGTGGCTTGCCATGTGTAGGTGAGGTAGAAGAAGTTGAGAACTCATTACGCCCGGAGGTGGAGGGAGAACAATCATTCTCACTATCAATGGACACACCATAATTGTCTTGAAGCTTGGTCCATAGCTCATGAGCATTCCGATAAGGAGAGATCGACAAAGCAACTGCATTTCTCAAAGACATGAAAACAACGTTAGAAGCTTGAGCATCTAGATAAGAATTTTCCTAATCCTCTAAAGATAATCTTTTCGGATCCTTTGGAGGAGGAAAACCCATATCTAAAATTTGCTCTATATATGGATTAATGTCCCTAAAATAATTTAGCGTGTGATTTCTCCAATCATCATAATTTGTGCCATCGAATATTAACATAGAGGCATTGTGCACTAAACCACTAGACGACATCTTTACTCTCTAGGCCATGAAGCCCTATAAAGAGAGAACCCGCTCTGATACCAATTGAAAGGACACTGATGTCGCCTAGAGGGGGGGTGAATAGGCGATTTAAAATTATTACGGTTAAGGATTGAATAAATGCGGAATAAAACTAACGTTTAATTTATCAAGCCAAAACCTAAACTAGCTAGATTTACCTATGTGCATCAACAACTTATGCTAAGCAATATAATCAACTAGGTGATAGCAAGATATATAACTTTAAACTCTATGGCTATCACAAAGTAAATAGCATAAGTAAGAAACTCGGATATAGAAATACCGAGGCACTTGGAGACGATGATTTATCCCGAAGTTCACTTCCCAATGGAAGCTAGTCTCCGTTGGAGCGGCGCGGTGTTCACCAATGTGAAACACCGAGTAGCCTTGATATGGCACACCGTATCTCCGTTGTGTCTTACCACCAATGTGGCGAGGCACTTGTCACTATGTTGCCGTTGAGGTTGACAACTAGAACCTTTACAAGGATGAAGCTCACTCCACAAGTTGGAGGGTCTTTACCAAATGCACCGAGCCACCAAGACTTGATGCTTCAAGGCCGGGGCACACACCACAACTTAATTGGTGGCTCCCGGCAATGTCTTCATAGCTACCAAAGCTCCGAGACGAACAAGGTTGAGTCACACTCCACAATTGGAGGCTCCCAACAAATCCCGTGAGCCACCAAGACTCCGAGAAATCAACAACCGTTTAGGGTACCAACGTGCCCTAGAGGAACAAGCTCTAGGGCACCCAAGCACCCAAGAGTAACAAGCTTCTCAACTTCACTTTCCACGAATCACCGTGGAGAACTCAAACCAATGCAACCAATGCAATGGCAAGAACACACTAAGTGGTCAAGTCCTTCTCTCCGAAATCCAACCAAAGCAACTAATGCTATGGAGGGATTTAAGAGGAAGAACAAGGAGAAAACACAAAGCAACTCCAAGACCCAAATCAAAGATGTTCTCCTCACTTAGAGGAGATATGGTTTGGTGGAATAATAGATCTAGGCCTTCTCCTTCAATCCTCCAAAGATCAACGAGTTTGGGTGGAGGGATTGGGAGATCTATGTGTTTTGAGCTCTTGCAACAATGGAGGAGAGAGAGGGAAAAACGTGCTCAAGAGTTCTACTCAAAAGGTAGAAGACAACCCCTTTTAAAGGGTGGGGAAAAGTGACCGTTTGAAGGGGTTTTCTTGCATGCGCAGAGAAGCCGGCCTTGCCGGCTTGGAGGCCAGCCCCAAGACCGGCATGGAATATTCACGCGTAGAGAGGCCAGCCTTGGGCCCGGTCTAGGCCGGCCTGGCAGTGTTTGGAGGCCGGGCAGGTGCCCGACGCAGCCGGCCTTGGGGCCGGCCTAGGCTGGCCAAACTGCAGGGAGGCCGGCCTTGAGCCCGGCCTAGGCTGGCCTCGCAGTGGTGGAGGCTGTGCAGGTGCCAGAGGCGACCGGCCTTGACCCCGTCCTTGAGCCCGGTAAGGCTGGCCAAACTGCAAAACGTTCGATACTGAAAATGCAATAACTTTTGTATCCGGACTCCGTTTTCAATGATCTTGGGCTCGTTGGAATCACCACAACGAGCACTACAAGATTATGCATAGAAACATCATTGTCCAACATGGGAGGGTAAAACCAAATGGGGAAATGTTAGATCACTCTCTAAATGAATAACCGGTAAACCCCCAAAATCAAAAACGCAATAAGTATTTCATACGAAATCCGTTTTTGATGAACTTGAGCTTGTATTGAAGATCAAGACAAGCTCTAAAACCTCATCTATATAAAAGTCACATAAGAATAGGCAATGGAGATTTTGGTATGGGTGGGAAGGTGTGAACCTTTCCTCACTAGTGAATCGGCAAAATCTCCACCACCGAAAACGCAATAGACGATGCAACGAATTCCGTTTTCGGTGAACTTGGTCTTGTAATTACAAGCACGACAAACACCAAGACCACACCACGATAAGAGCCAAATAAGAACCAATAAAGATGATTGCAAGAATGCAAGGATGCAAAGGTTTGAGCTCTCTACGACCGATACGCTAAAGCTCACTTGAGAGCCCCTCTTGATAGTACGGTTACCTATCCTAAAAACCCGGTCTCCCAACTAGACCGCGAGACCGGTAAAATAGAAACCCTATCAAGATCATACCTTTGCCTTGCGTATTCCACTTGAGCTAGATGATGACGATCTTGGTCTCCTCTCAAGTGGATCACCTTTCTTTGCCTTGCGCATTCCACTTGAGCTAGATGATGACGATCTTGATCTCCTCTCAAGTGGATCACCTTTCTTTGCCTTGCGCATTCCACTTAAGGTAGATGATGACGATCTTGATCTCCTCTCAAGTGGATCACCTTTCTTGATTACGCTCCGCTCGGTGAAGCCTCGCATATTGCTCCCCCATACACCAATATGGGAGAGACACTCTTTCACATATCTTCACATGCCCTTATCTTCTATGTTGATCAATTTGCACATAGCCTTGATCAACATATAATCTTCTTCTTTTAGCCTTGACTCCAACATATGGAGTACAAGCATTCCTTATGGACCAACACTACAAATATAACTCAAAGCACACATTAGTCCATAGAGATTGTCATTAATTACCAAAACAACACATGGGGGAAACCATGCACTTTCACCCTTTAAGAGCGCTAGTCTTAGGGATCAGCATGATGAATGCGTCGTTGATACTCTATAGGTTAATGCTGACTGCTGTTGGGAGGCCCCAAGAGGAAGGTATGAAGCAGCGTAGCGGAAATTTTCCCTTGATTACAAAATCAAGGTTGTCGAACCAGTAGGACTTGGAGAAGGCTTACCAAGGTGTCAATAGCGCCATTTCTCGATTATTGACGTGGACCTGCACACAATCACCAACAAACTACTTTGCCCCAACAAAACAGAGAGGTTGTCAATCTCTCCGGCTTGCCAAACACAAAGAATTAAATGTGTGGATGTAAAATATGATGAGGATAAAATATGACTAGCGAGCAAATGATGATGAAAAGCTATGAAGACGGTTGTATGCAATGTAGGAAAATAGGACCGGGGTCCACAGTTCACTAGAGGTGTCTCTCCAAAAAATATACATGATGGGTAAACAAATTACAGCATAACAATTGACAGAATTGTGGCCACACAACAAGGCTATCATAAAACAATATAGTTCACCGCTTCATCTAATATGGACATTACGTCAAAATACATAGACCGTCATCCAACTGCATCTATGACTAATAATCCACTCTGGGATCGCTATCCAGCATGTCACCCAAAAGTATTAAGTTGCAAGCAACAGATCATTGCAATAAGCAAAGTGCATAATGTAAGCAATGTAGATAACACGAAGAAATCACACCGCTGTTTTCTCCCTAGTGGCAACAACACATCTCTAGCCTTAACCATTCCTGTCACCGAACTCAGACAAAGAGAGGCATGAACCCACTATCTAGCATAAATACTCCCTCATACAACACTAACAATTACTTGGCCAAAGCAACCACTAGCATCGGAGAGCATGCAAGATCATAGATGAAACACATAACTGAACAAAAGTAATGACTTCCACAATTCATCGGATCCATGCAAACACAATCATGTAGCAGTTACAAATAGATGATCTTGATCATGATAGGCAGCTCACAAGATCTAAACAATGGAGTACAAGGAGGAGAGACAACCATCTAGCTACTGCTATGGACCCGTAGTCCCGTGGTGGACTACTCACGCATCACTCCGGAGGCAGGCATGGTGGTGTAGATGCCTCCGGCGTCGATTCCCCTCTCGCATCTTGTTAATAGGTTAGTTTCATAAATCATGCCAAAATGGTATAAAAACATTGTAAAAACATGTGGCACTGATATATAATCAAGCATGCAACATCAAAAATTATAGATACGTCGGAGACGTATCAGTTAACCACACCATGCCAAAATTCATCGCATGCAAAGGTGGTAAAAATCGTGTCTAATTATAGGCCAGCATGTTTTTATGAATAGACCGTTGAAACCATCAAGACCCGCTGATTTGTCTAAGGGCAACTCCGCTATGGCCGCATCAATCTCAGAATGAGAAAAATGCACCGAGAGACTCTCGAGACCTGGTGTGTGAGATATGAAGTCCAAGGAAACAAAACTATTATCAATAGGGACTGAAGAACCCAAACACTTTTTAAAAGTTTGCCTTAGTAACCCTGCCTTCTCCTGATGATCAGTGACAATGGATCCATCTTCTATGACAAGCGATGCAATAGAATTACGTCGATACCTAATGGTTGCCATAGCGTGAAAATAAAAAGTATTTTCACTATTAAATTTGGCCCAACTAGCAGTACATCTCTTTTGCCAATATTCCTGTTTGCACTTGAGGAGATCGCCTAACCTGTTTTTCCCACATTCCGGAAATTCCACTCAATTAAGTGTAGAGATTGTTTCTCCTCCAAGTCATCTAGCATGAGAATAATAGAATTGCACTACTCTGATAATTCATTGATCACTGAGATGTTAGTGCACCATTTTCTCAGTCCCTTTCTCAATAGTTTGAACTTGGCAGATAAACATTTGGCACTATCTCCCGGACAGTGAATTTCCCAGATGGTTTTAACTACATCCATAAAGCTCGGCATCGTTCAGCGACTTCCACCGAAAGACTTGCTAAGATGAAGATCAAGCCGGAGGCGAGTCCCTGACGAACTCGGGGGCTAATGATGGGGGAATACCCAATCGGATAGGCCCAAGTATGCGGGTTGGTCCACAAGACCCGGGTAAATCAGGGCCCCATCGGATGGAAGGCCAGACCCGCAACCCAGTGGCCCAACTCGACTCAAGGTCGGGTTCTACAAAAGACGGCGTAGGGTGCAAGGATTGCGCTGCACGTAACCTAGCCTTTTCCGATCTGTTAGATGAGATCTTAACCGACCCGGACACCTTGTAAAACCCTAGTCGGTTGTGCATATAAAGCCGGCTAAGAGGAAACCCTATGGACGATCTTTGTTCCACCTCTAGACACTTAGTGCCGGAGCCAATCTATGCTCCTGTGCAACCCACCATTGGCACACCTTATATACCCCCAACAGATCCAATCTAAAGCAAACAGGAGTAGGTCTTTACCTCTCAAAGAGGGGCCGAACCTGGGTAACCCGCGTGTGTCGACCCCCCGTGATTCTAATGTCGCCTTGCTCCGCATAACATCTAAGCCACAAGATGGCATCCGTCTCGAAAACCCCTCGACACGGTGCGGCTTCAAGCAAAATGTATATGCGATAATATTTCTTAAATATAGGAAACAATTAGCCACAAGACGTTATAAACTATATTCCACTAAAAACTGTAATAATAGTTGGCGGAACTAGTGATAGTAGTGAAGTAATTCACATGGAAGAAACCACACGAATTCAAAGTTATTTTTTAGTAAGCTTTGGAGGTATACAAATTCATTGAACGAAGAGCCGTCGTTGAATGTACCCTCCCCTTCCTTAATTAGATGTCGCGAGGGTAGCAATATCAGTGATCAAGTTAATTTTACATTGAGACTCTCCAGAATTCAAAATGTAGTAAAAAAGATCCCCTAGTTTGCCAGATCGAGACGCCGCCCATCCACGCGTCTGGACACAATGGCCTAGACGTGATCCAGCTCCCCCGCCTCCCTTGATGGATTGCCATCACTCTATCGGCAACAGGTCCGACGACGTCGCCTTCTCACTGACAGTTCGTCTCTCTGACAGCTCCGCCTTCCCGCAGCTGAGGCCGGGCTCCGCCTCCATCTCAGGAAACACTTTGCTACCACCTTCAAGCGGTGGTCGGCCTCAGCCGCCAGACCACGCTCAGCCGGATTTTCAGCACCCCGAGCTCGATCTCGAGCACCAGGATCCCACCGTCCCTAGAGCTAGTCTGAGCATACAAGGATCTACGCCAGGGGCGGACCGAGGACGAAATTGACCCGGTGTCCTCTTGTAGACGATGCATGTTCTTCGCTTTAATTTGGGGGTGTCACACACTACATGCGTATGAAGCATAGTGAAGAATATTTTTCTACCCGGTGTCCTGTGACCCCTGCTAGCTCTATGTAGGTCCGCCCCTGATCTACGCCTTGACGAGAGCTACGCCCCTCCGGTGACCAAAAACCGGTGGTGCTGCCAACCAAGTGTCGTCGACACTCGCGCATGTTGCTTCTCCTCCTGCTCGTCTTCCTCTCAGAAGAAGAAATGTGAATCCATGTGACATATGAACCTGTTTTTTCGGTTCCAAGAAACTCAGGCATAAGGAAGTCAAATAGATACCCGCAATTCAAGACATTGTTGTGCAGTTCAGTAGAACGTGTCAAACTAATGAATCAATGTCAGTAAATTTCCACAAGAACACAGTCAACAAAAACATAGTGGCTATGCGAGTGAACAAGAGCAACTAGAGTTTACCTGAATTGGAGTCCACTCAAGAATCCAGATAAGATGATGTTGTGCTTTCAACTGTTCACATCATCGTTATTTTAGATCTTGATTGAGTTTTTGATGATGTGTCCTTCGTCACTCTTTCGAGGCGAACATGTCACGTTGCGTAGCACGCTTCCTCGGCCGTAAAATGCAGGATGTACAGTCCTGGACGAAGGATTTGGTTTTATGGCGAACTTTACTGCCTAGTGCCTACGGCAACAAGTACAGACGAGGCCCACGTGCGCCCCGATCACTGCCCATCCAGCCCACCAACAGATCCCACGAGGAAAACCACTCTCCCTGACAGTTTAGGCCCACGGCCACCCGCACCTCGTGCCCCACACGTCAGCGGAGCCTCTTCCCGTGCTACGACGAGCACGCGCCTGCCACCATTAAAATCGTCCGCTCGTCGTGTTCTCTTCCCCATCGCGCCACTGACGCAGCAGAGCAGCCATGGCGATGGCGGCCTGCTCCGTCCGCCTCCTCGCCGCCGCCGCCGCGCACCGCCACAGCATAGTCTACCGCCACGCGCGGCAGCCCTTCGCGTGCTCCCTCTCGTTCCCGCGCAGCCACGGCGGCGGAGGGCCGCCCATCCGCGGCCGCGCCGGCCTCTCCTCCATCTCCCTCCCCTCCTCCTCCGCCGCCGGGAACGCCCACGCGCCCTTCAACCTCCTCCCTCCCGACGCCGAGCCCTTCATCCAGTGGGACCCTCCGCCCCCGCAGGACACCGCGTCCGGGTCGCCGCCCGGGGCCGGCCGCGGCGAGGTGGAGGGGCCCGCGCTGGTGGTGCTGCTGGGCTGGCTCGGCGCGCGGCAGAAGCACCTGCGGAGGTACGCGGACCTGTACCGGGACCGCGGGGTCGGGTCGGTGCGGTTCGTGGTCCCCGTCCGCGAGGTCGTGGGGCTCGACCTCGGCCGCCGCGTCGAACGCAGGGTTGCCGACCTCTCCGCCGAGATCGCCGCGTGGTGCGACGCCGACCGCCGCCGCACGCTCCTCTTCCACACCTTCAGCAACACCGGCTGGCTTGCGTAAGGGAACCGATTCTCTGTACTTTGCGTACTACATTTTTCTCCGATAGAAATCCTAGTGTCAGGTAGTAATCTGAGTGTTCACAGTTAACCCGGAATTTCCGGATAAAACAAGTTGATGGCGATTTTAGTTA
The DNA here is from genome assembly GCA_012064385.1 of Puccinellia tenuiflora. Taxonomy (NCBI): domain Eukaryota; kingdom Viridiplantae; phylum Streptophyta; class Magnoliopsida; order Poales; family Poaceae; genus Puccinellia; species Puccinellia tenuiflora. The sequence goes on along the minus strand of QRDG01000041.1, from coordinate 1,851,083 downwards.
GGTACGCATGTGCATGTTTGCTCCTTAGAATTAGATCCACATTGACATGGGGTCGCTTGCACTTGGTGCCCCATGTTTTTGTTGTGACATTTTGGTTTTGCTACATGAGGTTGGTGGATAAAACGTGCTTGCTGGATCAAGTAGGCGTGCTATTATTGAGGAGATCCCAAATCAGGTGAGGCGAACGAATAAATTGTTTGCGTGCCGGTACAAAGACCGTTAGCGTGCACTCGAGATCCCAAACTAACTCTTTTTTTTTGCTGATTGTGTTTCGTGTCTAGTTGAATATCTTTGTGATTCTCTATGAACGTGTTATGTTTTCCCACCATCTAGGAGAAATGGAGAAAGTGGACATAAATAATTGAATTTAGGTAGTTCGTGAAAGAACACATCAGGTACATGCTATTAAAGACTGAGAAATTTAACTGACTTTGATATTTCCTTGTGCTTGTACTCACAGTAGGACTGATCATATCCTACATTCTTACTGTTATTGTCCAAAAAAAATCATATATGCTTTGGAGTAGATCTTTGGATGCGCAGAATAAAGCAGAGCGGGGAACAGATAACAGCATGGTCATAGTGTTGTTTGTTGAGTCACATTGGTTTACTTATACTTACAGTGTTAAGGTCTGGAGCAGCAGTGCTGTGGTTATTCATATATGGTGCCGAACTATACTCAAGTTTCTGTGGTTGATTTGGTTGTTTTTGTCCTGTTTTGCGGTGCAATTATTTTTTGGGTACATAGTTTCAGTGTCCAGTAATTTCAAATGATCGTTGCATGTAGTTGAGGATACTTTTAATATTCATCTTACTTAAACCCAACTGGAAGTGGATCTTTGGTTCGTCGGAGTCTTTAACCCGATGTCCATGGCTTTAAATTTACTGTGTAATAAGTCTATTGCCTTTAATTTCTTTTCAGTTATGGTGCGCTACTTGAGAATTTACAATCAAGGGCTGATATAATTGAGAGGATAAGGGGATGCATTGTAGACTCTGCACCAGTTCTTGAGATAAGACCAGAGGTTTGTAACTTTATATAATCTTACTATTCTTTAACTGAACATGTGAGTCTCGTACACTTGAAATAAGCTTTCAACTGCTAGTGAGAATTGGTAAATGCTTCAATAACCTTCTTCTATTTTAGCCTGTGCAAAATTTGCATTTGTGAAACGTTTCAGTGTAGTAATCTATTATCGCAACTACAATGTAGGTACCTACTCCCTCCGTTCCACAATATAAGATGTTTTAGCATTTCTCTTTCCATCCGTATCTAGACATGTTTTAGTGTAAGGTTCAAATGAATCTTGCACTAAAACATGTCTAAATATGGATGGAAAGAGAAATGCTAAAACATCTTATATTTAGGAACGGAGGGAATAGCTCTCTAATGCAGACAAACTTTGTATGTTTGAAGTTTCTCATGTGTACCCTAAACTCAGGTCTGGGCTGCTGGTTTCTCTGCTGCCATGCTGAAGAAAAGCAGTTCTTTGACAGGTTCAGCTGACTCTTCTGATGGACCTACTTTGAATGGTGCCGTGAACAAAATTAATTCTGTCTCTGATTTGACGAAACCATCATGGGGTGAAACTTTTCTTCTGTCAACCCTTCACAAGTTCTTTGAGATTGTCCTTAACGTACCTGATGTAAACCAGTAAGTCATTCGCCATTAATAATTGTTGCTCTCGTTCCATGGTATTGACAGCTCACATTGTTGTCCATGGTAAAATCAGCCAAAGTGTATGCACTGAAGTAAGGTGACCATGACAAAACTAAGGATATATGGTTTTCCCTAACCAACTGTACATGCATCCTGAAAATTAAGCTACCTAGAGGGTCAGATACATGTTTGCAATATTTTGTATTTTTCATTGATGGGCCCAGATGTCCTGTTGACCCTTCTATTCTAGAATGTACATGCAGCCTATAGTCATCATTAGGTTCCCATACGATGACTATTAATTCATATTAAAAATGGCCTACATCGTTTGGGTTGTATGCTATTTGCTTCTTAATTCCACCTGGCCTTGGACAGTTGTAGCCTTGTAGGATTGGATCGAAGAACATATTACATTTGTAATAAACACTTGTGTTCTGTGCACTTACATACTTTGTGAGCTTGATATGTTACTGGTTTCTTGTTTCTTCTTAATCTGTTCTGCCGCATAATATCCCAAGCTCCCTAGTTCCAGCATGTGAAACACCTACTATCTCGTGTGCAGCTTGCATCAACATGTTATCTCTCCATTTTCATCCTTACCACATGGTAAACTAGTGAATAGCAACAATTCATATTCATCAACACATCGTTGATTCGCCTTAAAATCATTTTCTTGTACATTACAAAATGACCGGTTTTCATTTCCCGTTACATTCTCTTTAGCAACGCATCTGATGGTCTCTCATTTTCTGCCCTTTGGTGATCATCTTCAGGAGACTACGCAAGGTTCTGGCCGTTCTCTCGGAGAAGCAGCCGCCCTGCCCCCAGTTCTACCTGTACAGCACAGCCGACAGTGTGATCCCAGCCGAGTGCGTGGAGAGCTTCATCAGCACGCAGAGATCATTGGGGCTGAGCGTGTCCGCCCACAATTTCGTCTCGTCGCCGCACGTGGACCACTACCGGAGCTTCCCTCACCTGTACTCGGCCAAGATTGACGAGTTCCTCAAGATCTGTTCCCCGGTCAGAGTATGATGATGTGGTGATTATTCTTTTGACAAGCAACAAGGCAGCAGTTGAAGATTTTGCATTGTCGGGCGCATTGTGTAGCGTACGGCGATGCTTCTACATGTGTTCGGGTGAATCCATGTGAGCTGCTTCTGCTCTAATCCAAGAAACCCTTTGCAGGTACCGACCGGTTGTGTTGTCTATTCCCTTTTCTTTGGGAATCCTATGCCTATTCTTGAGCTAGTTATATAAGCTTGTATGGTAAGCATCGTTGTCTAGTAAAGCGTCGATGCTAGTATGTACTAACTAGGCATTTTATCTAGTCCCCGTTGCATGAAAGATTGGGAAACATGTTTTTATCTTGACCTCAAAGTTTCGTGAAAGATTAAGAGAAGAATTAGTCTGGTGATGTAACTAGAGTGTTGAATTTCTATCGATGGATCAAGGATGCTTGGTTGCTGCTCACTGAAAAAGAGATGTTCTCTGGGAACGACATTTGAATGCTGTAGCAGCCACCTACTACCCAGAAGAGGTGGTGGTGGTGGCCAGTCAAACGCCATATAAAAAAGCGGCGCTGCTCCCTCCCACGCCGCACACGCGAACCAGCTCTCCCCCTTCCTTCAGTAGTTCCATTCCACGCGCGCCCACGCCGCTATGGTGGCCATGATCGCCGAGGACGCGTCCAAAGGAGGAGTCGGAGAAGCCGCTACAGTCGCGGAGATCTTCGTGGTGGACGCGGCCGGCCAAGCCGTCTCTGGCGCAGCCCAAGGCGACGGCGACGAACCGACAAGGCCGCCGCCGCTGCCGCCCCGCGATTACGCGGCCGTCGTCATCGGCGGCACCTTCGACCGGCTGCACCGTGGCCACCACCTCTTCCTCAAGGTCCGTCCTCTCCTCCTCGATCGCTGAATCCGGATCAGCCGCTGCTGGTTTCACATGATTCCTCTTCTCCATCCTGCAACCGCATACATGCTCCCATCTCTCAAGTCAGCAGACGAGACAAAAAGAAAAATGCCTTCCTCGTCCCGTGAGCTAACCACCAAACTAAACTGCGTGCGACGTGTTGTGTTGTGTTGTGTGACAAACAGGCGGCGGCGGAGCTCGCGAGGGAGAGGATCGTGATCGGCGTCTGCGACGGCCCGATGCTCGCCAAGAAGCAGGTTCCCTTCCTCCTCTCTTCTCGGTTACTCCATTTTTTTTTTTTGAAACGTCAAAATCAAGTTAAATTCTGCAACACCTCCCTTCCGCTCCAGACAATAGACACCAGACCAGTTCCAGGTACCAATACGGCTTTAATTTGAATTTAAGTTTGAGATACCGCACGTCTCAACTCGCACGCAGGCGACTAGCTGATGCTGCTCCACATCTACACATAGTATGTAAAATACTAGTACCATAACACTAAAACTATGATAATATGTACATGTAGCTGCCGTTGATCAGCTCATAGTACAATCCTCTTGTCCGGACAGTATATGTCTCGTGCCATAGTGTCGGTTAAAACTAATGCAAATTGTAGGAGGAGTTAAATGCTAATTGCAGGAGGATCCAAGTAGGTACTGTATCAAACTCTTGAACGACATCATTATCAAGTAAGGACAAAGATATTGACAAGTAGGTGTGCAGTGCCCTTAGCAAGCAATGCAAATCTTTCTGCCTATGAATACAACCATGCAGCTAGACAAGTTCAATGAATGTGGACAGGGGGTTCGAAACAGTTAATCAATTATTAGTTGAACAGCATATATCAACCTTCAATTGTTGGTTGAACTGCATGGTTTGTCTTCAAAGCAGGCTAAACTGTGACCTGACATAGCTTTGGCATATAAACCTGTTTTCTTCGCTTTTGTTGCAGTACGCTTACCTCATACAACCAATCGAGATTCGGATGGAAAATGTCAAGGCTTGTATCAAGGTATACCCCAACAGATCCAGTAAACATTCCTTGTGATGTTTCACAGATGGAAGTTTCTCAATGTAATTCCATGATTATATGTAGATAAAGAAAAAAAATACACCATTAGTTGCCTGCAAATACCTCCACATGAACTTCGCTTCTTAGACCATTTTCAGTCAGTAGGGCCGAATTGAGATTCTTGACATCTTACATTCATTTCCAGTCCATCAAGCCTAATCTGGAGGTTCATGTCGAGCCAATCATAGACCCTTATGGCCCCTCCATTGTTGATGAAGTTCTGGAGGCAATCATTGTCAGGTTAGGCTTCACTTTATTTCAGGCTCAAGCACTTTCTTTTAATAGAAGTGAACAAAGTTCTGCTTTGCCTTTCCGAAGGTATTTTTATTAGTACTGATCAAAGTTATGCTTTCAATCTATCTGATCCAGTATACTACTTGACATAATTGCTTACAATTCTTGAGTGCAGCAAGGAGACATTGCCAGGAGGGCATGCTGTCAACAGGAAGAGGGCAGAGAGAGGTCTCACACAACTGCAGGTTTGGTTGCCAGATCACTAACTATTTAGTGCAACCTTTAGTTTTCTTCAGAAGTACAACGTATACTTTTGAGCGACCTGTTTCAACATCAATAATTGATTTATTTTTAAAATATGTATCTAGATCGAAGTTGTGGAACTAGTGCCAGAGAAATCTACTGGAAACAAGATAAGCTCTACAGCATTCAGAAAGATGGAAGCTGACAAGGAACTACAGCAGAAACAGCTGGATCAGCTAGAGCAACGACAAACAGTTCAGTTGGAGCCCAAGACGAGCATCTAAATTCAGTTGCAGAACAATGCACTACAACCTGTGTCTTACAAATGAGCATACATACATTTACTTCACATACAAAGTATAGCTTAAGAGCTCAAGCTTCAACTCCTGTAAAAATGGTTACCAAGCTTACTACAGAAGAAAACAATTTTCTCAAATCCGCACCAAAGTATTACAAAATTCGTAAACATACACTACTGCACGTAAAATTGGTTCCAGATGTTTCCAAGTTATCATTTATCTTCAACAATATTTGTTCTTCCTAATGAGTTGTGAAGGAGCGGTAAAGCAACATGCTGTATTGGGAAAGAATGATGCAAGTCACCATTAATGTCCCTTTACAGAACCGTACATAGATTTTCAGCTCATACGGCTCATCGGTCAATTCTTTCGAAGGGATCCTTTTCCTCGTTCGAGAGTCTCCGCCATTCTTCCACTCTGTCCTGAAGACTAACTAAGACCAATTGAGTCACGTTTCCATGTTCTAATTGAATACTTTCAATTTATGATATGATTTATTGTGTATCAAGAACTATGTACGTCAACAAAAAGAACAGACAACAATTGTGATACACACTATGCCAACAATCCAAAATTAAACTAGCAAGCTAAAGATTAAAGACTAGACAAACAATGTTCTCTCAGACAAATGCCTCGTTTGTCCACATGGTGTAATAGAATGGATTACATCAGACTCGTCATCTGTTTCATCATCACAGAGAACACGATCCAAGATAAGACGCAAAACAAAATCAATTTTGAAAAGCCCATCTGTGACACTGAGGAGTTCAACTTGAGGGATGACTACGAGCAGTTAACCTCATGACACATGTGATCGGTTCTCAAATGAAAGCTGGCATTTGGCCAAAGAATGCAACAGACGAAGACTGAAAAATTGGCAATTGTCAATGACAAAGCTCAGACGGTTGCTATACACTGCTCAGCGAAGTGCAAGCACTTCTCATACAAGAGGTGTCAGAAGAAGCAATGCTCATCACAGCTGCTTATATTCTCGCCAAATTACGATACAAACATCAATTCTAAAGTTTGTTTTTTGCGTTTAACAGGCATAAAAAGTTAACAACATAGTAACAGCAAGAAAGACTGGAGCTCAGAGGGTTGCTTGATCTGCTCATGGAAGGGACAGGTCCCTTCTCATACAAGAGGTGTCAGAAGTAAGCAGTGCTCATCACGGCCACCGGGTTCTAGCTAAACCATACCAGTTGTCAACGCAAGTGCATAGATAAACAGACAAAATCAGCGTGTGGTTGTGCTCAGACATTGTTGCTGCGATCTGCTCAACGAAGCGCATCGAGGCGCTTCTCGTACAAGAGGTGTCAGAAGTAAGCAATCATCACGGCACAACAAGCAAAAGATCGAGACAGCGAGGAAGAACAAAGCAGAGATAACCTAGCAAGAAGATGGGGACAAAGGGTGGACGCCGCCGACGCGCCATGGGCAGCCGTGGAGAGGCGGGGGAGGGGGAGGCGGCGGCGGCAGTTCGTAACCCTAGCGAGGTGATTAGTTGACGGCAATGCCCACGCTGGAATTATATAGAGGGGTGGAGGTAGGTCAAGATTAAGTGGGCCTTGTATCCTGCGGGCCTTTGAAAGCCCGGCCTTGATTGTTGTGTTCGAGTTGCACGACATATGAGGCTTCTTGATGCTCCGCTAAAAAAAAAAAAGTGGCTTCCTGATCCTCCAGATATTACTCCTCTCAAAAGAAAAAATCCATAAACATGATGAATGAATAAAGCTCCCTTTCAATCTTTTCTTCTTTTTTTCCGCAAGTATAAGTCCCTTTTTGGGTGTTCCTCTTTGAGCGCATTTTTTAAAGAAAACATCTGACTTTACTGATCAAATAACCAAAATACAACAAAGTACTTTATAAAACTAAAGTTACACAAAAACAATCTCCTACAATAAAATTAACGCTAGCATCTATTCCAATAACTTTCACCTTAGAACTCAGAACAATCGAGTGTTCACGTTTACACATAGGTCGGTGTGTTCAGTATGAACATATGAGGTGTGTATTTATCCCCTGAACCACGTAGACTACAATGTTCAGCGTGATCGCCTATGTGTTTACTTGTGTGTCTTCTTTCTTGTCGTAAACAGAAAAAGAACACAATGTTCAACTCGAACCCAAAACTTCGAACCATGTTAAGTGAAAACCACCAACATCAATAAAACTTCCATAAAAACACCATTTTGTTAGCTGGAGTGATGAAAAAGACCATAACCTTCACATGGAGTGCGACATATCTCCTTGTACGGCATGCTCAGTTTTTCATCACTACCACAACACGATATGTTACAACTTGACGTGTTGGGGGAGTGATGAAAAAGTGAGCAAGTCAAGACAAGGAGATATGTCACACTAGCTCCACATAGTAGTAACCTATTGAGTGGCATCTGACACCGAGATGAATTATAGAGGTTTGCTTTGCCTAAATATTTCCCCCTATTTCATAGCCAGGCTTGTTTCGTGCAAGCCACTTTTATTTGTCATGTGGACTCCTTTTTCTTTTGTGTGTGCAGCCATTTGTGACGTATAGTAATCTTGATATGCTTTTGTTAACTGTGTAACAAACTTAGTTTTTTCTAACGGGTTATCGAACTTAATAGGTGCAATGTTAGCAACAAGGAGAACATATCATGTGACCACTTAAAATGTTTGCAAAAAATCTAAAACAAAGTTTGGACACAGATGGTACTCATATCTAACATGTCACAAAATTTCAAATCGAAATTCATAATATAGATCAAGAAATAAAATATACAAATCTGACAATAAATAGTGTCAAATGCAAGTTGGCCTTTAAATTTGGCATATTAACATTATTGATAGCAAATTTGTTATTTTCACTGTTGATGTTGTTTTTCAAATTTAGACTTCATTTTCTAATGACGTTTTACATTTATGTTATGCCGATGCCCATACTAATTTGGAAGTTTTTGAAAACCTTCTAGGTGGTCAATCCGATCCAAGTGCACCAGTCACCCCTTTTCACAATCTAGCAACCAGTGACTGCTTTGAAATCTTTATTTTCCACATATGGCCGCTCGTGTGAACTGTTATTTATATAGTTGACTCTATACCTAGCCAAAAGTCGGGCCGGGCTGGGCTTCGTATCAGGCCTAAAAAAGCCCGACCCTGAAAATGCAGGCCCAAGGCCGGCTCGATAGTCGAACCGCATAAATCTGAACCGAGCCTGGTCCGACCATGGCTAAAATTCTGATTTCCTTAAACTCGAGCTCGACCCGACCCAATCGTCGAGCCCGAAATAAAGGCCTGAGCCCGGCCTGATGTGCAAGCCCGGCCAGCCCAGGATTTTTAGGTCGGGTCGGGTCAAGCTGATCGGGCCGGGCTTCCCATAGGCCATCTAGTTGACTTGAGGTGAGAGAGTCCTATGAAAACTAAAAAATGAACCGTGCTTGGGAGGGTTTGCTTGGAAGCCAATCCAAACCACTTTCGGTCACAGCTCGGAAAAGTATCATCATCAGATTTTTTTTTTGTCGAAACTATCATCAGAGATTTTCTATCTAGAAGAAAAGGCTCGATCAAATAAACGGCGTATAGAGACACGGTCTTTTCGTGCTCTTCTTCTTCTCAGCAGACCGTTTAAGAAAGAAGCAGCACACGTTCACAACGACGACCCTCGATCTCGCTCGTGCACGCGTACGTATACGGCTTCTAGAAGAAGAGCACGCGTATATACGCGCAGTGTGAAACCTACTCCTCCGCCGAAGAAACTTCTTCATCGAGGAAACAGAGGTAGGAAGCTTGCTGAATTCCCCTCGTGCAACCCGCGGAAATGTCCTCTGCTTCACCAAACTTTCCTCCCACCGAATCTACTCGAACTCAACGGCCTTTGCTTGACCCGGATTTGCTGAATCGACCGATCAACTCATGGCTGTTTCCCACCAAGAAAGTTCAGATTTGTTTTAGTATATACTAACAGTGGTAGTAGATTATCCAAAGTTCCAAACTCACCAACTCTTATTGGTGCGCGATTAAAAATTTGACGAATTAGTTGACGAGTAATTCGCAAGAAAGTTCAGATGGACGCTGAAACTGCGGTATTTTACAGTGCAAATATATTGACAAGTTCAGAGTCAAACCAAGCTTGCGATTTTGTATTCACACACACGGACGTTCTTGACCGGACCCGGCCGTAAAAAATGGAACGAATTAACGAACGAACTGGAATCAGTCACCGCCGCGGCGGCAGAGGAAATGCGGATCTAGTCTGGCTAGTAAGGGTGGTGCTTGGGGCGGAGGCCGTGCGCGGCGGCGAAGAATCCGACGATGGCCGGGCGGTACGGCAGGTACGACGTCTTTGTTGTCCGTTCGCCCGTGCCGGCGGCGGAGGCCGAGGCGGCGCCGGGCTTGCTGTAGAAGAGCCTGTGCGCGGTGGCCATGTCCATCTCCGTCACGGCGGCCGCGGCGCCCTTCTTCTTCCCCTGCTTTGGCTTCGGCTTCTGCGAAGAAGGTTTCTTGGCGTCCGCCGCGGCGGATGCCGCTGCGGATGCGGATGGGGTGCTGGTCTTTGGCTTGGCGGGCGTGGGCTGCAGGAAGAGGAACTTCTCCTTGCCGTCGGAGTGGGACCTTCGCCCCGCGCCGGAGCTCACGAGGTCGCGGAGGCGGAAGCGGGGCACCGCCGCGTGGTGCTGGCCCCCCGTGGAGGCGCTCTTGGGGAAGGCACGCGCGGGCGACCCCGGCGCGGACCGCGGCGTCCACGCGCAGTACGTGTCCGGGGACGGCGGCGCCGCGGAAGATGCGGAGGCGGAGGCGTGGTGGTCGTCGTGGCTGCGGCGGAAGACCGGGTAGGCCGGGACGATGCGTCCGTGCGCGAAGAGGTCGTCGGCGAGGGCGTCCGCGGCGTGGTCGGGCGCGAGCGGCCGCGCGAAGGCGAACTCGAAGCTGTCGTCGCTGGCGTCCGACGCCGCGTCGTGGTCGTGCTCTGCTTCCGCTTCCTGGTGGTGCTCCTCTGCTTGGTGCTGCTCCGGGAGGGCCTCTGCGTCGGCGTGTTCGTGGTCGCCGAAGCTGAGGATGGTGGCGAGGCGCGCCATTGCGGTGCGGCTAGCTAGGAGCTAGCAAGCTGGGTGCTGGACTGGTGGTGGCAGGGAGAGCAGGGGGGAACAGGTGGCCGAGGATTGTTGTTATGAAGCGCCGCGTGAGCGTGACGGTGGTGGCTGAGCGGCGTTGGCGTTTATAAAGGGGGAGCGATGGCGCGTACGCGGCTGTGGGCGTGGCGAGCAAGGGGAAAAGGTGTGGGGAGCAAGCTAGCATGTGTGTGTGGATTGGGCGAGAGGGGGGTTGCTTGGAAGCGAAGCTGGATAGCTGCTGCTGATGCTGGTGGCCACGCACGGACGCGGCACGAGGACACGAATGCCTGCCAGCACGTGACAGCGACGCGGTCGTTTGTTTCTTCTTCTTCTTCTAGGGGGTCTGTGGTCGTCGTGGTTCTTCTTGGGCTGCTTGCTTGCTTCGAGAACCTCAACGGTTCTGGCTTGGATTGTTCTTCGTTCCTTGTTCACACATGAGATCCATCCATCCACGAAGAGGCCCGGAACCTCCCTTCGTTTCGTTTCCATTGCCAGCAGAAAACATTTCCCCGTACCATCTGCATCTGCATCTGGACGGAGCTGCGAACAAGCGCTAGCTGCTGGAGCTTTGCCATGTTGGGGGTGCACTACACGTCATATAAAAACAAACATCTTCACAAAAAAAAGTGTGGAATCAAGTCATAAACAATACAAAATTATTATTCAAGTCTCTTTTAGCATATATGACAAGTTCTGTTTTAAGATCCGACATCTTTCATGTCCTAGCGTCGTTCGTTCATCCTATTTTACTAGTTGAATTTGGCGTGGCGTGACGCCACGCCTTTGGTGATTTTTTCTGTAGAATACATATATATATTTTATCATCAAAATGTTGGCTAAATTGTAATGATCAAACATTTTTTTTATGAATAGGTAGCATTTTTTGTGAGTATTTTTGATAAATTTTCTATAGTTCAAATATTAAGTAGGGTGAAATGGTTGAACATGTTTGTATTTCGGCGGGAGTATTTAATTTAAATTAGTGAAGATGCATTTGAATATCCTGTAGCATACGCCGCACACGGCGCGGTGTCACGCCACGCCTTTGGTGATTTTTCTGTGGAATATATTTTTTTTTTGTTCAACAAAATGTTGGCTAAATTGTAATGATCGAACAGTTTTTTTTTATGAATAGGTAGCATTTTTTGTGAGCATTTTTTATAAATTTTCTATAATGTTCAAATATTTAGTAGGGTGAAATGGTTAAACATGTTTGTATTTCGGCAGGAGTATTTAATTTTAATTATGGAAGACGCATTTGAATTACTTCTAAATAGTGACAACATTTGAATATTCGAAAAAAAAATTCCTTTTAGCATACGTTGCACACGTTGTATTTTAAAATGTCCCAATTTGGCGAGATTTGTCATCTATTTTATCGAAAATTTCACTAAATTGTTTCTTTAAATTTTGACTAATTGGGGAATGTCAAAATCTGTTTGAATTTTTGCTTAATTGAAATTTTCAATTAGAGTCCATAATCAGAGGGAATACGTAGTGTGAGCATTTGTTAAATTCGACTCTACATAATTATGGGGAATACATTTTTTTCCAAATGTTAACAAATTCAAAATGTTCCAACATTTTTTCCTGTAAAAAGTTGGCATTTTTTTTGTGAGCATGTTGACATATGACTTGTGTTTTGCTATGCATAGTTAGCGCTGATTTTTTCTAATTATTTGTTATATAGTTTAGAGAATATCCAAATATTTAGCAAATTGAAGTATTTAGATATCTTTCTATGTTGCTATGATTTTTTTTAAATGTAGTTACAGAAAATGTATTTGAGTTACGTCCAAATATTGATCAATTTGTAAATTTTAGAAATGGTACGGTAATTTCGAATAGTGGGTAAATTTGCATGTTTGATTAGGTTTGTATGTTGGTATAAATAATTAATTTAGATTTGTATTCAGAAGATGTGCATTGTATGAGCATATAGTAAAATGAATATATATTTTGAGGATTTGCATCTGAATTTCATATTTAGAGGAAGTTATTTTTTTGTTGCCATTTTTTTTGCTTAAAGTCCACAATGAGTGGAAATGCACATTTATTAATTTGGATTCCGTAGATAGAGATTTTTTTTAGTTGAACTGCATGTAATTTTAGGAATTGTGAATAGAGTTTTTCTAATTTTTAACCAAATTGAGATGTATAAATTTGTTAGATGCATTCGAATTACTTCTAAATAGTGACAACATTTGAATATTTGAAAAAAAATTCCTTTTAGCATACGCTGCACCCGTTGTATTTTAAAATGTCCCAATTTGGCGAGATTTGTCATCTATTTTATCGAAAATTTCACTAAATTGTTTTTTTTTTAATTTTTGACTAATTGGGAAATGTCAAAATCTGTTGGAATTTTTGCTTAATTGAAATGTTCAATTAGAGTCCATAATCAGAGGGAATACGTAGTGTGAGCATTTGTTAAATTCGACTCTACATAATTATGGGGAATACATTTTTTTTCAAATTTTAACAAATTCAAAATGTTCCAACATTTTTTCTTGTAAATAGTTGGCATTTTTTGTGAGCATGTTGACATATGTTTTGTGTTTTGCTATACATAGTTAGCGCTGATTTTTTCAAATTATTTGTTATATAGTTTAGAGAATATCCAAATATTTAGCAAATTGAAGTATTTAAATATGTTTCTATGTTGCTATGAATTTTCAAATGTAGTTACACAAAATGTATTTGAGTTACATCCAAATATTGATCAATTTGTAAATTTTAGAAATGGTACGGTAATTTCGAATAGTTGGCAAATTTGCATGTTTGATTAGGTTTGTGTTAGTATAAATAATTAATTTAGATTTGTATTCAGAAGATGTGCATTGTATGAGCATATAGTAAAATGAATATATATTTTGAGGAATTGCATCTGAATTTCATATTTAGAGGAAGTTAATTTTTTTTTGTTGACATTTTTTTCTTAAAGTCCACAATGAGTGGAAATGCACATTTATTAATTTGGATTCCGTAGATAGAGATTTTTTTTAGTTGAACTGCATGTAATTTTAGGAATTGTGAATAGAGTTTTTCTAAATTTTTACCAAATTGAGATGTATAAATTTGTTTTCATTTTGGTATAATTTATTAGTATTTTTTTTGTGATGCTTGTGACGTCTGTGGTCAAATAGATTTTAGGAACTGTGCATTTTAGAATAAATTCAATTTTGAATTCTTTTGGTGTTAACAAAATGAGTACGTTTGAAAGTCATATATTTTTTTGGGATGTTCAAATTTATATTTTGAGCTGGAAAGGTTAAATATGATTGTTGTTTAGATTTTGGAAGTTGTTCAAGTTAGGGTGTTTTTTTTTAGATGATATGCGATGAAATGTTTGTTTTTTAGATATAAATCATGTTTTATATCGTTGGAAATTGGGATAAAATCGACACCAAATTCCAAAGTTGCATATTTTATGTACTTTGGAAATCTTGAAATTCATCGGAATTTGGTGTCGATTTTATCCCAATTTTCATAATTTAGAATATCTTTTTGTTTGTTTGTTGGCCATCAATGGGTTGCAAGTTTTATTTGTAAGAATTCTGATGCAATTTCCAATTATCTTTTTCGTTTTGTAGATTTGAAGGCGTCAATATTAGGAATTGTTTAGGGAAATTGGATCGGCATTTGAAAATTTTAAATTTTCAAATTTGAGTTGCGATGATATGACATAAATAGTTGCGATGATACGCCATGAAATGTTTAAATTTTCAAATTTGAGTTGCGATGCCATGCCATCAAATATCTTAAAAAATTCAAAAGTTCTAAATTTTTAATTTGTTTTTTTGTTGCATGGCACAAGTAATTAGCACGTAATTTTCTGATTGTTTCGTTGTATTACACATATTTTTGTCGGTGGATATAATTGCATTGTAAGGAATTTCGTTAATTTCAATCCATAATTAGAGGAAATGGATTTTATTTTTCACAAACATTTAGTGAATGAAGCAGTTTTAAATTTTATGTCCATAGTTAGAGAGTTTGTAGCTAAATTATCACTGAATATTAAACAACTTTGCGAACTGAAATCCTGAAATATGTTTTTATTATGACATAAGTAGTGCAAAAAATGTTTTTTCAGTACTGTAGTGTAAATAATTAAATTCTGTAAATGTGCAATTTTCTGATTATTTTGTTGAATTGCACATATTTTTGTCGGTGGATATACTCAGATTTTTTTTAACAATTTTTTATTTTCTTGAAAATTATCTAGCCCTTCATGAATACGTGGCAGGCATTTCTTTTTTCTTGAAATATTGAAATTTGAATGGAGATCATATGCCATAAGTAGTTTTTTTTTTCTTGTAGGCATGCTGTTTTTTTTTTGTTACTTTTTTTTTCAGTACTGTGGTTGTAAATAATTAAATTCTGGAAATGTGCAATTCCAAGGAAAGTAAGTTGTCTGAATGCCAAAATTGGAGAACTAGGAAGTTAGTTATATTTGTTAAATTCAATTTAGAAGAAAGGTACAATTGAAGCAAATGAATTTGCATTTTGCTGAAATATTGAAATGAAGTGACTATTTTGTTTTTTTTCTTACAATTTTGTGAAATTTGGTCGCATTTATTTTGGAAAATGTATGTAACCAAACTTTTATTTTTGAAGGTATTTATATTTATGAAATTCAATTTAGAAGCAAGTCACAATTACACAATTAGAGGAAATGAATTTGCATTTTCTCCAAATATTCATGTAATCAAACGATTTGTACTAAATTATTTTATTGGGATTATCATGTTGAATGATATTGTGGATATTACTTTTTCTGGATTTTACTTGAGTTAAAAGATAATTATGAAATCTATATATTGCAAAAAGACATAGAGGTGTCAAATAAGCGTTTATTATATATTCTTTAAACTTTTCTAAATTTGAAATAATTTTGGGAAGGTCCCAAAGTATATCAAATGATAATTTCGATTTTTATTTTATTTTTTAGAAATTGTTTTGAATTTATTTGGAGCTGTATTTGGGAAGTTTGAAATGTTTTGGAAATAGGAAAACTGAAAAAAAAGAAAAAAAAACGGCCAAAGCGGCCCAGCCCAACAGCCGGCCCGCCTGGCCAGCCCAGGCCCACTGCGACGTCATGGTGACATCACAGTGGCCGGTTCTTGCCGGATCGGCCGCGGCGGCGCTGTCGACGCCGACGGCGAACCAGCGCGGGCTGGGAGGCGCGCGGGCGTGCGTCGGACGCGCCTCGACGCGCGCTACCCGCAGGTGGCGGCGCCGCCGCGTATTGGTCGCCGGAGCGGCGCCGGCGGCGTGCGGACGCGGCGGCGGATGCCGAGTGCGGCGCGGGTGATTCCGGCGTGCTCGCGCCGTTCCGGCACGCGCCCGTGGGCGAGGAGGGGGAGGCGGCGACGGCGCACCCCGCCATGAGCGTCGATCCGAGCGGGGAGCGGCGAATCGGCGGGGGCGCGCGTCGGCGCCGACGGCGACCTCCGCGTCGCAGGAGAGAGGAAGAGGGAGGGGGATTGTGCGGGTGTTTTTTCCAAAAAAAAGTCCAAAAAAGTACTTACTGTAGCTAGCTACAGTAGCCGATCGCTCCCAGGGCCTCGAAACGTTCCGTCTTTAAATATAGTATAGATATAGAAGTTGCGTCTCTCGTCACATGCATGCCAACATTTATATATTTTATAAATAAGCTTATCTGCTGATTTCCGACTCCATGTAACTATGTGATCTTTGGTACACATCTAATCCATGATGCTGACATGGTTCGTCGTTGTAAATTTTGTTTACATACATATTTTCAGAGACATCTTTCTCGGAATAATGTCGAAACAGTTCATCTGCTTTGCCGTCCGCCCGAGTCGATCCCTATACGTGATACATATCTTGATGCTCTACCGCGTATAGGAAGAAAGGGTATAGCCGTAAGAGGGCGTTTTGGCTCCCGGGCTCACCTCTCCTGGCAACTTAAAATAATCGAAACAAATAGTAAATCATTTTTAAAAAATTCTGAAAAAACTGGTGACGAACATATACATGTTTTTTTACATTCGTGTAAACTTTCGTGAGGAAATAATAATTTTTTTGCTATGTGCAAAAAAACAAATCCATGACCAAAATGAGATCTAAAAAGTATGTTTTCTGAGCAGGGATTCTATCTTTTTTGCACAGAGCACCAGAACTGTCATTTCGTCACGAAATTTGGCACGTGTGTAGGGAACATGTATATGTTCATCACCAAAAAAATTCAGAATTTTTTGAAATGTTTTACTATTTTTTCGATTTTTTTATTTGGGCAGGTGCATGTGAGCTCGGGTTCCAAAGTGAATTTTTGGGGTATAGCCGCTCTTCGATCTGCATCGAAAAAGTTGAGAAAGATCATTGAAGATTCGATCAAATCCACTGATAAATACATACATGCAATTGATGAAACCAAAAATATTACATCCATGTCTTGCCCGAGCTTGTAAGATTCAGAACTTGATTACATGTTGTAAGATTCTGGCAGAGAACTTTCCGTCCAAACTGTGTTGTGTCTGATGAACTCGTATGTAATTTTAATTTGGTCGATATTATGTAATAGTAAATTGAGATTTTCAAAATTAATTTTGCCAATCCAACTGATGGATATTCTTGGTCAGCTGATATACAATTTCTCTAATTAGTGGGACGTCTAACGAGCTTCCTAGATGGGTCTAAATCGGAAAACAAACGGGGCCAACAAATATATGGCGCCCAAAATGGGCCTAGTGGGCCAAAAAATGGGTCATCCAGGTCCCACCTGCCAGCTAAATGAGACGGCATGTGTAACTTTAATGGACCAGACTTCTTCATCCAAATGGGCTTTCTATTGGGCCTGCCTGCCTAAACTTTATGGGATTCTAATGGTCGGTCATGTGTCTTAGATCAAGTTCGTGGTAGAATAACTAGCACATCATTCATAAAACATGCTTACATGGACCTACAGACACATCCTACATGGCTCCAATCACCTGTTCCGTGTTGGTGGTGTGACATCATGTAATGGGATGATGTCGGAGTTAACGACGTTATCCATGTGGCATTTAACTGCCAATAATTCGTTCAGGGTCTCCATGGTTGATGTGAACCCCATTTTTCACGAATTTTGGGAATCGTGGTAGATTGTTCTATCACACATCTACTACAACATTACATCATATGTGGTAAAAATCGTTTTAGCCACGAACAAAGACCCTTCTATTATGAAAACTGGGCGTGGTAAAAGACTTTTTTCTCGTGTAATCTTGGTGCTAGTGTCTCAACCATACCTAATATCTTGTTTGATAAGTTAAATCTTGGTAGGTACAATGTCACTGAGTTTAAACTTCATCTAGTTGATTCTACCTTAGACAAAGTCGTGATAATTAAATAAATATAAAATTAAGGGGTGTTGTGCACAAGAAGCAAAGGGGAAAGTGAAAGAATTCAGAATAGTGTCAGGAATTATATAATCCGTAATTTCGTTACCCAAATATGATTTACTTTAAACCAATTCTAAACTATATTTTTTCGTAAAACTGCTTTCTCTAACAATCGGTCTAATACTCACAGAGCGGAGACAGGGCGAGCAGGGGCTAGACCCCCCCACCCCCCCCCCCCCCCCCCCCCCGCCCTCAATGAGTATTTCGTATATACTAGGTATTGACATAGAAGCATGGTATAGATCATCAGTTTGTTATTAGGGATATTATAACTAGCACAAGAGGAAGCTCTCTCACGTTCTCAAACTTCCTGACCGTCCGATCGAGCCAACTAGCTGTTTCGCCGTCAGATTAGCCTCAGATCACGAACTGGGCCGCCTATCCCAAGCGGCGTTACTCTGTGGATCGAGTGGACCATCTGTGGTTAACAGGGCCAAGCCCAAAAGGCCAGTACCAGCCCATTACGATTATAGTTGAGAAACATCAGAGTACAGAATTAGCTATCGCCTAGGTCTTGGATGGACGTGATCCAAACTTAGGAGGTGTTTGGTTCAACTCTGTAAACGCAAACGTAAACGGTATCAGAATACACTGTCAACGTAAAGGGAATGGGGCAAAACTGAAACTTGTTTGGTTCGTCTCAGGAAGAGAGCCCAATAATCGATCTTCGTTGTTGTAGTTTGACCTTGTCGCCATGGCTTCCAGCTTCCTCCCAGGCTACTAGCTCTTCCAGTACAACTCCGGCTGGTCGCACCGGACTTAACTCCAACGATTCGTCTGCCGCCGTGGCTCCCTCACCTTGGACCTCGATGATTTCTACTCCCCGGCCACCGGGGAGCTCTCCATGGTGGACTTGGACTCCGGCCGCGCCGCCGACGATGCCCCCGTCACGCTTCCTGTCAAGAGATCCGGCGATATGCAAGCTCACAGCTCTCTGGTATGAGGAAGATGAGGAAGATGAGATGGAGTGAGAGAGAGGAGGTGCTCCTTATTTGCTAGATGGGGAAGACAGAGTTGACGCGGCGGCGGCGGAGGGGGCGGAAACGAATCTGTACAACGACGTAATTTGATTACGTGGGACCTAATTACGGTCGAGTCCAACCAAACATAGAATAACGTATTCAGATACCTCCGTTGTCGAGTTACGTTACAAAATTGCGAACCAAACATGTCCTTAGGGTCTTGGATGGACGTCATACAACTGCAAGCCTGTAAATCGATCGAACAGACATGTCTTGCTCGGCTTGGGGTATAGAGCATCGCATCTTCTGCCCAAGCTAGGTCATGGCGAGCAGGTGCCGCCGTCGCCCAGCCCAAGGGGGTCAGACGCATCGCCGAACTAGGTCATCGAGATGGCGCGGCCGGCAGCCCGTCACTCTGCTGGACGCCGCACACCTCAGGTACATAGTACCTTGTAGATCCATTGCAAATTATTACAAACCGTCTCGTTCTCCTTATGTGAAATTACATAATGCAAAAGTTTAATGGAAGATCAAGTTTACCCCGTTTTAGCGAAAAATCTAGTAGACAATTTTTTTGGCTGTACGAAATATATAGCAAGGTTGGAAAAAGCGCTAGGCGTAAGCGAGGCGATTGGTATTCGCCTAGCGCCTAGGCGATGATTAAGCGCACTAGGCGCAGCCTAGGCGGACATATAGTTTGTACCATCAGGTGTTTATTTGGGTTATTATATATCTATACACGACAATTTAGACCATATAAATGAGTATGCTACCAACAACTGACATTGGATTATGGCCCATATGGTTCTTCAACGCAATATGGCATGGTTTCTTGGTAGAGAACAAAAGTTATTAGTTGCACTGCCTAGAGTAGCGCTTATGCCCTAGGCGAGGCGTTTGCCCATCGCCTAGTGCCTAAGCGAGCTAAAGCGTTGCCTAGGCGCTGCCTAATCCAACACTACTAAATAGTATATAATGAGAATAAACTACTATAAAAATTTCATAATTTATAATATTTTCAACTTTCATAAGTTCAGAGAACATATAGCTACCCTCAAATAAAGGAGATGTATGTTCCTTCAAATGCACAGCCTATACTACCATAATTTAAGCAATGGATTGATACTATATTTAGAGCCGATATATTGATTGACATTGGTTGCGTGATTTTTTTCTTTGCCCCCCTCATACTCAAATCCTGGCTCCGCTCCGAGTACTTAATTGGTCACGCTAATCTTGGCTATCTAAACAACGGCTGAACCAGGAAATAGACATAGGGGGGGCCGGCCATTGAGCATAACTCTAAGATGTGAAAACATGTACAAAAATGTATAGGTGGTAACCAAGTATTTAGCAAAATATGTACTGTATTATATGTATACCCATTAAATGTTGAGAACATAATCAGATATCAACAAAAGAGGTGGCTGGAAGCAAAATGTACAAATGGACGACAATGAACTAACATTTTTCAGTCGAATGGCACACGCCGTCTCTCAGTATTGAACTCATCAATAATTTCATCCGTCCGGAAGCGCACTGCAATTTCTTTCTCGATGTATATCAATAAGCAATCCCTGAGAAATCCATCTTCCATTTTATTTCGAAGCCTTGTTTTAACTAGTTTCTTTGCCAAAAATGCGCGTTCTATCGTCACGGTTGAGACCGGTAAAGTAAGAACAAGTCGAATCAGCCTGTAAAAAACAATCAATATTAATGTGGTGATCAGAGAAATTAATATGCAAGTGAAAATATTGTATGACCTGTCAATCAAATAATTGTCAACCGACTTTCCAGTTTTCGCAAGTTGTTGACAAAGATCTGCTGCACTTGATAGATTCTGAAACCTTGGATTTGTAGGTATGTCAAGCTCATAATGTTGTAGTTGACATCTGAGATTATTTCTTTCTTGCTCTGATAAATCACCAGAGTAGTATTTTGAAGCCAGAGTACATGCATTATCAATGCTCAAGGAACTAAACGAGTCCCTGGGATCCAAAGTATTGCATAGAATGAGAAGGTGCGTTGTTTGTTCGCTGAACCTGCAATTTAGTTCATGTGCTTGTTGGTCAACTGCAACTATGAAGATATCATATCGATAATGATGCTCGGCTGTACTCTCATCCTCTGCCCGAGACCTTATGAAGTCAACATAAAATTCAGCCATATTTGGAGCAGTAATTCGATGTTTTTGGCAAAACAACATTACATCACTAATCAGCTTGTTCCAGCCATCATATCTTAGCTTTTGTATCAACTTTTTTGTAGTGGAAACATCATCCATAGCATTGACAATATCCTGAGATTTGTACTGCAGTTTTCTGCATAATAAGTCCGTTATTCCCATCAATTCTTTCATCACATGGAGAATAAATATGAAGTCAAATGACATCATCAACTTAACAGCACCCGCAGCCTTAGCTCGCGCAGAAGGTGAAGAACCAGACCCACTAGTTGTAGCAATACTTTTGAGTACCAAAAATGTAGGACCATAAAGCTTTAGAAGGCTACAGACTGAACCATAGTGATGCATCTAAAATGCATACATGAACTTTGCACTATAATAGTTATATTCCATTCATATTTGCATCATATAAGGGGTATATTACTGTTATTTAATGATTTTTGGTAATTTATAATGATTTCCCCTTTATATGGAATTAATCCTGCGCAGGCAGAAAACCCCTATTTCTTTCTTTATTTGTTTCAAGACCTTAACGACGTCATAATGAGTTATAAATTTAGGGGAGTCATTATTTTGTAAGGAGAAGATTTAGGAGCGAAAGAAGTCAACGAACGGAGGCCGGAGGACCAAAAGGGGGGGTCCCACGCGGCTACAGTACCAGGCCGCGTGGGCCCATCCAATTTGGCCCTCGTGGCCCCGTTTGCATTGATCCTTCGCCCAGAAGCATCCTCGTGACCTAAAAACGCCTGTATAAAAGGTCCTCCGACATTTTCCAGAGGGAGGCGGCGGATAAACGCAAAACCAGAAACAAAGAGGTAGAGGGCTGCCGTCGGAGAAGATCGGAGGGGGGAAACGCCGCCGGAATCCACCTCCGGAGGGCTCCACCCCCCTCCGGCGTGTTCATCATCAACTTCTACAGCAAGATCATCTCATCTCCACCATCTCCATGATGAGGAGGGAGTAGTCCCTCATCGGGGCTGAGGGCTCATGCCGGTAGCTATGTGGTTTATCTCTCTCTCCCATGGTGTGATCTTTATGTGATCATGAGCTTTGTAATCTAGTTGAATCCATAGATGTTACTCTTCATCATCTTATGAATTATGCTACTCAAGTGGTTTTATTGATGTGATTGCCGGAGTCACCCTTGTCCCATGGTGTGAAGTTGACAGTGTGTGCACTGTGTGTGTCTCTTAGGCTAAAGATTACATGAATACTTATCATGAGTTATTATTTGTGTTGGGTGTCTCTATGATATTGTGGTGTTTGTTAGTACTATCTTTGAATGTGAATAGTGACCGCATGAAGTGTCCATAGATGTGGAATATGAACTTTAAGGTGTGCTTTTTGTAGCCCTACATAATGGATTGGTGTTCGTTATCCAACCAGAGGATAGTTCGGGGTAGCATAGTGAAAAGGAAATATCTATGTATTCAATTATATTATTATTGTTGAGAGTGTCCACTAGTGGAAGTATGATCCCTAGGCCTTATTTCCAAAGCACCGTTTACACCTTTGTCTTGTCCTCTTGCATTAAAAAGGATCGGGATACTTTCACACTCTTGTTCCCTTGTCTTGTCCTCTTGCATTTAATAGAATTGGGACACTTTTATATTCTTGTTTTGTTACATTAAACTTCCATCCATTAAATCAATCATCTTGTTCTTTAAACCTGTCTAGTGCATAATCAACTAAAACTTGTGACACTTTAGTTGTAGGGAATAGATAACTTTTCCTTCTTGCTCCTGCGGATCGATACCCTACTTTCACATTGAGAGGTGCTACAGTGATCCCCTGCTCTTGGGGGTTATCACATAGTGAGAACTCCATCAAGTGTCACAAGGCCGCTGCAAAGTTCCAATCTGGTTAGCTCCTCTTCCGGTTTCAAGCTCACTAAGCTCAATGAGATGCTCCATTTCAGCCACTTGGTTGGCATGCAACTCATCATTTCTCTTGCTAGAAGACACAACGGTATTGACAATAAGAGCAAGGCGATCAAAAAATTATGAATTCCAGTTACTTCTTTATATGCACCAACAAGAGCTAGTTGAAGTTGATGAGCGAAACAATGAACAGAGTATGCAAATGGACACTCTTCCATGAATTTGGCTTGTAGACCATTCCACTCTCCACGCATGTTATTATCCCCATCATATCCTTGTCCTCGAAAATTTTCAACATCCAAATCATGTTGAGATAAAACAAAATCTAGTTCTTGTTTTAGAGTTGTTGAAGAAGTATCCTGGACATGAACAAGATTAAAGAAACGCCTCTCTAATGAAACCTTTTTATCAACAAATCGAAGAACAAGTGCCACTTGCTCTCTTCTAGATGCATCTCGTGATTCATCGACAAGCAAGCAAAACTTTGCATCACCAATTTCATTACGGAGTGAACTGTTGCACATCACAAGCCATAATGTGCAGAATTTCCTTTTGAATTTTTGGGTGAATTATACTTTGCATTGTGTGGGGCATCATCGAGTACAACTGCATCCACCTCCTCATCATAAGAAGCTATCAATTTCACTATCTCAAGAAATTTACCTTGATTTTTGGAAGTTGCACTTTCATCATGTCCTCGGAAAGAGCAAGCTTGGAGTATTAACCATCGCAGTACATCAATTGTGGTTCTAAGTCTCAACCTATTGCCTCTTATTTCCTCCTCGGACTGTCTCTCCACCAGCTGCTCAATATGGCATGGTTGAATCTTCAAATTGTCATAACATCTCACTTCATAATTGTGAGCTGAGTTACAAGTGTTTCACATGTGAGTCAAAAAAGCACAATTCTTTCCATTGTTTACTTTTCTCCAATTCTTGAACCCTTTAACTATGAACACATCAGATCCAACTTTTCCAAGTGGCTTCTTACAAAACAAGAAGCATGGCAAGCAAAAGGCTGTATATTTTGTTGGTGAGTACTCTAACCAAGGAAATGACTTGAACCAATGATATTGAAACCTACATGGGTGACTTGCTGAATCACAAAGAGGGTATACATTTTTCTGAATTTGATACGGTCCATGCTTCACCTATGATTTTCTAGCTTGTTCTTGGGAATTGACAGGATGATCCCAAATTTGGCAACGCAAGCCTGGGTCTCCTGGATTCGAGGTGGGTTTTCCTCATCCACCACATCCTCCACTGTCACCTCTTCTTCTTCTTATTCATGTCTCTCTTCCTCTTCTCCCTCTTCCTCCTCTTCCTCTTCTCCCGAATCATTTTCAACAGATTCTCCATCAACATCAACATCTAATCTAGCTTTCTTCTTAAAAAAGAATCAATGGTCTTCATTTTATTTTTAGCCATGATTATCCTACAAGATCAATCAACGGATCTTAAAAAAGGAGAAGAA
The DNA here is from genome assembly GCA_012064385.1 of Puccinellia tenuiflora. NCBI lineage: Eukaryota > Viridiplantae > Streptophyta > Magnoliopsida > Poales > Poaceae > Puccinellia > Puccinellia tenuiflora. The sequence continues at coordinate 1,826,665 of QRDG01000041.1, read as the reverse complement.
ACTAGATGTCTAGATCCAAAGTAATGTTGCAAATTAGGAGAAAAGAGTGAAAGATCTTGACTTAAATACCTGTGTTAGCCTCCTAGTATGCTCCAACTTGAAGAAAATCGAAACAATTTTGATGATTTTTTGGGGAGTTTGTCGCTCGGCTGCTTGCCTGCTTCGAGACAGAAGAATAGAGAAAGAGGAGAGAAGCTACGGGAAAAGCACATGGGATGGAGGAGCATGTGCAGCCTCGTCTGTGTGAAGGAAAGGAGGAAAGACTTTTCTCTCTCTAGTCTATCTAGGATCTTCTGTGCCACATCTTTCATGTATTCATCTAATAAATTAATGTTTGAGTGATGGATATAGAAGAGGGTACACAAATTTTAGACAACAAATATTGGGGTCTTAAAACAATTCAGCATGTTAGGGGGGAGCCACGACCCTGTTGGTCCCCCCCCCCGGTTCCGCCGTTGATGGTATATGCTTCTAGTGCTTGTAATTATCTTGGACATTGACTTGCAATGATGGGTACATACCGGATTCACGGAGACCACACAATGTGGTTGAGGGATCTTTCCGGTCCGTGTTTATCATAATACAAGGTAAGTGTGGTGTGTGGCTCCTCGTTCTAGGACGGAGGGAAGTTCAAATCATTGATTCAAACTTATGTATACTAAACTTCTTTACTTGTTCTTACAATTTTGTCACAAAGTTTGTTCTTATTCAATGGTTCATTATCATACATACAACAATAATGGGATCATTATGTGCAAGTTATATTTTCATATAATGAGAATCTATGACTATAAATATATTTTGGTAATCTGAAACCATATTCACAATACATAGTATGCTAGTTTAGTCTTAAAATTTATTCATAGACACTTAAATTAAAACTTATTTAACGCAAAACCATAAATCACACTCACGTGTAATCGATAAAATCACCCATTTATGACCAATCTATGAACTAAAATGTTGTAATATATGCACTTAAATATGTTCAATATCTTTACTTACGATGGTAGACGGTTCTACATGTAAATGTATGCGTGAATATCTTGATAGAGATTTCTCGAGGGTGTACCTATCTCAAGAATTATAGTAGAGTGTACGACGTGTTCATAACGTGTTTTTCCTTACAAGAGCCACTAGAATTAGGATGTGAGAGTCTAAGATCGTTGGATGCAGTGAATTTCAAGACGTTGGGGACAAGTTAGTTTTGTGTTTTGTGTGCAGGTGATGTTAATTTGTTGAAGACTTAATATTCCTATTGGTTTTGGTTCTCAATTGAGAGAAATTCGTTGTTGTGATGTCTACATCATCCCTTACATTTGGGGGTTTCCAATGCAGTTATTGCAAAAGGGTGCATATACTACATTACAAATTTACAATCAGTCTTTCTGTGCTTAAGTTTGGAAAGTGATATTAACCGACAAAGATAGAAATAGTGGTCCATTCATAGGTAGGATTTTTGGTCCCATGACACATCCTTTGATTTCGATTGCTAAACTTTTTCGAGCTTGCTTTATATTCAATGAAAATAACAGAACATAGACATATACAAGTTAAACAAACACAAAAAAGTCTTTTCTTACTTTGTTGTCAGATTCTACTCAGTCAACTGATTTCGAACAATATGATTGACTGAAACACGTGGGCCCTTTGTTCCATTACCATCCATCGACTCGTTATGCCCGCTGTCGGAGAACTGTCCCAGGAACTGGGTGTTTCTCACTAGGTAAGGAATCGAGTAAGGGGCTGAATCTGCCCCCGGAGGGTAGGAGGAGGAAATGCCTCCGGAGCCCATGGACGCCGGAGCCGGGGATGAGAGGACGCCCAACCCCCAGAGGGCTCCTAACGCGGGCGGAGAAGGAGGCTACCACACGAGCCCCCAGGTTGCATCAGGAGCCGCTGTGAGCCCAAGGCAAGGTGCCTCGGGTACCTCGACAAGCGTCGAGGCCTCTGCACCCCGCGGCGATGCGGGGACCTTGGCGCTGCGGGAGCCGCGCCGTCACACAGCTCGCCGCAGCTCCGTCTTCAGTCAAGCGCGGCAGACGCTCGACAAGCTGGAGATGCAGTACGCCGAAGAAGAACTCGCCAGGGCGGAGGAGCGGGCGAAGCTTGACGAAGCCTGGGCCCTCCTCCGCGAGAGGGTGGAGAGCTGCCGCCGGCAGGATGCGGCGGCCCGGGCGGTGCGCGAAGAGGCGATGCGCTTCGCCAAGGAGACCCGCGACAGCGTGAAACGGGAGGCGGCGGAGACCATGGAGCAACTGGACGTCGTGCGGGAGGCGCTCGGGGCGGAAACCGCCTCCAAGCAACAGGAGATCTGGGCCGTAGAGCAAAAATTCATCATGGACTCCAAAGTCATCGAGGACAGCTTGAAGGAGCTCCGCGAGAGGCTGGACGCTCGCGGGGAGCAGCTGACACAGCGCGAAGCGGAGCTGACGCGACGCGAGAGAGAGCTCTCCCCCCACGAGGAAGAACTGCGCCGGCGTGAGGAGCAGGTCCAGCAGCTCGAGAAGGACCAGGCCACCCGCGAGGAGGAACTGGTGGCTCGCGAGAGCCAGGTGGCCCAGGACGAGGCCACCTACGCGGAGCGCCTCGAGAAGGCCAACGCCAGCCTCGCGGCGAAGCAGAAGAAGATGCAGGAGGAGGCCGACGACAGGGTCAAGCTCATCCGCCAAGATCTCTCCAAGAGTTTCGACGAGAAGGCCAAGAAGCAGGAGGAGCGCTTCACGACGAAGCGCAATGAGCTCCAGAACCGCATCAAGGGGCTCGAGAAGGGGGAGAAGCAGATGGCCTCCCGCCTTCGGAGCGCCAGGGACGCTCAGGCTCATGCGGAGGAGAAGGCCGCCGCCCTGGAGAAGGACCTGAGCGAGCTCCACCAGCAGGTGGGGCCGGTTGCAGACGCCGCGGAGGAGGCACAGCGCAACGCGCATATCGCCCGAACCATGTCGCGCCAGCGCCAGCGCATGCTCCATGACCTGGTGTCCCGCGCGCGTGCTGTTGGGGATCGCCTGGGGACCGAGGTCCCCTCCTTCACCGCAGAGGGGAACGACGACGAGGCCGGGTACGCGTTCTTCTTCGAGCGATTCCTCACGAAGCTTGAAGAGACCGCGAAGAGCTTCGACGAACGCGTCGTGGAGGAGAGTTGCGATCTCCTCGTCCTCGCCACTTGCCGCATCTTTGCCAACCTCGCGAGGCTTCAGCCTTCCCTCGACCTCGAGGCCGTGACGACGCCCATCGACCTCAGCTGCCGGACGGCGGTGAGCGATAGGATGCGGAAGGCCGCAGAGGCGTATGCCAAGAAGTTCGACCAGGTCGAGGTAGAGGAGGACGAGGACGATGGTGAGGAGGACGCCGCGGAAGAGGAGGAAAGTGCCGCTGCGGACGACGAGGGCACCTCAGGAGGCTCGGAGGCCTGAGCTCTTTCCTGCGGCTGGATGTGCATGGGGCACACATTATCTTAGTATTTTGCTTGTAAAGCCTTGTAAAGACTTGTTTAAGTTTTACTTGAATGCGCTTGTGAATGTCACTCGGGAGGCTTTTATCTTTCCCTTCATGTCTTTTTCGCTATGCGTCTTAGGACCCTCTCTTAGCGCTACACCACCGTCGCTTCGGTATGTGAGAGTCAGGGCTCCACAAGGCCGGGGGGTGCGCGAGGCCTCGAGAAGTAAGAGCTCCCGAGGCGCGATGCTTGGGGCTCCCCTTTAACGCGCAAGCAGCCCATGAGGCATAGGAGAGAGAAAAGAGGCTCGAGGGACAAAAACCAGTGAAAGGAAATTTAACCAAGTGTTTGGACTTAGCTTCGCGAGGCGTTTTTGCCTTGGAGAGGGTGTTGGTTCCCTGATGAGGCGTCTTTTCCTTGGAGAGGGTGTTGGTTCCCTGGTGAGGCGTTTTTTCTCCCGAGGTTGCCTGAGGCTTGTTTTGAACCTGCTTTCCTGCGCTTGGACAGATAGGCATACCCACAAGCAATACATAGCTAGATAACTCATGCGCGCTCGTAGGTTCCTTCATGTGTGTCTCGCGAGGAGAACATGCACCAAGGTCCTTGGTGAGTTGACGTGCACGGGAGCTGGCCCATGAGTTCAGAGCTCCTTGGGAGTTGACGTACATGAGAGCTGACCCGTGAGTTCAGAGCTCGGATCCCTTGGGTTTGAGGCGCTACTGGGATGCTCCCGAGGCACAGGCACCATGCTCAGCCCCCGCTCGCGAGATGCACAGAAGGGATCATATGAGCAAGGATTAAATGCAATAATATAACTGCTTACCGAAGCAACAACATATGTTGTCGCGAAGCGCAAAGGTTCAAATTGACCTAAAACAAGGGTTCATTACACTGGCGTGGCCAGAAGTACAAAATCCTCCATGTCTGGGCATGGGGTTCCACATGGAGTGGCTGAGACTCTCGCGGCCCGAGGCGACGCATGTAGAGAGAGCTCAGAGGGGGCCCCTATGCGCGGGTGGCTTCGTAGAGCCTGTGGTCCGCCATGTCTGGGCATGGGGATCCACCTCGCCAAGGCATGGTGCTTGAAGAAGTCACCTTGCCGAGGCGTGGTGGCTTGAGAGTCTTCTCGAACGGCCCGCGGCAACGTATAGTAGAGAGGGGAGCTCGAATATTTTCCTCGTGGAGGATGATGGCGCGAAGCTCTCCCTTGACACAAAAAGTTGCTCGTCGAGGACGATCAGGGGTAGAACTTGCGCAGGTGCTGGATGTTCCAGGGGTTGGCGACAGGAATGCCGTCCTCCGTCTCGAGCCGCGCAGAGCCAGGCCTGGCGATGTGCACGACCCTGTAGGGTCCTTCCCACATTGGCGAGAGCTTGTGGAGGCCTGCCCTGGAGAGGATTCTCCTTAGGACAAGATCTCCTGCTTTGAGAGTGCGCGGGCGGATGTGGCGGCTGTGGTAGCGACGGAGGTCTTGCTGGTACCTTGCCGCTCTCAGGGCCGCATTGTGGCGGAGCCCCTCGAGCAGCAGCAGGTCATCGTTGCGGAGTTCGTCCAGCTCAGCCTCCTTGAAGGCCAGGACTCGTGGAGAGCCGTGGGTGATCTCGCTGGGGAGAACAGCTTCAGCGCCATAGACGAGGGAGAACGGCGTCTCGCCGGTGGGCTTCGTTGGCGTGGTGCGGATGGACCAGAGCACCGAGGGGAGCTCATCGATCCAGTGCTTGCCGCTGGCCTTGAGGCGGTTGAAGCTTCTCGTCTTGAGGCCCTTGAGCACCTCGGCGTTGGCTCGCTCAGCCTGGCCGTTGCTTCGTGGGTGAGCCACTGAGGCGTAGCAGATTTGGGCGCCGAGGCTGCCGCAGTAGGACTTGAAGGCGCCGCTGATGAATTGCGAGCCATTGTCGGTGATGATGCGGTTGGGCACGCCAAAGCGGCAGACCAAGCTCCTGATGAATTTTACCGCTGATTTCGCCGGGATGGTGCGCACGGGTTCCACCTCAGGCCACTTGGTGAACTTGTCGATGGCGATGTAGAGGTAGCGGTAGCCCCCGAGCGCTCGCGGGAAAGGTCCCAGAAGGTCCAGCCCCCAGACCGCGAACGACCAGGAAAGCGGGATAGTTTGGAGTTCTTGCGCGGGCTGGTGAATTCGGTTGGCGTGGAATTGGCTGGCGTCGCAGGACTGGACGATTGCGAGGGTGCGTGAGGATGAATGGTGGCCGCACTCTCCGCTGTGGATGTCATTGATGAGCTAGCGGCATTCCTCGGCAGGGACGCACCGCAACGCAACCCCATTGGGGCGCTTACGGTACAGGTCTCCGTCGTGGAGGCAGTAGGACTTGGCCTGGCGAGCAACCCTCTCGGCCTCTGCATCTTCTTCGGGAAGGACTCGATCTTGCAAGTAGCTCTTGATCTCATCAATCCAACCAGTGTCTTGGCGTACCAGGGTCATCAGCAGGCGATCGCCTGAGGGCAGCCCGCAGTTTGGTGCTCCACTTGATGGGGCTGGTGGGAGCTCCTCATTGGTGCTCATGTTGACCGCTGGTTGCTTGACCGAGGACCTGGCGAGTCTCTCCTCGAACACTCCAGGCTTCTGGGCTTCCCTTCTTGCCGCTCGCCTGGCGAGTTCATCTGCTTCTTGGTTTTCCCCTCGCGGGATATGCTTGAGCTCCATGCCCTTGAAGTGCTTCTCGAGTTTGCGTACCTCTTCAAGGTAGGCTACCATGTAGGTGTCCTTAGGCATGTAGCTCTTGTTGGAGAAGTTGACGAGGAGCTGAGAGTCGCCCTTGATGAGGATGCGCTTGATGCCGAGGGCAATGGCAGCTCTGAGCCCAGCGAGGAGGCCTTCGTATTCAGCGATGTTGTTGGAGACCTTGTCGTTGTCCTTGAAGCACAGCTGGACGGTGTAGTAGAGCTTGTCGCCTGTTGGTGAGGTCAGGACAGCACCAGCCCCTGCACTCCGGGCGGCGAAGGCGCCGTCGAAGTGCATGGTCCAGTAGCTGGGATCCGTCCCTCCGAGGCTGTAGCTTCCTCCTCTTGAGGCTCTTCTTCACGCATGTCCGTCCATTCAGCCATGAAATCAGCCAGCGCCCTGCCCTTGATGACCCTTGTGGTGTCAAACTCCAGCTCGAAGAGTTGCAGCTTGATGCCCCAGCTTGCGACGCGATCTGTTGTGTTTGGGTTGCGTAGGATTTGCTCCAGGGGGTACGAGGTGACCACCTTGATGGGGTGACCGTGGAAGTAGTGGCGCGGCTTCCTGAAGGCGCTGAGGAGCGAGAAAAGGAGCTTCTGCTGCATTGGGTAGCGCTCGTGAGTGTCCTGCAGCACTGTGCTGACGAAGTGCACGGGATGCTCGACGAGGGTGGTTGTTGACGTGGCAGCGGTTGGCTCCTCTCGAGGCTCGGTGGAGTCCTTGTCGAAGTTCTCTTGAGGCCCCACTTGTAGAGGCTCGGCATGGGGCTGGAGGCTTGACGAGGCCGCTTCCTTGTCGTGGAGTTCTGGGCTTGGTGAGGCGGAGCTCTGCTTGGCGAGGACTGGCTCTTCCCTTTCAGCCACCAAGACCGCGCTTGCCGTCTGAGGAGTGGCTGCAAGATACAGCTTCAGAGACTTGCGAGGGCGTGGGGCAACCAGGATGGGTGGGCTCGCCAGATACTTCTTCAGGTCCTCGAAGGCCTTTGCCGCTTCAGGGGTCCACTTGAAAGCACCGGACCTCTTCATGATCTTAAAAAACGGTAGCGCCCTCTCGCCGAACTTGGAGATGAACCGGCCAAGGCTGGCCATACATCCTGCTAGACGCTGCATGTCCTTGAGGCGACGAGGAGGCTGCATCTCTTCTATGGCCCTAATCTTGTCGGGGTTTGCTTCGATGCCACGATGAGACACCAGGAACCCGAGGAGTTTGCCTGAAGGGACCCCGAAGACGCACTTAGCGGGGTTCAGCTTGATGTTTACCTTACGCAGGTTGGCAAAGGTCTCCTCGAGGTCCTTGATGAGCGTGTCCTTCTCGCGGGTCTTGACCATGATGTCGTCGACATAGGCCTCTGCATTCCTTCCCATTTGAGCCCCCAAGGCGATCCTCATGAGGCGCTGGAAAGTGGCACCGGCATTTTTCAGGCCGAAAGGCATGCAGACGTAGCAAAACACACCACAAGGGGTGAGAAATGCTGTCTTCTCCTCATCCTCCTTCGCCATCTTGATCTGGTGATAGCCTGAGAAGGCATCCAGAAAACAGAGGAGTTCACAGCCGGCGGTGGAGTCCATGATCTGGTCGATCCTCGGGAGGGGATAAGGGTCCTTGGGGCAAGCTTTGTTGAGGTCGATGAAGTCGATGCAGAGGCGGCTTCCTCCAGTGTACTTGGGGACGACCACACCATTGGAGAGCCAAGTAGGATGGACAACTTCTTTGATGATGCTAGCTTTCTTCAACTTCTCTACTTCTTGAATGATGAACTCTTGCTTCTCTTGCGCCTGGCGCCGCGCCTTTTGCTTAATGGGGCGTGTGTTTGGACACACGGCTAGGTGGTGTTCAATCACCTCCCTCGGTACTCCGGACATATCTGACGGTGTCCAAGCGAACATGTCAGAGTTTGCCCTGAGGAAGGCGACGAGCGCGCTTTCCTATTTGGGAGGCAAGTTGGCGCCGATGGTGACGCTAGCCCCCGAGCCGTTTTCCTCAAGAGGCACATGCTTCGTCGCGGCCTTCTCCTGAGAGAACAGCTGCTTCTTCTTCGCGGGGGGCCTCGGAGGGGTTCCTCATCCTCGTCAGCAGGGGACACCACCGCGGCAGCCTTGTAGGCCGCTTGCGCAGCGTACAGGGCGTCTGAGACCATGCCACGGATGACGATGGTGCCGCCCGAGCCAGGAAGCTTGACGAGGTTGTAGGCGTGGTGGGTCACCGCCATGAACTTCGCGAGGGCGGGGTAGCCGAGGGATGGCATTGTAGGGCAGGCCGATGTGCGCGACGTCGAAGTCGATCAGCTCGGTGCGGTAGTTGGCTTGCGTGCCGAAAGTGACCGCGAGCCTCACTTGCCCCAAAGGGGTCGTGAGGCCCTCTGTCACCCCCCGAGAAGGGTCTGGTGGGCATGAGCCGCTCGTAAGGCACCTGAAGCTTCTCGAAGGTCTCGACAGAGATGACGTTGAGGCCTGCACCCCCATCGATGAGCGTCTTAGAGACTGCGATGTTGTTGATGGTGGGGGTGCAGACCAGCGGGATGGTGCCAATAGTTGAAGTGGACTTGGGGTGGTCACTGGAGTCGAAGGTGATGGGGTACCGGGACCACTTGACGGGCCTAGAGTCCTCAACCCCGGGAAGCGCTGCAGCGATCTCGCGAGCGAGTTGCTTGAAGTGGCGGTTGGAGCTGGGGGCCTGAGCTCCGCCGAGGATGCAAGCGGCCCCACGAGGCACCTGGTAGCCCTCAGGAGTCTCGGCAGGGAGGTTGTCGTTCGCGGGCTGGACGGCGTTGGCTTGAGGGTTCTGCTGGTAGTTGTCGTCGTAGTTGTTGTTGTTCCAGCATCGCCCCCCGCGGCCGCCGCGACCCTGCTGTCGCTCGCGAGTCTCGCGAGCCTCGCGAGCCTCACGAAGCCTCTTGAGGTCGTCGCAGTCCTCGGTGGCATGGGAATGCCTGTTGTGGTAGATTCAGAAGGGGCGGTCATCTTTCTTCTCGGGGCCCGCGGCTGGAGCGGCAGCGCGAGGCTGCTTGGCGTCAGGTTCAGCAGCGAGGACCGCTGTGGTCTTGCGCTTCTCGGTGGATTTCTTCTTCTTGGATCCCTCGGCAGGGTCCCCTGGCTCGTTCTTGACGAACAAGCGGCCCTCCTCAGCCTTGGCGCACTTGTCCGCCAGGTCGAAGAGCTTGACGACGGTGATGATGTTGTCGTGGATGCCAAGCTTCTCGAGCATCCGCACGTCCGTGACTCCAGCCTGGAAGGCCGAAACGACCTACGCGTCGGTGGCGTTGGGGATATTGTTGCGCACCTGGCTGAAGCGTTGGATGTACTTGCGGAGGGTCTCGCCAGTCTCTAGCGTACGTCGCGGAGGTCGTTGTACGTGAGGCCGCGCTCGTACGTGCCCTTGAAGTTCGCGACGAAGCATCGGCAGAGATCCTCCTAGGTGTTGATGGACTCAGCGGGGAGGTTCGTGAGCCACGAGGATGCGGAGTCCTTGAGGCCATGGGGAACCAGTTCGCCATGACTCTGTCGTCGCCCTCCGCGGCCTGGATGGCCAAAGTGTAGAGCTGCAGGAACTCTAGGGGGTTGTTCTTGCCGTCGTAGCGCGGAGGAAGATTCGGCTTGAACTTGACCGGCCAGACGACGCGACGGAGGCTGCGAGTGAACGCAGCCGTCGTGCCGTATGTGACCGGGCCGTTGGCAAGAGTGGCGCGGAGGTGGTGCCCCGTGGTGGCGACGTCCTGAACGGCGCAGTTGTGGCGATTCTGCCCGCGCTCGATGCTCATGCGTGTGTCCTCCGGGGCTCGCTGCACGATTTGGCAGTCATGCGGCGACGATGCGTGCGATGCAGCGCGGTTGTCGCGAGGAGGAGCCCCCGCTGGAGCAGGTTGCGGTGGAACTGGTGGAGCTGGAGCGGGCGCGGGATGAAGAGGGGGTGCAGGAGGTGCGCCGAGTGCCACGTCCCCCACGCGCGCAGAGGGAACCAGCGAACGAGACGGTGCAGGAGCGGCGACGCGAGCGGCGCCGACGAGCTCGGAGAGGCGGTTGAGCCAGGCTTCTTGAGCCTCCGGCGTGGGGCGGTACTGCAGCAGCTCCTGCGCCATGAGAAGCGCAGTTGCTGGGCTGGGCGCAGGGCGGCCCGGCGAGGAGGCAGCACGGTCCCGCGACAGGTGTAGGGAGGAAGCTTCCTCTTCGCCGAGGTCGTCCTCGGCGTGGTCGTCGTTGTTGTCCTCTGGATGCTCGACGCGGGGCTCGGGGTCGACGTGGCGCTCCGGAGCAGCGCCTCCGCGCGGGCGGCCGCACGGGTTGCCAGCAGGAGCGGTGGCGGCGCTGGCCGTCCGACGAGCGAGACGTTCGGCGCGAGAGCCGGCCATGGCTGTGTTGAGGTTGAAGATGCGCCCTACTGGCGCGCCAAATGTCAGAGAACTGTCCCAGGAACTGGGTGTGTCTCACTAGGTAAGGAATCGAGTAAGGGGCTGAACACGGAATCAAACAACCCTCAACGTGCCTCGGCGACGGCGCTCGTAGAGATCACTGTGGGACGGCACTGCAGAGATGAACACACGATGTTACCCAGGTTCAGGGCCCTCTTGGAGAGGTAAAACCCCTACGTCCTACCTTGGTTGTATTGCACTGCTTGTAGAGGTTACGGTACAAGGAGAGCTTCGGGAGCTCGAGGTGGCTAACAATGGCTATCGCTAGAACAGCACTGGAGATTCTAACCAACCAGAACCGAACCCCCTTGCCTGAACATGCTCCCCCTCCTTTTATAGGTGTCTTGGACCTCTTCCCCCAAATATCTTGGCGGGAAGGGTTACCACACGGCGATGAAGGAGGAGGATGGGTGCACGATAAAGGGAGAGTCCATGGATGCGGTCCACGGCAGGGAGCAGCGTCACCAAAGCTGGAAAAGCCACCGTCCAGCCAGGACGGTGGCCTGGCGCTGCTGGGGCTCGGGATGCGCCCCACGGTGACATCGCCATTGGAGTGTAGCTGCAGATGGTCCCCTTATCACCAAAATGGCAATTCTTGTAGCTCCTTTGCTTGGTAAAGCCTTGTTGACTGCTTTATACACGAGAATGGCAACTGCGGCGCGGTCGTCATCGCGCGCTGGCGCGCCCGTGACTCTGCGGAGGGCGCAGAGCCCATGTGCGCTTTGTCGCGGAGACAGAGCTTGCTTCGTGGGGAAGGAACCCCGTGAGGCTGGAAGCCTCGCCGAGCCTTTTGGCTTGATCCTTGGCAGAACCGTAGGCAGCATCCGAGATGCCCTCTCGAGGAGAGGTCCCTCGCGAGGGAAAAACCCTCGCGAGGCTTGGAGAGCCTGGTCCTTAGCGAAATCTTCTGAAGAGTGTCATGGGCCCTGGCAGGCCGGCCCGTGGTACCCTGGTTTCCACTGTGCCGACACCCGCCAGGAGAGAAAGTGTACCCGTTGGCCTTACCATGCGACTAGCCGAATTTTCCAACCTGGGAAAATAAATACCAAGCAATCAAGATTTAAAGCAAGGAAGAAACTGAATTTACGCATCGCTTGCATCGAGAGATGAGATGGTGATGTGGCGCCTCAGGCAGGACATGCGATGTTGTTATGGAAGGATGGCATAAATCTAGTGGACACACCCTTTGGGGCCTCTTAAGAAAGGAGCGGGACGAAGAGGCGGAGGTAGCGAGCGAGAAGCTCGCATAGAGGAGAGGGGGACTAGGTACAAACTGAACAAAAGGTTAAAGGCTAGAGAAATTCCTTCCATCATTTGTATTTTTTGTGCCGACCACATATGAAAAGTTATTTTGATACAAATTTGTTCGTACATACTGGACATGTAAATGCACTTATACCTTTTTCTCAGAATTTTTAGAACGGTACCTGTAGAGCTCGAGCAATCCCCCGTATTTCCATGCACTACATACATAGGAAAAAAAGGGTGACTAGTGGGGGAGGAGCGTTGGAGCAGAAAGAAGTGACGTGTTGCACCTTTGTGGCCTATTATAGTTCCTTCGGTGCAGGATGCGGCCCTCGGAAGGCAAGACATCAGCGCAACTGAATATAATGCAAGAAATACGGTCCTTATGTGACATCAAAATGTAGGACATAAGGACACATTAAATCCTTTTTCAAGCATTTATGAAAAAGCAAACTCAGAGACCACTTGTTTTGTAGCTGAGAGACCCATCATATTATGCAATTAGGCTACTTTCTGGCAATACGATTTCACCGATACGCCGTGGAATTGGGCTATTCCATTTTTTTTGGGCCTGCTCAGAGGGAAAGTAACGGCTGGGCCACATCGTCCGACCAACACTAAGATTTCCAAGAGAAATACACGAACGATCACGACAGAAAGGAAGTGGTAATCACTAGAAAAAGGGTTCCCTTAACCTCAAGCTCACTCTCGTCGTGACAAGTGTCGTCTTCTCCTCGCTTGGTCCCTCATGGTTGTTTGCATGTCCGCCAAGTGTCTCTATGAGACTGAAAGTGAAGAGGATGAGAGAAAAAAGGATACGGGAGGTGGGAGGTTAGCTTTTTCCCTTTTATTTTTTAAAACTGAAGTATAAAAATGAAATATCTTGATAACCGTCTGTTCAAATGGCGAACTTTTTTCACTTTTGAACTCCTCACATCGAGATCTTAAAAACTAGATCCCATATTGATATGTTTTGACGATTTTTTGGTACATCTAAAAGTTGAATACCTGTATATCTGGTTTGAATGTACTTGTACTCCGGGTTTGAATGTACTTGTACTTCGGTTGTCAACGTACTTTGTACTCCATTTTCTATGTACTTGCACTTTTTGTGTCTGTTTGATACAGGATGTGAGTGTAGCTTTTTTCTCTTTTATTTTTTAAAACCGAAGTTTAAAAACGAAATATCTTGAGAACCGTTCGTTCAAATGGCGAACAGTTTTCACTTTTGAACTCCTCGCGTCGAGATTTTCAAAACTAGATCCCATATTGATATGTTTTGATGAACTTTTTTCTGTACATCTAAAAGTTGAATTCTTATACATTTGGTTTGAACGTACTTGTACTCCGGGTTTGAACGTACTTGGACTTCGGTTGTCAACGTACTTTGTATTCCGTTTTCTGTATACTTATACTCGTGTGTTGGTTTCTTGTGTACTTCCTGTTCTGTGTACTCTATACATCCTCTTCTGTGTACTCTGTACTCACTGTTCTGTGTACTTTGTACATCCTGTTTGTATGTACTCTGTACACCCCACAGTAATCTGTACACAGTGGTTACTATACTCTATACTTCCTGTTCTGTATACTCTGTACTCCCATATTCTGTATACTCTGTACAGAGAACCATATTAGTTTTGGATGTACGCGAGTACAATCATACTAGTTTTAGAAGCACGAAAAAACAGTTTCTGGAAACCTATCAAATGAGATCTCGACGAGAGCAACTCAAATATGAAAACCGTTCATAATTTGGATAAATGGTTCTTAAGATATTTCGTTTTTTTTAAAACGAATCTCGAAAATAAATGCATGTACAACCTCCACGCGTGAGAAGCATAAATCTCACCAAAACTCTCTTGCTTCCACGTGGCGCGCTCACGAGCTGGTAAAGTTCCCTTTGGAAAGGGAACCCCTTTTGTAGTTGTATCTAAAGGAAGTAGGAAAAAAATCGTATCAGCGTGACGCCGGTGGAGATATGTGAAAATGTGAGAAGGTTAAAGGAAATAAATCGTCCGATATAATTCTGCCATTGCCGTAGCCCTCAAGACGGGCACAAGGAGAGACATAATCGAGATCTACTTCGCACACTAGTGCGCTTTGAGTTGTGATGGCTCCCACTTCCACTCCTCTCCAAATCTCAAAGTTCCAACACATAATGTGAGCGAGCGAGACCGTGAGACCACGAGAGAGCGCCTAGGGGTTGTCTTCGTCACTCGGTAAATCACTCTGTGACCATCGTGCTGAAGTCCACGATAGCTAGAGTGAAGTCGGCGGGAATACTCGCAACCTGCAACATCAAATCGCGGTGAACAACATTATCATAGTATGTCGATGGAAAGGTACACTAATCCAAACCCTACAAATGTGTATTTTCGTGAGTCCAGGAATCAGATACATGAATCCCCTTCCAAATGTCCTTTATATGGTGATTTTGATTAGTATGTTATCAATTTATTGAACAAAAATCATGGAAAGTTGTAGCTCCCATTGTGAGCTCAACTGTCCATGGACATGGTTTGATTTTCGCTCCATCTATTACAAATTCAGCTTCTAATAAGAAACTTTATCTAGCTATAATTTTAATTATTTATAGGTAATGTTTCTGGAAGAGTAGTTTACTCAGTACGTTGGTCCACACTACACCCGGCGATGGTATGCCAAACCTATTTGTGCTACAAGATATCTGATGATATTTTCAAGCAATAGAGACATTGATGTACATGTACATTTTTGGGAAACAAACTTGAGGACTTTACAGTAGTATCCTTCTTATGGTTCTGTTGTAGATCTAGACACTGCTTAGTTTCAAGTTAGGAGAATTCCCTATGATAATAGGAACTACCCCATTGCTTCCTTTTGCAGGCACTATGTTTGGCAGGACCTTGGAGGTGGATAAACATAAATAGAAAAAATGGACTATGTTATAATTAGGATTGGCAATTTGGACGTGTCTCTGGTTCCACCTTGGTGATAGTTTATATGATATTGGATTCACTAGGGAGATCATAGGGAAGGATTGTTGCTCTGGTCAGACTACTGTTCCACTACAATCTGGACAAGCTGATAATGCCAATGATAATGGAGGACAAACTCCAATGATACCTAGGAGCAATGATAACATAATTGTTAGAGGTGTTGGGGCTATCAGTATGCTTCAAGTGGATTCACGAGAGATACAACAAGCAATTACATTATGAATGTCAATGTGGGTCCCACTATCGAACATATAAACTTGCTTTCTACGGGAAAAAGGGAAGCTCATGAACCTATTGTTGATAATAATGATGACGACTCAATGGAAACTTCAATGAGCATGGCTAGGTGTTTGAATCCTATGATACAAAATTATGTTGACAATTGTTGTTGGCTCATCATCCTTTATTGTTGTTCCTCCTACAACACATGTGCAGACTCATGCGACTGATTGCTATGAAATGTATGTCAGTTACCTAAGAAAACCAAGAATCACAAATGTAGGTGTACTAGAAGATCCTTGGAAACCTTTGCAAACTGAGCTCACCTATGAAGAATTTCTCAAGGACCTAATCGAGTAGGAACTTGCAGATAGGGTGATCACTTTGCTCAATCATTGACCCAGTCTGGTACAACTACAAACTCCATCATCTGGTAAAGTTATGCCTGACGGTGTTGGAGTTGATAGACATGTGTTTCCTTCATCCGTATGATTTGAGGAAATTTCTTCTAAAACACAAATCCATCGACCCTACCTTTTATTTTTGCTTGCGTTGTTTGACGTTAGACTCTTTCGTATTATCACTTGGTAATGGAATCCGGTTCTCTCACAATGGAACTATTTATTTAAAAACAAAGAATAGCGAGTGCATACTGCTCATGTCTAAACGACAAAATCCGGCTAGCGTGGTCACAACACAATGCTTCCTTGTGTTGTATGTCATGGGCTAGTCCCATTAAACAAATATCAAGTTCTATTGAAACCAAATTAGTAGACTAGTAACTGATGTTTTGTCTCAACTAGCTCGTGCCAATGTGTCATATATTTTTCTTATTTAACTACATCAAATTCGCATCAATAAACAAAAATCCTAAAATGTCAAACTCACATTTATTTTGTCCAAATCATGAATAAATATATATTTAAAAGTAGTTTGATGAGAATGTTACAATTATATATATGCTGCTAATTGGTTCACATATATCATCTTTTGTATAGAAGCTCTATGTGGTTCTTTATGTCATCGAGATTTAAGTACAAACATATGTTTAGCCTCTCTCTTTACAATCAAAGTAAATAACTGATCCTTGTAGCATCAGGTTACTCCAACGTCATGACTAGGCTACATTCACAATCATTATGGAATACGGATCAAACTCATTGTTTGGTTCAATATTAATGTTCTATATACGACATTGACTTCCCCATTCACACATAATATAACTGTTGTATGAGATTGAGGTGAGGTCGAATCTCCGATTCAATTTTATTTATAATATAGTGTTTTACTTGTTCTAAGCCTAGTTAGTCCTTTTTTTGCAAGGGATGTGTTTCTCATCATTGATGTATCATTATAGATAGCATAATAACCAAATAATTGTGCGAAATTATGAAAACATATTGTTTTTATTATAAGTTTAAAATCTATGATTATTGTATTTTGGTGAACCAGATCATATTTTTTGGCACATATTCAATAGTTTTATCTTAAATTTAGTTTTGATAGTTAACTAAGCCTTTCTTAACCAAAACTCAACTATAATAGATTGAATAAATTTTTGACAACTATGCACTTACATGTGTTAATAATACACACACTTACAATGCATTCAAGTTTAGTATCTTCAAATATGATTGCAGAGGCAACTGGGTAGAAGGTTCTACAATGTAAGAGTATGAATATCATAAATATCCAACAAACATTTCTAGAGTGCAAAGCTACATTTCTTCGGTATAGCTATGCAAAGAATGCTTAGAGCAACCTACCAAGTAGGAACACAAGCCACATCTCTAAGAAGGCAGACTTCCAACCAACCGCTTCGTCATTCCGAGTAGGAAGAAGGAAGTCACAACAAGATGAGGTATGATAAGTTGGTAATCATGGGCTCCTCGGAACATATACCCACTGGCAAAGGTAGTGCATAAATCCAACGGGGTCAATGTATTGTGTATAGTGTAATTTTTCACTAATAAGCCATGACAAAGACTAGATTAGTGTCTTATGTATAGTGTAATTTTCCACTAGTAAGCAATGAAAAAGGATAGATTAGTTAAGAACATTATGTATTTTATTGGGTTCAACTGAACCCAATGTTATACAACAGATCCACCACTGGAACCTATAGCCACACCATGACAACAAATATTGTAAGAGATGTTTATTCCGCACAACATCGTATCCAGGTACAAAAAACATGTAAGATTTAGGAAAAAGGTAGTTGGACTAAACAAATCCATGATGACCGGGTCTCTCCATGCCTAGTGGGATGTGGAAAACGAGAGAAATCAAAGGATAAAAATGATGGCCAATCTATCCCGTCGACGGTTATTTAGGGTTTCCATCTTTCGTCGCGAATCCATCCTCGTCAACTGAGAGCCTCGGGGCCTCTTTGATTCGTAGGATTCGCAAAACACATGAATAAGAAAAAAAGTAGGATTAGAGTGTCATGTCTCTGAGAACCAACCTGTGGTTGGATGGTTAGAAGGGTGACTGTACCCCTAGTCCATCAAAATTGAAACCTCAGGTTTGACACGGGTGTATCTCATTAAGCCGGAATATTCTTTCAGTAGGAGGCGACATTCTTGTCGATAGACTTCGTCAATCTTACGATCTGTCCCGTCGGCTCAGTTTCTCGGAGGTGCTTATATGGGTAGGGTATACGTGCGTTCGTTTATAGTGGTGAGTGTACGCACGTATATATAAGCGTCTGCGTCTGTACTATGTTTTGCAAAAAAGAGAGCACTTATGTGTAACTAGGGGGTGCAAGTCCAGTGCAACGTACTTTCTCATGTCCGGTTGATTTCTGCCAGATTTGGAACCTACATGAACTTTCGTCGAGGAGTGCTTGAATCACAGAAAAAATTGTGATATGAGGTTTGAGTGGATGGAATTTTTTTCCTAACACACAGTGCATATTATAGGAAAAAGTCCTAAGGATGCTAATCCTACGAATTAAACGAACATACATAGAAAACATTACTAAGGATAATCCTCCAAAATCCCTATGTGCTTCCTTGGAGTCAAAGGAGTCCTCGGTATATGGTTGCTGAACTCTGATGCAACTTTCGGGAAACTGGACAGAAGGAAAAGAGGCTCCTAGCTAAAGTTGTCTCGCTCTGCTTCAGTTCAGAACTACAGGACGCGCACTACAGCTTCGACCTAACAGCCTCCGTTTACTGAAATCGGAATAGTTGACAACAAAGTGACGAATGGTGCGTATGCTTGTTTTATAACTAACTTGACAAAATTCCCAAAAGGGTAACAAAAAAATAAAAATTACAAATTAGATTTTTTGAGGCAAATTATATATTAGATTTTTGAGGCAAATTATATACTACCTCTATTCCACAATGTAAGCCTTTTTAGCAAGCTAAACTAGGTTGCTAAAAAGACTTATATATTGTAGAACGAGGGAGTATATATATTAGATAAAAAGAGGTGCTTTGGCTGTCGTCACAAATCTACACCGAGATCCTCCCCTTTTGGCTGGTGGGCTGACTTCCGCCCTTCCACCGTCGGCTCGTTGGGCGGCCCCACGGCACGGGTGCGACCCGCCCCCAAAGATTCCGAACCTGGAAAAAGAAATGGACTGTACGCGACCGATCGGGATAGAAAGGAGGAAAGGAGAGAAAATCGAATCCGCACGCCGCCGGCGGCCACCACGACGCGGTGGCTCCTCGGGGTGCGAGGAATTTTCCTCGCCTTTCCTTTCCCTTTCGGAAGCCTCCACTACCCCTTTTCGTTCAATTTGTCTCTCGTCTCTTCCTCCCTCCCTCCCACTCCGCGCGCTCTCGCTGTTCTCCTCTCCTCCGCACGCCCGGACGCTGCTCTCTCCGCCCCGCCCCGCTCCTTCGGTGAACCAAAGGGCGTGCCCGCCGCGCCGCTAGATTTCCAGCCTTCTGTTCACCATCTCCTCCTCGCCATTGGCCCTCCTCCTCCTTCGACCAGCTTTCCCAACCCCGCCCGGCGGCTCGTTTCTTGCAAGTGCGCGATCAGATCTTTCTAGAGGTAGCGTTCTTTAAAGTTTCCCCTGTAAGTAGATCTTCTCGGGCGGTCTTTTTTTAATCGCCTTCTTCTGCTGAGTTCTTTGTTTTATTTTAAGCTCGCCATTCTCAAGTGCTCTGCTCTTCTCTGCTTTCTTTCTCTCTTTCGCCGGAATTATTATTAATTTCATTAGATCCTTCATGGTTCTTGGTTGATTAATCTCCGTGCTGCGCAGAACCGGCGCGTGGATGGCCAAACTGATGGGCGGCGGTGCTGCTGGCTTCCAACCGGCGGGGGCGATGCATGTGCAGAGAGGACGCATGCAGGCTTCCGGCATGCCCTCGCTGTCCTTCAAAACGGGCGCCCAGCTTGAGATCTCCAGGTGAGCTCACAGGGTCTAATTTGTTTGTACTACTTGTTTCAGATGGTCGTCAAGCATCCCAAATGCTTGCTGTAATAATTCCATGGCCTGCCGTCTACACTTTTATGTTTGCTGAGTCATCTTTACCATGATTATTCAAGTTACTGAAACTGCACCTTCTTAGCTCCTCATCTTTCTTTCTCCATGTTTTTTTTGTCTATGAATTTCAGAACCTGTAAAGATTTCTCAGTCAGTTAATATTTTTGATTTGTAACTATGAGTTTCTGAAAACTGCAAGCTTCGACGGCAGATCCTTAAATGTCATTCTTCATTGTATTTTAAGCTGATGACACCAAGCTGGTTATGTTGCAGATTCTGCAGTATCCCCCGTTTCGTGAGCGTCAAGGCCGTTAGTGTCCCCCAACAGCAGCATACGCGGCACAGGGTGGGCTCCATCAGAGCCTCCGCGCTTTCACGCTTGCAAGATGATACCACGAGATATTTTGATTTTGTGGTCATTGGCAGTGGTGTTGCTGGCCTCAGATACGCTCTAGAAGTTTCGAAGTACGGCTCCGTCGCTATCATTACCAAAGCAGAGCCTCACGAGAGCAACACGAATTATGCACAAGGTGGTGTTAGTGCCGTTCTATGCCCCTCGGATTCTGTAGAAAGCCATATGCAAGATACGATTGTTGCTGGGGCTTATCTGTGTGATGAAGAGACCGTCAGAGTAAGTTCAGCATCCGTCATGAGTGCAATAGTTTCTTTCTTGTGTGTTATTAATTTTAACTCAATAGTTTTTGATTAATAACCTCCCTGATCCTCTTGTCTTTCAGATAGTATGCACAGAAGGTCCAGAGCGTGTCAAGGAGCTAATAGCCATGGGTGCTTCATTTGACCATGGCGAAGATGGTAGACTGCACCTTGCAAGGGAAGGTGGACATTCTCATAACAGAATAGTGCATTCCGCTGACATGACGGGACGAGAGATTGAAAGAGCACTGCTTCAGGCGGTTGAAAATGATGAAAACATATGTCTGTTCGGTCACCACTATGCCATTGATCTTTTGACCTGCCAGGTTGATTTTGTGGTCCTTATGCAAATCATTTGTTGATTGATATGTTGCATCTTGCTTCATTGTCAAACCTCGTGTATAACTGTACTCTTAATTATTTGATGCATATTAGCTTTGTTGAGCTTTTTCTGCAGATCATTTTGTTTTACGTGCACTTGTTGAATCTATATGCATGCATGTGTTTTCCACTTTTCTGGTATTATTTGAAAACATGCCTCCTAATTAGGTGTTATCCTTGAGACAGATAAGAGCACATAAAACCAAAACTGCACTGAATACTGGTTGGCACCTGGTAGGCTGGTAAGAGTATGTGGCAGTAGTTGCTCCTAAATTTTTATACTCATTGCTAGTAGACTTGACTGGACGAAAATTACTGGGATTGGTCATGTTCTGCTTAAGACTGAGTAGTTGCTCCCCTTTTTCTTGAAGTGACTTCACAGGCGACAAATTGTGGAATAAAGTAGCTTGTAGCTAAAAACTGAAGTCTTGTCATTGAACCGTTTTGTTTTCAGGAAACAGCTTTGGAAGTGATAAGGTACCGCCGTACCGGTGATAGATGTCCCGTAGTTTCCAAATGTTTGGTGATAGTGACATATTAAGTGCAACCTTTAAATGTTTTCACTTAGTAATGCTAAATTTGTAAGGCACTTTTTCTATTTTGGATGTGGTACCACTTGGCTTGACAAGTTGTCCCTTTGTTTTAGCTCCTGTTTTTCAATTTTGATCTATTTGGTTTCAATCACATTCAACTTCATGGATTGTTTTACTTGACCCTGGGAGCCAAATAACAGGTCATATGCCATAAATGGAAATGTGTTTGTTATGTGCAAATGCACAATTAGCACCTCCTATTATAGTTTCCATTAGAAGCAGAGTAACTAAAGTGAACTGTTTTACTGCAGACTAATGGTGAAATATGTTGTTATGGAGTGGATTCATTGGACACCAAAGCTCAAAAGGTACACCTACTGGAATTCTTACATCCTCCTTTGTATTGTTATCTTCTCCCCTTGTCCTGTTTGTCGTTTCCAAGTTACATAAACAGTAGACATAAAAAAATCTTTGTACATCAAAGATTACTTGAAGCTAGATCACCCGGGTCTGATGATCTTATGTCATATACAGGTAGTCCGTTTCATCTCAAAAGTAACATTGCTTGCATCTGGAGGAGCTGGCCATATATATCCCACAACAACAAATCCACCGGTATTTGAAGCACCCGTTTCTTTGTTATCTTTGATATAGTGGATTTTTTTATGTCTACTGTTTATCTTTTGTCTTACACAAAAACATTTTTTTAATCACGTATTGTAGATAAACAGATGACCATGGCATGTCATCTGATTTATTTTTTCACAGGAAATAGATTGTTAATGCAGTGCTCACACTTTTCCTAATACTCCTTAAATCTCAATGTTTCAGGTGGCTACTGGGGATGGAATCGCAATGTGTCATCGCGCTCAGGCTGTCATATCCAATATGGAGTGAGTTTTCTGATACTCCCTTGTATTGGATCTCAGTTTGTTTAACTTTTCTTTCTTCAATTTTTGCAACTTTATTTGTATGCGGAACTCTGAAGTTACATAATAAAATGTTGCTATTTTGCAATGACAGGTTTGTGCAGTTCCATCCAACTGCACTAGCAGACGAAGGCCTCCCAATAAAACCAGCTAAAACAAGAGATAATGCATTTCTTGTAACAGAAGCAGTCAGAGGAGATGGAGGAATTCTCTATAATCAGTCCATGGAGAGATTTATGCCTTTGTATGATGACCGTGCAGAGTTGGCGCCGAGGGATGTGGTCGCAAGAAGCATAGATGATCAATTGAAGAAGCGTGGAGAGAAGTATGTCCTTCTGGACATCAGCCACAAGCCAAGAGAGAAAATTCTTGCCCATTTTCCCAACATTGCTGCCGAATGCTTGCGGCATGGTCTGGACATCACACAGCAGCCCATACCTGTCGTTCCAGCAGCTCATTACATGTGCGGTGGTGTTTGGGCTGGCTTGCAGGGGGAGACAAGTGTGAAAGGCCTGTATGTTGCTGGTGAGGTTGCTTGCACTGGATTGCATGGGGCGAATCGTCTAGCAAGCAACTCATTGCTGGAAGCATTGGTATTTGCTCAGAGAGCGGTGCAGCCCTCTATCGATCACATGGTCGATGTGGAAGCTGACCCTTGCCTCGCCGCAAAATGGGCCCGCCCTGTGCTATCTGTCTCAATTAGGGACAGTGCACTCTCTGACATCATCGAGAGGACAAGGAATACCAGGATGGAGCTGCAATCCATAATGTGGGAGTATGTTGGTATAGTGCGGTCGACAAACCGGCTGAAGAATGCGGAATGGAAGATTGGTGATCTGGAGTCAGAGTGGGAGGATTTCTTGTTCAGGAGGGGCTGGAAGCCGACCACGGTGGGGATCGAGGCCTGCGAAATGAGGAACCTCTTCTGCTGTGCGAAGCTGGTCGTGAAGAGCGCGCTCGCGAGGCGGGAGAGCCGTGGCTTGCACTTCACAGAGGACTTCCCATACCTAGAGGAGAGCAAGAGGAAGCCTACAGTGATCTTCCCTACTTCTATCCAAGAGCTGACATGGAGTTCAAAGCCATTGCAGAGGCAGCTGCAGTGCAAATAGTTGGCAATACCCAGACCATCGAGTTTGGGGCTTGAAGATTCATTAATTGATTACCAATTACTAAACTAGGCTGAAGTAGCCTTTTAATCTGGCAGCATACTCTCCCAGCCAAGCTCGAGTTATGATAGATTCTTCAGTTATAACAATGCTGAAGTAGCCTGTTGTATCAGTCAGTGTATTTGCTTTTTTTAATCCATCATTCCCATCAGCTTCAGGTGTTGTAACTCATAAGGTGTGACTGATGATGTTCTGATACTTATTGCGTATTGTAGAACTGCAGATGATTGTACACATTGATTTGATTTGAATGGCTAGATTTCCATCAAATTATGTCATCAATCTTGGTGATCAGGATATATAGATTCTCCTTTTGGTAACTTTAATCGGCCGTATCTAGTAACTTAAAGCGCATGATTTGAGTGACAGATTAATCTTGGCTGCTAACATGTACGGAGTACATACATATTTAGGATTTTCATGCAAAAATAACACATAATTATATTTGGTACGATAAGTACTTTACTATTACCTCCATTTGTTAGATTGGGAACTGAAAGCTCTAGAAAATTATTTAAGAAATGTGAAACAATACCGGTGCCAACGAAAATGGCTTGACTGTTACAAAGTGAACTACATTTTTGGGGAATATATTTATGTCAGATTTCTTTTCATAAATAGCTGGCAAAGGATTAGATAGTTTTTTTAAAGGGAACAAAATGGTCCAATGCATAGGTCAAATAGGCATATTCCTCATACCCACTTCTTCAGTTTGTTGGTACAAGTGCTCATCTAAAGTTCTAAACCATTAGCCAGATTACTGTACACACTTTTACATGCTTTGCTCAGTGCTCAGGGTATCTCACATCAAGTGTAAAATACACGAGGGAAATATGCCTAGCTTACACTGAAATGATACATTCCATACATCATATTCCTCACAGCTACCAGGAAGTACCCAGCTAGTAAAGCACTCTTTCTACTTGAAAGACAACAATACCCATCATTTCATCAAACATAGCAACCCACCCAAAGCCCTTGTTGTCCATTAAGTATAAAGCATCTTGGACACGAGGAATTATAAATGCAACACCTAATCAGCAAGGCCACAATGTGCCTGAAGAAATCCAAACTAGACAATCTACCCAACTACAAATATACAGAAACTGGGAACCACTTATTCCCACTTCTCAGTGCAAGAACAACAAGAATAACAATACATTTGGAGCATATCAAGGCGATGAGAGAATCATCATGCAGTAACAAGTGCTGTGTAATAACACTAGCACAACACCAGCTGATACCACTGAATCAAGTACCTTCAAGTACTGAATGATTTCTTCATCTTGGCAACTAAGCAATATACATCGATCGTTGAAGCAAATGTAAGACGATCAGGCCTCTACCAATGCAGATAACCAAGACCCTTCCGTGACCTATGGCGAATACCCTTGCTCTTCATTTCAGTAAACAAATTCCTGGCTTTCACAGAGTCACCATGCTTAAAATAACCCTGAATCATGCAGCTGTAAACGGCTGTGTTAGGTTGCACTCCCATATCAATCATCTCATTGAATTTGTCCATAGCATCATCCATCCTGCCCATTCTGCAAAACGCAGCTATCACAACTAAATATATGACTTCATCTGGGTTCAGCCCCTGCTTCAACATGTCTTCAAAGAAACACATAGCCACATCCATCTCTTCACGTTTAGCATATGCATCAATCAGTATGGTGTAAACATGGGGGTTAGGTACAATTCCGTCTCTTACCATCCGCTCACAGAGATCAATCATAGCAGTTAGAGATCCTTCTGTAGCGTACCCTTTAAGCATAATAGAGTATGAAACAACACTAGGTTTATATCCCTTCTCAGCCATGGAATAAAATAATTCTGCAGCTTCTTTGGTTCTTCCATTCTTGCAAAGATTGTCCATGATTGAGTTGCAAGTAAAAACGTCTCGTATGATACCTTGAGTTCTTATTTCTTCCAACAACCTAAAGACTTCTTCCAACTGCCCCGAAGTGGAATATCCATGGATCAGGCTATTATATGTAACGGTATTCGGGCGAACACCATTATCAACCATTTGTCGAAGGACTGCCTCTGCCTTGTCCATTGCTCCTGCTTTGCACAGTCCATCAATAATGGAGTTATATGTCACCACATTAGGCACAACTCCCTGCTGTATCATTTCATGGAATAGATCCCATGCTTTGCTTATTTCACCCTCCTTCAAGAAGCCATGGATTACCGTGGTGTATGAAATTACATCAGGAGAGTGGTCAGATCCTTTTTTTGCCATCATCCGGAGCAGGTCCAGTGCAAGCTGGCTCCTCCCCTCGTTACAGAAGCTCTTGAGAATAACCGAGTAGGCAATGGCATCAGGCATCTCGGGCATCCTGTGGAGCAGCACGTCCATTGCCTCCTCCGTCCGTTTCATGTCACAGAGGCACTTGAATAGGCTGCCAAAGGTAATGACGTTCGCTGTGACGCCTGTCTTGAGGAGGAGGCCGAAGAAGGCAGGCCCTAGGTCTGGGCGGCGTGCACCGTGACAGCATTCAATCAGTATGTTGTAGGTGTGATTGGTTGGTACCTCCACCGGACGACGGCGTGCTTGGGCCATACGTCTGAAGAGAGCAATGGCGAGGGCAGGTCCATCGGGGCATGCCGTGGAGGGTGCCACACGCGCGAGGGCGGCAAATAAGCCGTTGAGTGCGCGCGCAGATACCTGGACGGGATGACGCAGCATTTCGTCAAACAGTTGGTGCGCGAGCTCTGGCCAGAGCGTCCCAGTGCCCAGATGTTCGTGGAATAGGCTCAGCAGGTCGTTGGCGCTTGAGGAGCCGGAGCTAGAGAAAGAGCCGGGCCGGAGACGAGACATTGCCGCCGCCTAGGAGGTCGCGCTCCTTCCTGCAGCGGTGGTGAATGCCGGCGGCAACGACCAACCGCCCGCGCGAGCCCCGGTGGAGGACGGCGACGACGGAGGACTGCACAGAGCTGTCTTCGTCCTTCCTGCAGCTGCGGTGAATGCTGGACCGCGCCGGCGACGACGAACCACCGGCAGAAGCTCTGGTGGGATGGGAGGAAGGTGGACGGGGGTGGGGTTTGAGTGGGGAAATATTTGGATCGGAACGGGATTCGATTTGGTGAAGCATGCATTTTTCAGGAAACTGGGAGCGGTTCGAATTAGCTACTCTGTCTTTTGAGTAAAATGCACGTATGGTCACTTAACTTGTCGAAAAAGATTGATTTGGTCACTGAACCCTCGCAAATAAATTATCTGTGTTCCTAAACTTGTCCCGTACGTTCACGTACGGTCACTGGCTGGGTATGAGTTCGTATTTTGCTGACCTGGCGTTGTTGGGCCCATTGTCTGACCAAGTGAAGGACTGGAGGGAGGACGCCGCAGACTTGCAGGGGGTTTTCTGCATAATGAATAGATCCTCTGATCCTCACGTATGGAAACATGTGTTTGCAGAAAGCCCCTCACGTCCTTCCCCGCGCAGTCATCGGGTGGCAGTTGAGCTGGGAAAAAGGCAAGAGGAAGGGGTCGATCGGATCGACGAGGTGAGCTAGGGTTTGGTCATCGTCGACTTGCAGTGCCTCTGTGACGAGGATCCCATGGCACCTAGGCGACGCGAAGAGGGGCAGCCGCCACCCAGTTATGGTGAGTGTTCCCAGCCTTGAGCGTCTTATACCTACGGCGCCGCCGCCGCTGCCGTAGTAGGTTTAGGGTTCCTTCGTCCTCGTTTACCATGTGTATGTTTCGCCGCCGCCCAGCTCCGGCATTTTTGTCGCCAATGCCGCTATCATGCTGTGACCAAATAAGGTGATGCGTGTGTATGTGGTTGGTGTCAGAAAAGCAGAGTTGGTTGTTGTTTGACGATCCAAATTTGGATTCTGTGTGTTGATTTCAGTGTATGTATGCTACACAGACGACATGATGTAGTTGATATGTGTTTAAATTTCATTATTTTGGTCGGTTGTTTCTCTGAATAAATACAGTCTAATTTCAGTACAGCAATTGCAGTATGTTATACAGTACAATCTCAGTACAGCAATTTGAGTGTATGTATGTTATACAGACGACATGATGTAGTTGCTATGTGTTTAAAATTCATTACTTTTGATCGGTTGTTTCTCTAAATAAATGCAGTCCAATTTGAGCATTCCTATAAGCACAACATTACTTATTATTTTCCACTTTGTGCAGATGATCTTGGGCAGTACTTCACTGTTTCTGTGAACTATGGAGGATTTTTTGTTGGCACTGGAATTAACAGGTCATACCTTGGTGGAGTTACCGATTGGTATGATTTTTGTGATAGTGATAAGTGGAATATTAAAGCTTTAATCAGCCTGTTGGAAGATATTGGCATTGATTTGTCTTGTGACCTTAGAGTCCTTTGGTGTTTGCCTGGTAAATCTCTGAAGAACTTTGGTCTGGCTGATGTACTTAATGATGATGATTGCAATAATATGGCGGCATCAGTTGCTATTGGAAACAAATCCTTGTCCATTTATGTTGATCATGATGACAGCATGAGGGGATATTGCAATGATGATGTAGTTCAATTTCCAGTTGTATCTCTCCCTCCTATAATCAGTCCCACCAAAGTTTCATGTGAACAACCTGATAGGAAAAACAGACAGAACAGGAAAATCAACCTTGACAATGAATTTGAGTTTGAATCAGATGGGTCAGACAGTGAATATGAGCAGGAAATAGTTGACAGTGACTATGATTTGGCAGGAGACGATGACCTTTATGAGGTCTGCATTGAAGAATATGAAGATGTGATGGGAAAGAAAGTTGCAGATAGAGTGCAGCTTGATAAATCTAAAGATGAACTGCAACTTCCTGACTCTGGTGATGAAGAAGTGAAGTTTAAATTCAAGAACTTTGCATTTGCTGACATATTCAATCCAAAATTCAAGGTTGCTCACGTATTTGGTTCTGTGCATCTGCTGAGGAAGGCTATTAGGGAATATAGTTGCAAGAAAAGAGTTGATATTTTTATGCCAACCAATGATAGCAAAATACTTGCTGCCATGTGTGCAGAAGGCTGTCCTTGGTACCTTTGGGCCTCATATGATAGTAGATCAAAATGTTTTATGATAAAAAGATTGATTGATGAACACACATGTGCAAAGAAATGGCAAGTCAAAGGATTTACATACAAGTTCTTAGCAGATAAGTACCTTGAGTCATTTAGAGCTGATGAGAACATGAGTTTTAAAAATTTTGCAAGAATTGTCCAGAAAGAATGGAATATGCAACCTTCAAGGCCCAAGCTTGGTCGAGCAAGAAGACTTGCAATGAAAATTATTTATGGAGATGAGATAGAGCAGTATAATCTGTTGTGGAGTTATGCTGTTGAATTGAGGAGAACAAATCCAGGGAGCACATTTTTTCTGAACCTAGACAAGGAAAATAGGTTTAGCAAGTGCTACTGGAGCTTGGTTGCAATTAGGAGGTTTTTTTTGGAAGGCTGCAAACCGGTGATTTGTCTTGATGGGTGCCACTTGAAAACCAAGTTTGGAGGACAGCTGCTAGTTGCTGTTGGGATGGATCCAAATGATTGCATCTACCCTGTGGCCTTTGCCATTGTTGAGGTGGAAGACACTGCAAACTGGAGATGGTTTCTAGAGACTCTAAAGAAAGATTTGGGCATTCACAACACAAGTGCATGGACAGTTATGTCAGACAAACAGAAAGTAAGTGTTCCTACTTTCCTGAATAATTGCAAATACTCTCACAAGTGTTACTTGACTTGTTTGCTATATATTTTACAGGGACTAATTAAGAAAGTTTCTGAGATTTTCCCTCAGACATAACATAGGTTCTGTGTTAGGCATCTCTGGCAGAATTTTAATCAACTATATAAAGGGGAAGTCCTGAAAAACCAGCTTTGGAAGATAGCTAGAAGCACAACAATTCAAAGGTGGGAGGAAGCTAGGGAACAAATGAAGGTATTGGACAAAGATGCATATGCATGGCTTGAGGAACTGCCACCTAACACTTGGGTGAGGGAATTTCAGAGTGATTGGCCCAAGTGTGATATATTGCTCAACAACAACTTTGAAGTATTCAACAAGTAAGTGCCAACTACCCCTATGATTTAGCACACTTTAGAGAAATAGAGAGCTATTGGCGGCAATTTGTATTTAGCGTTAGAAGTACATATCCTTAGATAGCCTTTCTATAGCCTTTTGAGTATGTTGCCGCTAAATGAATCCATGTACAATTTATCTGCAAAATGATATAGCATTAGAAGTGCATAGCCTGACACTTAGGTCAATTTTCCAATATTTTGTAGGTACATATTGGAAGCTAGGGAGTTGCCAATACTCACAATGATCGATAGAATCAATCAGCAACTAATGACAAGAATTGTGAACAAGCAAAATGAAGCACAGAAGTGGCAAGGCCCAATCTGCCCTAAGATTTCAAACAAACTGTCCAAATTTATTGAGCTGTCAGCAGAATGCTATGTACGAGCAGCAGGTTCAGGTGTATTTGATGTGACATTCAGAGAAAAGAATTACATAGTAGAGCTACTAAATAAGAGTTGCTCTTGCCGGAGGTGGGACATGAGTGGAATTCCATGTCACCATGCCATTGCTTGCATGAGAAATGAGAGGATCTCACCAACTGATCATGTCCACCCTGCATATTCCCTGGATAGATTCACTAAAGCATATGCACACAACATTATGCCTTGTAGGGACAAGTCAGAATGGGCCATTGTTTCAAATTGCCCTAAGGTTAGTCCTCCACTCTATGAGAAAAAAGTTGGCAGGCCTAGGAAGAGCAGGAGGAAGCAACCAGAGGAGAAGCAAAGTAAAAGAGGTGGAACAATTATGTCCAAACATGGAGTGGTTATTCATTGCAGCCATTGTGGCAAACCTGGTCACAACAAGGGTGGCTGCGATTGGGCTAAAGCTGGCATGCCACCAAAGAAAAAATTGAGAAAGAAGAATACCTCATTGCCAAGTGAGGAAGAAGATGATGCTCCAGTTATTACATAGGTATACTCTGTTTTTGTTTCTGCATTAGAGTTATGCTCTCAAATTGCAACAAATTATTGGTTTTTAAAATATTAATGCAGGAAAATTCCGTACCTCAAGGAGGATAGTACACATTCATTGATAGTAATGCAGAAAATCCTACACCCGACAATGTTCTAGAAACCATGTTAGATGAGATGGTGAAGCAGGTGAGTGTCAAGTGGTACTCAACAAGGAATTTTCATCTCAGTTTCAAAATTCATATGAATTTGAATTTTCTATTGCCAGGTGCCACCTCCAAGGCAAAGGAGCGCACATCCAAAGCCATTGCCAGAATCTAATTTCATAAGTTCAGCACAGAGGGGAAGTGTATCTCTTGGTGGCTCTGTTGCTGGCAAGGCTGAGAGAATGAAGCTGGAAAGCTAAGAGCATATGAAGCAAAGAAAGAAGCTGCACTTACCGAAAAACTGAACAAAACTGCAGAGGCAAAACAACTTAAATCTCAGCTAATACAACAGAGAAAGATAGAGGCCCAACAAAGAAAGGAGGCAGCTGCAGAATTGAAGAAGCAGGTAGCAGCTGAGAAAAAGGCAGCTCAACTTGAAGCCAAAGCCAAAAAAGCTGCTGACAAGAGAAATTTGGAAGCTCAGAAAAGGGCTGCTACTACTGGAACAAGCCAGCCAGATAAAGTTTCTATGTTTGATGAGTTAAGGGGCTGATCATGAACTATGAACTTGTAATCTTTTTTATAAACAGCATCCTTGCTGGTACCTGTTGAACTCGGTTTTGTTTGTGAGCATACTTGCTGGTACTTGTTTAGACTATGATCTAAAGAATTTATTTGCACTTCCTGCTGAATGCTTTAATAATTCTCTTCAATAATTACCAAATGCCAACACAATATATTGCCAATAAACACAATGCATAAATTGCTTTATTTATTTGAATACATTACACACTGTCAGCTAGCAAACTACCACACTGACAGTTAACACAATTCACATCAGTCTGCACACTACCACACTGACATTAAGCACGATTACTGCCAACAATAGCTAACTTAACCAACCTAACTAGGTTTCTATGAGATTCTAAAACTGAGACCAACAATATAGTAATTAATACTAGCTGCTACAATTCATCATCCTTCACTTCATCTTCTCTTATCACTGCATCTCCAACTACGTCCTTCGGTTCTACCTCTTCCACTTCTGCAACCAGTGGAAATTGTGCATTCAAATGTCCATTTGAAATCAAATACTCTCAATACGCCTGCTGCCAGTGCCAAAAACTGCATCCTTTCTGCAATTGATAGAACAGAGGAAAACTATTGAGCAAGAACAGAGAAGGGGCGAGCAAGCTGGTGCCGGAAGAGGTCTCGCGCACCAGTGTTTGCGCAGACGAGCTATCGCCACCGTTCGAGGTGGCGCCGGAGGGGGCGAGCAAGCTGGCGCCACCGTTCGACCTGGCGCCGGTGGAGGCGAGCAAGCCGGCGTCTCCGTTCGAGCTAGCGCCGGAGGAGGTGAGCAAGCCGGCGCCGGAGGGGCCGAGCAAGCTGGCGCCTCCGTTCGAGCTGGCGCCGGTGGAGGCGAGCAAGCCGGCGTCTCCGTTCGAGCTAGCGCCGGAGGAGGCGAGCAAGCCGGCGCCTCCGCTCGATGGCGAGCAAGCCGACGCTTCCGCTCGAGCTACCACTGGCAGACATCACAAATTGCAGCTACAAAGAAACTAGGGTTAGTGTTTGGCGTGAGAGAGATTGGGGAATTTCTGCTTGACTTTCCGCATCTCTTAACATTTCGCCATTATGCAGAAAACCCCCTACAAGTCTGCGGCGTCCTCCCTCCGGTCCTTCACTTGGTCAGACAATGGGCCCAAAAACGCCAGGTCAGCAAAATACGAACTCATACCCAGCCAGTGACCGTATGTGAACGTACGGGACAAGTTTAGGAACACAAATAATTTATTTGCGAGTTCAGTGACCAAATCGTTCTTTTTCGACAAGTTAAATGACCGTACGTGCATTTTACTCCTGTCTTTTCTTCCGGGGACTATATGACCAATTGACCATGATTCATTTATATGGGTCAAACCAATGGTGGCATTCGGGCCAATTTTGAAAGGCTACATGTCAAACATTTTGAGCATGCATTCCCTTGGTCCAGAAAGTAAAAAGTTATTCAAAAGTCAATGGATTCTATGTTATATCAAGCACATACAATTTATATGAAGACCACCCAATTTATACAATTTTTTTCCAAAAATCAAACTACTCGTAAAGTTAGGTAGAAAAATAAAGCAACATTTATAGTATCAAATACATATAACATGGAAATATACTTCATGCTGATTATAATAATATTCATTTGATGATATAGATGCTGATATATTTTTATACAAATTTTACATCGTTTGACTTACAAACTAAGATGCGCTGGCGAGCGCACACAGAGAAAGAGATGAGTATCTCTTAAAAATACTAGATCATGTAGACGCGCGACGCCGCGCCCCTCCCTTAGGATTGTATTAATTAAATGAATTGATGAAAATATATTTTAAAATTACACGGCGTCACGCCCCAGCTCGTCCGCGTCCAGGTCCACCTCGTGAAGCTCGCAGCGCCCAGCTCGTGGCACGGGACGAGGACGGAGATGAGCCCGGCGTCCACGGGTCCCCATGGCTCGGGACGAGGTTGAGGTTGCCATCGTCGGTTGAGGAGGGACGACCGTGGCGCGGGACGAGGTCGAAGACGGGGACGCCACCACACCCGCGCTGTGAGCTAGGCCGCGAGGTACAAGCCAGACCGCTAGGCACGTTGTTCGCAGCGCACGCCCTACTTCTCCTCTCAACGTCGTACTCCACCACGAGCTCGCCTCGGCGCAGTGTGGGATGGAAGGCTCGACGTCGGGATGTACAAGGTGTCCAGACCCGGCAGGACCTCACCCAGCTTGTCCATGGCATACCCCAGCTCGTCCACGACTCCGGCGTGCAGCGTGCTGCACGGCGGTGTGGTGCTTCTGCGGCTTGCTGCAGGGCGGCGTGGTGAGGTGTGGCGTGGTGCTGCACGGCAGTGTGGTGCTTCTGCAGCAGCTGCAGGGCGGCGTGGTGAGGTGTGGCGTGGTGAGGCGACACCGGTCGCCGACAACTCCGTGCTGCACCAGCCCGACTCGGAGGTGCCCACCTCCTGTTTAAGAGGTGGGTCCTACCAAGGAGAGAGCCGGTCCCAGCCCAAACACAAACGCAAACCGCTCATCCCCTGCCACGTAGGATCATATATGGATCGAACGAAATTTATCGTACATACAACATCACCGTAAATGGAATTGGAAAGACATCCCAGATTTCTTTTTTATAACTTCCATAAGGAATGTTAAAAGAAATAGATGTATGCTAATTATGGTAGGACAATTAATACGTTGGTCGTCAGGCGGTCCAAAGACCAGGTGAAATTCCCAACTAATAATAAAACACTCTCCATGAGAAAATCCAGAAGCCCAACATCACAGTTTCAAATAAATCCACAAGTCAATCAAGCAAAGAACCTTTGTTGCTGGAGGTTCTGTTGGAGAGCTTCAGGCGAGATAAATAGGTGGCAACCGAAGGAGGTGATGCATTGGATAGTAAGATGCCATCTTCATTCCCTACAGGTGATAGCTGCCATTAGTGGTTTAGATGAACTGATAATTTGCTCTTTGATTGAATATTGGCACAACAACTTCAATGACGAGCGCTCCTATGTATCCCAGACACATCAGCTGGCAAGGCCAGCACAATTTCGCAGCACCTGGTGAGGCCTGGCATTGGAGGAGTACTGCATTGAAAGTAACTTCATATCAAGTTCAGTAATGAATTACAATGTAGGCTAACAGACCGTACAGCTAAGAAATATTTTCCCAGTTTATTAGAACAGAGCAGGTAAAATAGTCTATCTAAGTCTATGTTGATTTGTTTTTTCCCTGAAACGGCTATTGAAACAGAGAGTTTTTAGTATTTGCTGTAAAAATAGCTTAAGGGAATACATCAAACTGATTATCCTCCTTTCCATTATATGGTGGTGTACGGGGAAATATTCTTTACACAAACTACGAGAGTGAAGCTTCACAAATGTGATAACCTTAATTGGTTTAAGAAGTTTTTTATGTCAATGCTGAAATATGTCACAAGATAAAGAGGCTGAAACATATCCGCTGATCAAGGAATGCTAAAAAATAGAAATATTAGAAGCACGTGAAAGTGTCGAACTCTAGTTCAGTACAAAAGATTACAAGAGCTAAGTCCTAAAAAAGGAAAACATGAGTTTGATGAGTTGTGTGTCCAATACGTACTCATGGCAAGATTCAGTTACGGCCCAGGAGATTCTGAATGCAATATAATTTTTAAGGAATGCAAATTCATGACCATATCATCCAGTATAATTATGCAGCTTCACTTTAAGTACATGGTACACTAATCAATGAAATATGAGCAACATGCAAGCTCCATGTGAACTTGCTGCCTATAGTTTTGAATATACCTGCCCAACATCTGCACAGTAGAAGTAGGAAGGCCTCTAAGAATCAAAACTGCATCTACGTGCCTTTCGAAACCCAAGGCCCAAATCTGTGGTTGTAAGTTACTATCTTGAGCAAAAGGATTGTCCTTTAGAATTAATTAGTTACCCCAAAAGATCTGGTTCATGATTTACATCTGACCTGAAACGAAACATTACAACAATTTGGGATCAAAAGATAGCAGGTTCGAATCCTGTCCCCGCCTTATCACGCGTCAGACAGATACCCAGGATCCGAGTCCTGATAACCTGTTTTTGAATCCCAGTTGGAGTTCCAGACTCCTTGATCAAGATGACACATTCCCGGTACCACAAACAAGGAAGCTAGCTTTTCTAGCGTTGGCAGGCAAAGGTAAGTAAGCTAAAACATGGCAGTCTGAAGACTTGTCTGAAAACTGAGTGCTTCAAAAGGATTGATTTGCTAGTCTCGGTCAGTTTAATAAAAAAATGAACAGAGATTTGATTTGTGCGTAGATTAGTATTCTTCAAATCAAGAAATTGTGGGGAGCTTTTGAGAGTTAATATTTCAGTGTGTAAATTAACTGTTTATGCTACATTTTTCTTTTTTCTAAATTTTTTCTACAAAGTCGGTGTTATCTGGTAAAATAACTTCAACTGACAGCTGAAAACAATTTATGAGCTCACAGAGAAGAAAACTTACCGGCGAGTGTTAAATTGATATTTCGCTTGATATGCATTAAATTAGTAAGTGCTTTCATGCAGATGTAAAATTAGCAGTTAAGACATCATTACCAATGTCAGATTGAATATAAGAATCACAACCATCTGAACATACCTAACGTCTTCTCGCAAAGTAAAATAAAAAATATTCCTGAATTTTATGTGTTCGCTGTTTATTTGGCATCATTGCTAACAGGTCATCCATATTAACATGACATGGTTCGACGTGTGGCACCAGTACCGTAAGCACATACATACATTGATACATGGCAGCAAAAAATCATCAAAAATAGACATGGTTGGCACTGTAAGAACATATAAACATGAATAGCTGTGATGAAATAGATAAGGTTTCAGGGACCGACCTGGCCAAGGCATTGCAAATAGCAAGCTGAATAACTGCACAGTATGATAAATCCGACCAGATTCAAAGAACGAAACGAGGTGAGCGGTACAGCACAACCTGTAAAAAATCACAACTTGGAAATTTAGAATTTTACAAACAATAACAAATGTTGGCGGAAAAATATGTAGTTCGCAGGATAAATTAGCAACCTAGGACAACACTCTAATTGGTTGCTCTACAAAAATATCGTATTAGGTGCAAAACTGAAACCCAAGTTTGAACCTTGCAAATATGCTCAATTCTTAATGCCACAATTCAATATTGCAGATCCGAGAAATGCCACTGTGAGTTTCATCTTTTGAGAAATGCCACTGCTGTGGCATTCTGGAAAGGCGAAAGTGGTGTTTTTCAAAGAATCTTTAGCATTGCAATGACATTTTTCAAAATACAAAATTTGCGGTGGCATTCCTCGAATCTGCAATATTTGCAATTGCACATATCTAATCAACCCCTTTACTAAACCTTATGATAAAATTGTTTTACAAAATACTCTCTCAAAAAATTCTTTGGTTTTCTATATCCAATTTGATGTCCATGATATTTTAGAAAATTTTGAATTTGTTTGGTATTTGAATATTTTGCTGATGTGATCAATGTCCTTTTATTTTATTTTACCAAATTTTATTTTTTCCTATTTCTACTCGATTTTTTGGGTCAGGGTAGGCAACCTTTTTTCATAAATTTCTTTTTGTGATACCAAATTCGGTTATGTGTGTATTATATTTAGTTTATATATGCTAGATATTTTGTTCTTTGAATCCATTATGTTGCGCTCTTAGATTTTTATGAATGTAGATAGTATAGTAACTCTTTTTAAAAAGGTAGGAGGTGTTGAAACCAATCAACCAACCAACCAGAATTAACATAGTGCTACTCAATCTGATTTGTGATACAAACAGTTTTAGCATTTTATCGTGCTCAAGCAGCTGTGCTATCCAAATATGGAGTGAGTTTTCTCCTTTTCTCTGAGTCCAAGATGTGCTCATCTCTTGTTCACAGAAGTAATCACCCACTGGCCACTGCCAATTTCCTGACCAGTGTTGCGCTAGTAGCAATAGCTACCTGTTGACCTCAGTTCCTTGAATCTTTCCATAATCAGTTTGGCAGATTTTACGGTGACTAAGTGAACATCATTTTGGTTAATATATTTATCTCAAATTTCTTTTCATACATAGCCGGCAAAAGGAAGAAATAAATTGAAAAAAAGGAACATAATGGTCCAATGCATAGGTCAAATGGCATACTCCTCATAGCCTTTGTCCTCTTCTTCAGTGTGTTGGTACAAGTGCCCATATAAACAACCATTAGCCTGATCATTGGGCCAACTTTTACATGCTTTGCTCAGTGCTCAGGATATTACACATCAAGTATAAAACATATGAAGGAAGTATGCCTAGCTTAAACTGAAATGATACATACACGCATAAGAACAATGGCTAATACAGTATCATACCTCACAGCAAGGTGCTTCCAGGAACCATCCAGCTAATAATAGCTTCATGACCAATGACCAATTGCTCTCTTTCTCCCTGAAAGACAGCAATACATATCATTTTATCTATAGTTCAGTCTTTTGGAACGACGCAAAGTGCAAAGCCCTTGTTATCCATCATACATGAAGTACGAAACTCTCTTGGACACAAGGAATTATACATGCAACACCTAATCAGCCAGGCCACAATGTCCCTGAAGAAAATCCAAACTAGACAATCTATCCAACTACAAATAAGCAGAAAATGGAAACCATAAGGCTTATTCCCACTTCTCAGTGCAAGAAAAACAAAAAATAACAACACATTTGGAGCACAACAAGACGATGAGAGCATAAGCATGCAGTAACAAGTACTGTGTAATAACACTAGCACAACACCAGCTGATACCACTGAATCACGTACCCTGAATGATTTCTCCATCTTGGAGACTAAGCAATATCCATCGATCACCAAATAAATGTAATAGGATCAGGCCTCTTGCAACTACCAATACCAAGTGAAACATACATTGTTCTTCCATTACCCTTCCATGCACTGGCAGAGCTACAGCCAGAATGTTGGGCTGGGCTGTTTTTTTCTTTCATGGACCAAATTTTCTCTTATTTTTCGGTGTTTTGGGCTGGGCTGGGTGGGCCACGGCCCAGTCCGGCTTCAACGTAGCTCCACCACTTCTTCCACGACCTATGACAAATACCCTTATTCTTCATGTCGGTAATCAATTCCTTGGCTTTCACCAAATCGCCTTGTCTAAAATAACCCTGGATCATGCACCTGTAAACATCTATGTCATGTGGTAGTCCCATATCAATCATCTCACTAAATTTGTCCATAGCATCATCCATCCTGCCCATTCTGCAAAACGCAGCAATCACAACAAAATATGTGACTACGTTAGGGTTCACACCCTGCTTCAACATGTCTTTGAAGAAAAGCATGGCTACATCCATCTCTCCATATCTGGCATATGCATCAATCAGTATGTTGAAAACATGGAGGTTCGGTACAACTCCGTCTACTACCATCCGCTGAAAGAGATCATTCATATCAACAAGGGATCCTTCTGTAGCGTACCCATTTAGCATAATAGAGTATGAAACAACATTAGGTTTATGTCGCTTCTCAGCCATGGAATAGAATAATTCTGCAGCTTCTTTGGTTCTTCCATTCTTGCAAAGATAGTCCATGACTGAGTTGCAAATAAAAAGGTTTTGTGTGATACCTTGAGTTCTCATTTCTTTCAACAACCTAACGACTTCTTCCAACTGGCCCAAAGTGGAATATCCATGGATCAGGCTACTATATGTCACTGAATTCGGCCGAACAC
Source organism: Puccinellia tenuiflora (assembly GCA_012064385.1). NCBI lineage: Eukaryota > Viridiplantae > Streptophyta > Magnoliopsida > Poales > Poaceae > Puccinellia > Puccinellia tenuiflora. The sequence continues at coordinate 1,788,188 of QRDG01000041.1, read as the reverse complement.
CATTATCAACCATTTGTCGAAGGACCACCTCTGCCTTGTCCATTGCTTTTGCTCTGCACAGCCCATCAATCATGGAGCTATATGTCACTACATCAGGCACAACTCCCTGCTGTATCATTTCATGGAATAGATCCCATCCTTCGCTTACTTTACCCTCCTTAAAGAAGCCACCAATTACCGTGTTGTATGAAGCCACGTTGGGAGAGTGGTGAGATCCTTTTTTTGTCATCATCCGGAGCAGGCCAAGCGCAAGCTGACTCCTCCCATCGTTGCAGAAGCTCTTGAGAATTACTAGGTAGGAGATGTAATCAGGCAGGTCGTCGGGCATCGTGTGGAGCAGCATGTCCAGAGCCTCCTCTGTCCGCTTCATGTCACAGAGGCACTTGAATAAGCTGTTGAAGGTAATGGCATTAGCCGTGACGCCTGTCTTGAGGAGGCGGCCGAAGAAAGAAGGCCCTATGTCCGGGCGGCGCGTGTGGCGGCAGCATTCAATCAGTATGTTGTAGGTGTGATTGGTGGGTGCAATCACCAGGCGGCGGCGTGCTCGGGCCATACGTCTGAAGAGAGCGATGGCGAGGGCAGGGCCATCGGGGCACGCCGTGGAGGGTGGCGCACGCGCGAGGGCGGCAAATAAGCCGTTGAGTGCGCGCGCTGATACAGGGACGCGCTGACGTAGCATTTCGTCAAACAGTTGCTGCGCCAGGTCCGGCCAGAGCGTCCCAGAGCCCAGACGTTCGTGGAATCGGGTCAGCAGCTCGCTGGCGCGTGATGAGACGGCGCTGGAGAAAGGGCCGGGTCGGAGACGAGACATTGCCGCCGCCTAGGAGGTCGTGCCCCTTGCTGCGGCGGTGGCGAATGCGGGCGGCAACGACGAACCGCCGGCGCGAGCCCTGTTGGAGGCCGACGGGCGGAGGTGGGACTGGACAGAGGGGCGCCGCTCCTTCCTGCAGCGGCGGTAAACGCTTGACCGCGCCGGCGATGACGAGCCACCGGCGGAACCCCTGCTGGGATAGGGGGAAGGCGGACGGAGGTGGGGTTTGAATGGGGAAATTTTTGGACCGGAACGGTGTGCGGTTTGGAGTTGTCATTCCCATCAACACCTAATTAGTCAGGTCACAACTCACCATCCACCCTAAATTGTAGTGCTTCTGGAATATTCGAACTAGATAATCCATCCAGCTACAAATAAAAAAAACTAACAGTCATGGACATAAAGAGAGTAACATAGATGATCTTATTTATTACTCTATAGACTCATCTTGTCTAGTGAAGTGTGATGTTACAGTAACTAGCTATATTACTCTATTTGCTTCTCTTCTCATTAATTACCCGCCACATCATCTTTTTTAGTTAGGTGGCATGCAAGTTACTAACTAAGTTACTCCTACTATGGGTAGGCTAAGGCTTGTTCACACTTTTCAAATTTAGACCAACTAGAATAACAACGTATTTGAAGCATATCAAGACGATGAGAGCATAACCATGGTAAGTAAACTGTGCTGTGTTATAACACAAGGCCTCACGCCAACTGATACCATAGCATCAAGTACTCTCAATGTTTTCTTTGTCTTGGTGACTAAGCACACTCTCTAGACACGAAACTGTACTCAAATGAACTCCAGAAAGAAGAGAAAAGCGGACAGATATAAAAGTGAAGGCTAGGGAATGACAACTTCAGAATGTTCCAAGGAGACACAGAAAGCATACAACCATAAACTTCCTGGAGCAGAGACACCTTACCTTAAATAATAACTTCGAGTAAGTAAGCACATGAAAAAAGAAAGCGGGGTTCAGTCTCAAGAGACACCTTATCTTAATTGATTTAGCACACTGCAGAGTTGGCTATTAGAACTTGCGTCTAGAGTGGCATTACTGAACCTCTGATGGACATATTTTAGTTTGGAGACCTTGCTTCAGCGACGGTATATCCGTACGTGGACACATGATTACCTGTGAACGGAGTATCCTCGAAGAATACGTCATCTCACACCGGACAAATTGTTCAGATGTATGCATTTGGTAGCCTCATCTAGACTTCTGCAAGATTACGATCTGCATTCTGTTGGTATTTCTGAATGCACACTGAAAGTGGTCTTCAAGCAGTTCATCAACTTGCTTCATGAATACAGCCGAGTGACTGTTTTCTGTTCTCTGACACCATTCTCTGTGCCAGCTATAAGGTGAGTACTTGAATTGCTCATAAAGACGGCAAATCAATGGTTCACTGAAACTGCTAATGATGCAGTGTATTCCCTTCAGAGTAGCACCTGATTTTATTACGTAGTGCTTTTAGCTAACAATCTGCTAGACTGGTTGTAAGCAGGTGTGCTTTAGTAGTGCAGTTTCTATTGGTCAGCACCTCTGCATCAAACACAGGCATCATAATGTTCAGTACTCGTACAAATGCTAAGATAACCCGAACCAAGGTCAGATATACGATTGCATAAATACAAATATGGGGAGAAGTAACATTCTTTCAAGCATCACAGGTTCCTCTAATTTGACATTTTTTATCAAGTATATAGCAAACAGGTGTTTTATCTCTATATAACAGTGAGAATCGGAGTAACTTCAAGGCTTTATGTAAACCTGAAAGAAGAATATTGGTTTAAAATGTACACACCAATATTTTTGTTATATTTTTACTTCTGATGAATCAGCTATCTAGTCAGACGGTACTTCGTAATAATTTGCAGTTACTTTACTTTGATGCCAACAGGCAACCTTTACCGAATACAAAACTGAAGCATCAATCTGAATTATCATTTAGCTTCTTAATTAACCACCAGTAAATGTGCCGGCTAAAATACCACATAAAACAGTATACACATTTTGCTGCAACAATAATTCAGATAATGCAGCAACAATTCACCATCCTGGAAACTGGAATAATCCATCCAGCACGGTCCCAGATATGTATGTTGTAAGTATGACTCTCTTGTTCAATATTTCTCTGAGTAGAATGAATCCATCATCAATCCTTCCATTTTGATAGAAGTCATTAACAAGAGTGCACAATAACACTAGATCTCACGCCAAACGATACCATAACATCAAATACACCGAATTTTTTCTCCATCTTGGCGACTAAGCAATATTCGTCACAGCAAGGGTGCGCCCAGGAAGCACTGAGCTAATAAAGTCACTACTTCGCTTTAAAAGACAGCGATACCCATCATTTCAAGCATAGCAAGGCCCACCAAATCCCTTGTTATCCATCATACATGAAGTATGAAGCAACACCTAATCATCCAGGCCACAGTGTGCCTAAAGAAAATATGAACAAGACAATCCATCCAACTACAAAAAAAAAACTGGCAACCATAAGGCTTATCCCCACTTCTCAGTGCAAGAAACAACATGAATAACAGCACATTTGGAGCATAACAAGATGATGAGAGCATGATCATGCAGTAACAAGTGCTGTGTAATAACACTAGCACACACCAGCTGATACCACAGAATGAAGTGCCCTAAATGATTTCTCCATCTTGGAGACAAAGCAAAATCTGTCGATCATTGAAGCAAATGTAACAGGATCAGGCCTCTCACCAGTGCAGATAAACAAGTCAAACATACTGTGTTCTTCCATTACCCTTCGATGGCCTATGATGAATACCCTTGTTCTTCATTTCAGTTAACAAATTCCTGGCTTTCACCAAATCACCTTGTCTAAAATAACCCTGGATCATGCACCTGTAAACCTTTGTGTCAGGTGGTACTCCCATATCAACCATCTCACTGAATTTGTCCATAGCATCATCCATCCTGCCCATTCTGCAATACGCAGCTATCACAATTAAATATGTGACTTCATTAGGGTTCACACCCTGCTTCAACATGTCTTCAAAGAAATACATAGCCACATCCATCTCTTCGCACTTGGCATATGCATCAATCAGTATGTTGTAAACATGGAGGTTAGGTACAATTCCGTCTCCTACCATCCGCTCACAGAGATCAATCATAGCAGTTAAGGATCCTTCTGCAGCGTACCCATTAAGCATAATAGAGTATGAAACAACATTAGGTTTATATCCCTTCTCAGCCATGGAGTAAAATAATTCTGCAGATTCTTTGGTTCTTCCATTCTTGCAAAGATAGTCCATGATTGAGTTGCAAGTGACAACGTCTCGTACGATACCTTGAGTTGTTATTTCTTTCGACAACCTAAAGACTTCTTCCAACTGGCCCGAAGTGGAATATCCATGGATCAGGCTATTATATGTCACGGTACCCGGCCGAACACCATTATCAACCATTTTTCGAAGGACCGCCTCTGCCTTGTCCATTGCTCCTGCTTTGCACAGTCCATCAATAATGGAGTTATATGTCACCACATCAGGCACAACTCCCTGCTGTATCATTTCATGGAATAGATCCCATGCATTGCTTATTTCACCCTCCTTCAAGAAGCCATAGATTACCGTGTTGTATGAAAACACATCGGGAGAGTGGTCAGATCCTTTTTTTTGTCATCATCCGGAGCAGGTCAAGCACAAGCCGACTCCTCCCATCGTTGCAGAAGCTCTTTTGAATTACTGAGTAGGAGATGGCATTAGGCAGCTCGGGCATCCTGTGGAGCAGCACATCCAGAGCCTCCTCCGTCCGTTTCATGTCACAGAGGCACTTGAATAGGCTGTTGAAGGTAAAGATGTCCGCTGTAAGGCCTGTCTTGAGGAGGAGGCTGAAGAAGGCAGACGCTAGGTCCGGGCTGTTGGTTAAACCCTGCCTCACCTCTGTAACTCTGAATATGTGTCTGTTAGGTGTTAGGTGTTCGACAGTTTTCAGTTTCGTCAGTCCAACAGTTAGCAGATAGGGTTTGTTAGCGTTTTTTCAGCACAGGTTAGATCGAGTCGTAGATCGCTGAGCACGTTGTTCGGGTTGTGGGATGGCACGACCAGTCGTGGAGCACGTCGCTCGGCACGTTTCCCTTTTCGCATGAATAAAAGGAAGACCGGAAAAGCTGCAAACTTTACGCGGCACAAAATCTTTAGTGTTCATCTCCTCTCTCTGAAACTCTCCACGAGCTAGGGTTTTGGGGAACAATTGGTATCAGAGCAAAGATCCTGTGGCCATGTCGAGCGGCGGCGGCAACCACTCCGGCCAGTCCAAGACCCCACCTCCCATGCAGCGACGGCGATCGCAGAGCCGCCGGAGGAGCAGGGTGAGGAGAGGCGACGGAGAGATAGTAGTGCAGCAGGTGGTGCGCGAGTCCGGCGGCGGCAGCGGCACCAACCTCTCCTTCCCTATGCTCAAGCGCGGGGTACACCCACTGGGCCATGGTCATGGAGGTTAACCTCCAGGCCGTGTCGTTGTGGGACGCCATCGAGGACGACACCGTGCCCCGCCGCGAGGACAAGCAGGCGCTGGTGGCCCTGCTCCGTTCCACCCCGGCAGAGATGCACTGCATGCTCATCGGGAAGGGGACGGCCAAGGCGGCTTGGGAAGCCATCAAGCTGCAGAACCAGGGCAATGATCGCGTGCGAGACTCGCATGTGCGGCGCCTCCGAACTGAGTTCGAGACGATCGCCTTCAAGGACGGCGAGCGCATCGACGAGTTTGGGATGAGGATCTCAAACCCCGCCTCCGCTCTGCGCTCCTTCGGCGACACCATCAGCGACGAGAAAATTGTAAGAAAATTTCTGTCAATTGTACCCACGCGATTTGTGCAGATCGCCTTTACATTCGAAACTCTATTGGATCCGGCCACCATGACTGTCGAGGAGGTCGTGGGCCACCTCCGTGTCGTGGAGGAACGCCTGGATGGCAACCAGGGCACGCCGGGCGGCCAGCTTCTGCTCACAGAGCAGCAGTGGGAGGCACGGAAGAAGCAGCCGCGCGGGGGAAGCTCCGTCGGCAGAGGCGATGGCCGTGGGAACGGTCGGGCCAATGACGGCCGTAGTGGCGGGCAGCCCTCGCAGCAGGGCGCACCACCGAACGGTGCCGGCGACGACGCCAACAAGTGCCGGTACTACGGCAAAAAGGGCCATTGGGCCCATGAATGCCGCAAGAAGAAGCGTGACGAGGCGGCGGCGGCCGCCGCGAACCTCGTCCAAGCCGTCCAGATCGAGGATGAGGAGAGTCCTCACCTGATGATGGCGTGCGTCATGGACGTCAACGAGCAGGCCATGGTGGCCTCACCGTCTGTGCACACGGGCAGCCATGTCTTCCTCAATGAGGAGAAGGCAAGGATCACGCCCGCACACGACGCCGGCGAGGACGGTGAGGTGTGGTTCCTTGACACCGGCGCGACGAACCACATGACTGGCTCCCTCGACACATTCGCCGAGCTGGACCACAAAGTCACCGGCAAAGTGCGGTTTGTTGACGGCTACGTGGTGGACATCCGCGGCCGCGGGACGGTTGTGTTCGCCATCGACGGGGAAGACCACCGCGCCTTCACCGACGTCTTCTACATCCCGACGCTCAAGAGCAGCGTCGTGAACCTCGGGCAGCTCGACGAGAGCTGGTACGACGTACACATCCATTGTGGCACGCTCACTATACATGATCAGAACAACAGGTTGATGGTGAAGGTAAACAGGTCCCCTAATCGCTTGTACCGGCTCACTTTTCACCCTGTTCGTCCAGTGTGCCTCGCCGTGGGACATGTCTCCAACGCATGGCACTGGCATGCCAGGCTCGGACACCTGCACTTCGATGGCCTGCAAAGGATGGTGCGCGGCGAGCTCGTGCGTGGTCTCCCACACATCGATCATGCCGACGAGCTGTGTGAGGCCTGTCTTGCAGGGAAGCGGTGGCGACTGCCATTCCTCCAGACAGCAAAGTACAGGGCGCAGCAACCTCTCGAGCTGGTGCACGGCGATCTCTGCGGCCCCATCACGCCGGCGACCCCTGGTGTAATGCCCGGGGTTTTCCCCCAAATTAGATTTTTGCTTGTTTTTGTTTTTTGCATCATCATGACATCAGCATCATTGCATCGCATGTTTTTGGCAACAAAAATTATTTTTATTAAACCCTATTTTATTTTTCTAAAATTGTCAGAAAAGATTTTACCGAGACAGTTGTCTCCGTTTTCGAAAATTAATTTGCCAAATTAAATTTTGCAAAAGAAAATAAATGTTTTTCAGTTAGAGAGAGAGCAGCCCAGCTAGCTAGGCCCAAAGCCCAGCAAGCAAACCCTAGCCTCCAACCCTAATCCTGCCCCTGCCTTTTTCCTTTCCCACCCCCTAGCCTCCTTGCAGCCACCCTCCCCTTCTTTTTTCCTTTTTACAATCGAGCCCTTCCACCTCACAGTCTGGCCCTTTTTCTTTTCTTTTAGGTCCCTAGACCCTAACCTTATCCTCTCCTATTTTTCTCTCTTCTCTCTCCTTCCTCTCATCCAAACACGCACCCCACCTGCACCCGCGCGTGCTCCACCCCGACGCCTCCATCCTCCACCGCAACCACCTCGCCGGATCCCTCTCTCCCCTCCCGCGCTGCTCTCTTCCTCTCTCCCTGGCTCGATCCCCTTCCCCGCGCCTCTCCTCCCTCTGGTCGACCCTCTCCTCCGCCTCGGCTCGTGCTCCTCTGGGCGTCATCCTCGCGCTCCCCCTCATCGACCCGAGCTGTTTCCCCCTCGCCCCCTTCCTCGAGCGCGTCTTCTTCCGCGTTGCCGTCCTCTCCCTCCGGCTCTCCTGCTCCAAGCTCCTCTCCCGCCGCCGTCTGGTCGCCGACCACCGCCACCCTCGTCCCCCTGTTCCTCGACCTCTCCTCGCCCGGCCTCCTCCCGACGTTCCCCACCGCGACGGCCGCCTCCACCAGCCTCTCCTCCGCCGCCGCGGCCCCCTCCTCCTCTGGTCCAGCTGCCTCCGGCCGCTCCTTCCCCTCACCGCTTGCCACCCGCGCTGCCCTTGCTCTGCCGCCGTGCAGCGCGCCGGCCCCTTCTCCTCCCTCCTGCTGCCCCAACCCCGAGCTGCTGCTCGCAACCGTGGCCGTCTCCTGCTGCGGCAGTCTGTCCTCGGCGCTGTGTCCTGCGCCCGATGGCCGTGTCCGTCGTGTTCAGCTTCGTGTCCGTCTCTGCTCCCGTGATGTACCGTGTTTCCCGTCCCCGACGTATCCCGTTTCGCGTTCCGTGTTGTGTCCGTCCCCGATGCAGCCTCCCCGACGCATTCCTGATTCCCGATGTTGTTTCCCGACGGGAAAGTTCCCCGGTCGTTTCCCGATCTTTTCCCCGACGCGTTTCCCCGTCGTTAAGTGGTTCCCCGATGCTCCGTGAAACCGTCCCCGACGCAAGATCCCCGTTTTCCCGTCGTGAAGACCCATGTGTGCGCCTCCGTGTGTGTTTCCCGATGTGAAGGCCGATCCCGATGCTCCGTGAACGACTACTTCCACGACGACCGTGAAAACGTGCCACGCCAAGATCTTCCCCGACCACCGTGGAACCCCGACGACCCCGAAGCCCGGAACGCCAAGGTCCGCCACGACGACGACCCGAGTACGACTACTTCCACGACGTCGACTACCTCGACTACTTCGACTCCGGATGAACGACTACTTCGACTACTACGACTACTTCGACTACTTCCTCTCCGAATTCGAAGTTTCCTCGAATCCGATGTGTGACCCCAACCCTAAACCCCTATATGCCATATAATATCCGTATCTTATAAAATCATGCATCCTTAATTAACATTGCACCTTTCCTCCATTTAGTCGAATTAATACAACTTAATTATGGGATTTGCCCGGTGCATCTATATTGTGCACCAATCCCATTTAAATTGATTTGCCATGTGTTAGGGAATAAAATTGGATCACCTTTAACTTGTCATGCATCATGTCATCAACATGCCGATTCTTTTGCCGTAGAAGTAAAATGCATCTTTTGCCTTCCAGTGTTTGTGTCTTCTTCGGGAATAGGACGATGAGTTGATGTGAGCAACGACAGGTTCTACTACCTCTACCGGAATTGCAGGCAAGTGATACTCCCTTGCTATCTTCGCTTGTTTTCTGTCTCTTACTCGTCCTATCTTTTGTTCCTTGCTAGCCTTATGTCACGATGCTTGCGTCCGATCCTATTTGTATGTTTACCTTGCAGCCATGATATAGCCACATCCCCACCTCCTATCACCTGCTGTTTGTTTACCTTGTTAGCCTTGCGAGTCGTAGTGCATGCTTAGGTGCTTTGCTTGAGTCTGTTATCTCTGTTATCTAGTCTTGTTCTTAACATGATAGCTAGGCTCAACTAAAATGGTAATCTTTAATTTCTGTTGCGATGGGATAACTTAATAAAGATAAGGCACCGGCGGAAGGCCAATCGTGGTGATTTGTTCTGCTAGTGTCGCCTAGGACCCGAGTTCTTTTCCGCTGATCCAAGACTGAGCGCACTAACCACATGTGGGAGTTCTATGGACCTCCCCGCAATCTATTACCGGATCCTCAAAACTTGTCCAGGATGCCACAAGTAGTTCGGGTGTTTCTACGGTTACAAGCGCGGATGATATGGTAAGTTGGATACGTGGTTACTTACGGTAGGGCTTGCGGTATGATGCGAAGTGACCAACTCATGGTAGTTTGTGTCACCTAGCCGTAGTCGCAAACGGTTAGGCCCACCTCGAAGCTTCGGCCGGACTCTCAAGGTGGATCAGTCCTAGCTAGGTGGCTCCCTGGACTTGTTTGTAGAGAAGGGAAGTATTGCGTCGAAACCTCCACCGGTACACCTCTAAGCGAGAGTTTCGATGCGTGTGGGTTCATTGGTGCATCCCTGCAGGGTTAAATCTTTTCGAAAAGCCGTGTCCGCGGTTATGGACGACTTGGTGAAATGCGCTGGCTAAAAAGATCATAGACAACTTGCACCTTATGATGATAATAACTTGACTAGTAAAATAGATTACTTGAATAATAACCCATAAAACTTGTCCACCGTGTGAGTGCCCGGACTTCTTCCTCGTGGGCTGAGGATACGAGGGAGTCGTTTTAGGGCGGGTTTGTTTGGTGAGTAGTATAGTTGGTTCCTTAAGCGCTCTCTTACCTTGTCTCTGATAGACGAAAGTTGTAGTGTGTCTCTATAAGTTGTTAGTGCTGCTTGCCGCCTCAATCGCTAACCCTCTTTCCCCGGAATTCCAGCTTTGATATCTTGTGAGTATTACTTGCCAGTACTGTTTTATAGTACTGACCCCTTCGGGGCTGCTATTCCAATGCAGCCAAACAGGTTTGAAGTCTGACGACGTTAGCTTGGGAATCCCTCCGGCTTGGCCTGGGCAGGGATATGGTGCCTTTGCTTATCTTCAGGATTCTTAGTCCAATTTGTTTCTTGTCCGTAGCCGGACGCTACCCGCTTCCGTTGTTATTATGGATCTTTGTATTGTATCTTTGCTCTTGACTCGGTGAGTCGTTGTTGTATATATGTTGTTTTGTGGGATCCATCGAGAATTGTTGTAATGTTATCACAATTCCACCCGCATAACGTGTGTGTTGCGACCTGCACGTTATGCCTGGTGGGCGTCCTTTAGGATCGTTATTATGCGGATTTGGCTGGAATGCTAAAATCTGCATAGTACCGATCTTGGGGCGTTACAAAGTGGTATCAGAGCTCTGGTTTTTCGATACCCCGCTGGTCCAGTCAGCCTGTAGGATACCCTAGCTAATGGTCGTTGTTATAGAGTGTCCAAACTATTTTACTAAAAGTTATTTGGAAAATATCTTAATAGGACTCTTGTTTATTCCTTACCTCTATTCTATTTCCCTCTTACCTTGTGTGATTTAAAACCTCTCTCTTATCTATCTTCCGGTCATAGCATCTCCGTGGGTGGACGATCTTTTGCCTTTTACCTAATAGGTTCGATCTTTGGACGCATCTCGAAAGACGGACATCGTCATCGACATGAGCAAGAACCTATTGTTAGTGGTGTCGAGAAGATCAACATGGTGCGAGAAGATTCGATAGTTTACCTTGCTCTTCTTCTCCCTTACGGCAGTGTGGATCTCGGGGCGAGATCCCTTGTTAGTGGTGTCGGTTGTAATGTCCCGGGGTTTTCCCCAAAATTAGATTTTTGCTTGTTTTTGTTTTTGCATCATCATGACATCAGCATCATTGCATCGCATGTTTTTGGCAACAAAAATTATTTTTATTAAACCCTATTTTATTTTTCTAAAATTGTCAGAAAAGATTTTACCGAGACAGTTGTCTCCGTTTTCGAAAATTAATTTGCCAAATTAAATTTTGCAAAAGAAAATAAATGTTTTTCAGTTAGAGAGAGCAGCCCAGCTAGCTAGGCCCAAAAGCCCAGCAAGCAAACCCTAGCCTCCAAACCCTAATCCTGCCCCTGCCTTTTTTCCTTTCCCACCCCCTAGCCTCCTTGCAGCCACCCTCCCCTTCTTTTTTCCTTTTTACAATCGAGCCCTTCCACCTCACAGTCTGGCCCTTTTTCTTTTCTTTTAGGTCCCTAGACCCTAACCTTATCCTCTCCTATTTTTCTCTCTTCTCTCTCCTTCCTCTCATCCAAACACGCACCCCACCTGCACCCGCGCGTGCTCCACCCCGACGCCTCCATCCTCCACCGCAACCACCCTCGCCGGATCCCTCTCTCCCCTCCCGCGCTGCTCTCTTCCTCTCTCCCTGGCTCGATCCCCTTCCCCGCGCCTCTCCTCCCTCTGGTCGACCCTCTCCTCCGCCTCGGCTCGTGCTCCTCTGGGCGTCATCCTCGCGCTCCCCCTCATCGACCCGAGCTGTTTCCCCCTCGCCCCCTTCCTCGAGCGCGTCTTCTTCCGCGTTGCCGTCCTCTCCCTCCGGCTCTCCTGCTCCAAGCTCCTCTCCCGCCGCCGTCTGGTCGCCGACCACCGCCACCCTCGTCCCCCTGTTCCTCGACCTCTCCTCGCCCGGCCTCCTCCCGACGTTCCCCACCGCGACGGCCGCCTCCACCAGCCTCTCCTCCGCCGCCGCGGCCCCCTCCTCCTCTGGTCCAGCTGCCTCCGGCCGCTCCTTCCCCTCACCGCTTGCCACCGCGCTGCCCTTGCTCTGCCGCCGTGCAGCGCGCCGGCCCCTTCTCCTCCCTCCTGCTGCCCCAACCCCGAGCTGCTGCTCGCAACCGTGGCCGTCTCCTGCTGCGGCAGTCTGTCCTCGGCGCTGTGTCCTGCGCCCGATGGCCGTGTCCGTCATGTCCAGCTTCGTGTCCGTCTCTGCTCCCGTGATGTACCGTGTTTCCCGTCCCCGACGTATCCCGTTTCGCGTTTCCGTGTTGTGTCCGTCCCCGATGCAGCCTCCCCGACGCATTCCTGATTCCCGATGTTGTTTCCCGACGGGAAAGTTCCCCGGTCGTTTCCCGATCTTTTCCCCGACGCGTTTCCCCGTCGTTAAGTGGTTCCCCGATGCTCCGTGAAACCGTCCCCGACGCAAGATCCCCGTTTTCCCGTCGTGAAGACCCATGTGTGCGCCTCCGTGTGTGTTTCCCGATGTGAAGGCCGACCCCGATGCTCCGTGAACGACTACTTCCACGACGACCGTGAAACGTGCCACGCCAAGATCTTCCCCGACCACCGTGGAACCCCGACGACCCCGAAGCCCGGAACGCCAAGGTCCGCCACGACGACGACCCGAGTACGACTACTTCCACGACGTCGACTACCTCGACTACTTCGACTCCGGATGAACGACTACTTCGACTACTACGACTACTTCGACTACTTCCTCTCCGAATTCGAAGTTTCCTCGAATCCGATGTGTGACCCCAACCCTAAACCCCTATATGCCATATAATATCCGTATCTTATAAAATCATGCATCCTTAATTAACATTGCACCTTTCCTCCATTTAGTCGAATTAATACAACTTAATTATGGGATTTGCCCGGTGCATCTATATTGTGCACCAATCCCATTTAAATTGATTTGCCATGTGTTAGGGAATAAAATTGGATCACCTTTAACTTGTCATGCATCATGTCATCAACATGCCGATTCTTTTGCCGTAGAAGTAAATGCATCTTTTGCCTTCCAGTGTTTGTGTCTTCTTCGGGAATAGGACGATGAGTTGATGTGAGCAACGACAGGTTCTACTACCTCTACCGGAATTGCAGGCAAGTGATACTCCCTTGCTATCTTCGCTTGTTTTCTGTCTCTTACTCGTCCTATCTTTTGTTCCTTGCTAGCCTTATGTCACGATGCTTGCGTCCGATCCTATTTGTATGTTTACCTTGCAGCCATGATATAGCCACATCCCCACCTCCTATCACCTGCTGTTTGTTTACCTTGTTAGCCTTGCGAGTCGTAGTGCATGCTTAGGTGCTTTGCTTGAGTCTGTTATCTCTGTTATCTAGTCTTGTTCTTAACATGATAGCTAGGCTCAACTAAAATGGTAATCTTTAATTTCTGTTGCGATGGGAATAACTTAATAAAGATAAGGCACCGGCGGAAGGCCAATCGTGGTGATTTGTTCTGCTAGTGTCGCCTAGGACCCGAGTTCTTTTCCGCTGATCCAAGACTGAGCGCACTAACCACATGTGGGAGTTCTATGGGCCTCCCCGCAATCTATTACCGGATCCTCAACTTGTCCAGGATGCCACAAGTAGTTCGGGTGTTTTTACGGTTACAAGCGCGGATGATATGGTAAGTTGGATACGTGGTTACTTACGGTAGGGCTTGCGGTATGATGCGAAGTGACCAACTCATGGTAGTTTGTGTCACCTAGCCGTAGTCGCAAACGGTTAGGCCCACCTCGAAGCTTCGGCCGGACTCTCAAGGTGGATCAGTCCTAGCTAGGTGGCTCCCTGGACTTGTTTGTAGAGAAGGGAAGTATTGCGTCGAAACCTCCACCGGTACACCTCTAAGCGAGAGTTTCGATGCGTGTGGGTTCATTGGTGCATCCCTGCAGGGTTAAATCTTTTCGAAAAGCCGTGTCCGCGGTTATGGACGACTTGGTGAAATGCGCTGGCTAAAAAGATCATAGACAACTTGCACCTTATGATGATAATAACTTGACTAGTAAATAGATTACTTGAATAATAACCCATAAAACTTGTCCACCGTGTGAGTGCCCGGACTTCTTCCTCGTGGGCTGAGGATACGAGGGAGTCGTTTTAGGGCGGGTTTGTTTGGTGAGTAGTATAGTTGGTTCCTTAAGCGCTCTCTTACCTTGTCTCTGATAGACGAAAGTTGTAGTGTGTCTTTATAAGTTATTAGTGCTGCTTGCCGCCTCAATCGCTAACCCTCTTTCCCCGAAATTCCAGCTTTGATATCTTGTGAGTATTACTTGCCAGTACTGTTTTATAGTACTGACCCCTTCGGGGCTGCTATTCCAATGCAGCCAACAGGTTTGAAGTCTGACGACGTTAGCTTGGAAATCCCTCCGGCTTGGCCTGGGCAGGGATATGGTGCCTTTGCTTATCTTCAGGACTCTTAGTCCAATTTGTTTCTTGTCCGTAGCCGGACGCTACCCGCTTCCATTGTTATTATGGATCTTTGTATTGTATCTTTGCTCTTGACTCGGTGAGTCGTTGTTGTATATATGTTGTTTTGTGGGATCCATCGAGAATTGTTGTAATGTTATCACAATTCCACCCGCATAACGTGTGTGTTGCAACCTGCACGTTATGCCTGGTGGGCGTCCTTTAGGATCGTTATTATGCGGATTTGGCTGGAATGCTAAAATCTGCATAGTACCGATCTTGGGGCGTTACACCTGGTGGCCGTCGCTACATACTGCTGCTCGTTGACGACCGCAGTCGCTTCATGTGGGTGGAGCTGCTCGCCTCTAAGGGCGACGCCGCACGCGCCATCGTCAAGTTCGAAGTGACCGCGGAGGTGGAGTGTGGCCATAAGCTGCACGTGCTGTGCACTGACCGCGGCGGCGAGTTCACGTCGGCCACGTTCTACAAGCACTGCGAGGAGCAGGGGGTGCAGCGCCACCTCACCGCGCCGTACACGCCGCAGCAGAACGGCGTCGTCGAGAGGAGGAACCAGACCGTGCTCGGCATGGCACGGAGCATGTTGAAGGCCAAGCGCGTGCCAGCATGTTTTGGGGGGAGGCGGTGCTCACGGCCGTCTTCATCCTCAACCGTTCCTTCACGAGGAGCATCGGTGGCATGACGCCATACGAGGCTTGGCATGGAGTCAAGCCGGACGTTCGCTTCCTCCGCATCTTCGGCTGCGTCGGCCACGTCAAGACTGCGCGTCCACAGCTGAAGAAGCTGGACGACCGGAGCACGCCCATGGTCTTCATCGGCTACGAAATCGGCTCCAAGGCGTACAGAATGTACAATCCAGCGCCGCAGCGCGTGCACGGCTCCCGCGACGTCATCTTCGACGAGGAGGCTCGCTGGAACTGGGAGGAGCCCAGCGAGGCACCAGCAAGTAGCTCCTTCACAGTCGAATACCCTCAGTACACGAGGGTTTCTGCCTCGGCAGATAAAAGGGCAAAAGCGCTGCCGCGGCAGAGCCTCCTGCTATGACATGCTCCCCTGCTGGTGCCAGCCCATGTGCTGACATGGGCAACGACGGACGCAGCGAGGGCAGCGAGGATCTCAACTCCCCTCCTCGAGCAGCCTCGTCTCCGGTGCAGTTTGTGAGCCCACCACCACCGTGCCTGGAGCACTATGACGCAGCTGATAGTCCAGCCAAGCCACACCGGTTTAGGCTGGTGAGCGATCTCCTCGGCAACCCCACAGGTCCTCCACAGAAGGCAGAGCGGCCACGGCTGGAGGAGAACTTCTCCGACGAGGAGGAGCTGCTCCTGGTTGCTGGAGAGGAGCCGTTGTCATTCGCGGAGGCCGAGCGAGAGGACTGCTGGCGGCGTGCAATGCTGGACGAGCTGCAGTCTATCGACGACAACAACACCTGGACACTCACCTCTCTCCCCGCAGGACATCGTGTGATCGGGCTGAAGTGGGTGTACAAGGTCAAAAAGGACGAGCACGGGCACATCGTCAAGCACAAGGCCCAGCTCGTCGTGAAGGGCTATGTCCAGCACGCCGGCGTCGACTATGAAGAGGTGTTCGCGCCGGTGGCAAGGCTCGAGTCCGTGCGGCTCATTCTTGCGCGCTGGCGGCACACCGTGGATGGGAGGTCCACCACATGGACGTGAAGTCAGCGTTCCTCAACGGGGACCTCGAGGAGGAGGTCTACGTGTCACAGCCGCCGGGGTTCGCCGCCGATGGACACGAGCACGGCGTCTATAGCTGCACAAGGCGCTGTACGGACTGCGGCAAGCTCCCAGGGCGTGGAACGCGAAGCTGGACTCGAGCTTGACATCGCTCGGGTTCACACGCACGGAGCACGGCGTGAATGCGCGTGGGACTGGGAGCGAGCAACTCATTGTCGGCGTCTACGTCGATGATCTGGTCATCGCCGGAGCTGAACAACATGAGGTGCAACGCTTCAAGGAGGAGATGAAGCGCCTCTTCAACATGAGCGACCTCGGGCTGCTCCGGTACTACCTCGGGCTGGAGGTGAAGCAGGAGCACGGGTGCACCACAATCATGCAGGCGGCGTACGCCACCAAGCTGCTCGAGAAAGCAGGCATGGTGGGCTGCAACGTTGTGCACACTCCGATAGAGGCAAGGTGCCAGCTGAGCAAGGAAAGCAAGGAAGAGCCGGTGGACAAGACATTCTACCGAAGTGTGATCGGCAACCTCAGGTACCTGGTACACACCCGCCCAAAGATTGCCTTCGCCGTGGGCTATCTGAGCAGGTTCATGGAGGCTCCAGCAGGCGATCACCTTGCAGCAGTGAAGCACCTCCTGAGGTACATCGCCGGTACACTGAACCACGGGTGTGTGTATCGCCGCGGTGACACGGAGACTCTGATCGGCTTCAGCGACTCCGATCATGCCGGCGACATGGACTCCAGGAAAAGCACCACTGGCGTGATGTTCTTCCTCGGTGACAGTCCTGTCAGTTGGCAGTCACAGAAGCAGAAGGTCATCGCCACTTCTTCGTGCGAGGCGGAGTACATAGCAGCGGCGACGGCGGCGTCCCAAGGAATTTGGCTCGCCCGGTTGCTCGGTGAGCTACTGAATCAAGAAGTTGCACCGTTCAACCTCTTCATCGACAACAAATCCGCCATCTCGCTTTGCAAGAACCCTGTTCTCCATGATCGCAGCAAGCACGTCGACCTGCGCTACCACTTCATCCGTGACAGTGTTGAGAATGGTACAGTGATCGTGGATTTCATCGGTACAGGCGAGCAGAAGGCGGACATATTGACGAAGGTGCTCGGCCATGTTCGCTTCCAGGAGTTGTGCGGCAAGATGGGGATCGTCGACGTCAAGATCGTTCATCAAGGTTGAGGGGGAGATTGTTGGTTAAACCCCGCCTCACCTATGTAACTCTGAATATGTGTCTGTTAGGTGTTAGGTGTTCGATAGTTTTCAGTTTCGTCAGTCCAACAGTTAGCAGATAGGGTTTGTTATCATTTTTTCATCACAGGTTAGATCGAGTCATAGATCGCTGAGCACGTTGTTCGGGTTGTGGGCTGGCACGACCAGTCGTGGAGCACGTCGCTCGGCACGTTTCCCTTTTCGCATGAATAAAAGGAAGACCAGAAAAGCTGCAAACTTTACGCGGCACAAAATCTTTAGTGTTCATCTACTATCTCTGAAACTCTCCACGAGCTAGGGTTTTGGGGAACATGGGCGGCTTGCGCACTGATACATGGACAGGCTAACGTAGCATTTCGTCAAATAGTTGGTGCGCGAGATCCGGCCAGAGTGTCCCAGAGCCCAGATGTTCGTGGAATAGGCTCAGCAGCTCGTTGGCGCTTGAGAAAGAGCCGGGTCAGAGATGAGACATTGCCGCCTGTCATGACAGGCAGTGATGCTGAGGCAAGTGCTGCCGTGGTAGGGGAACTGAAGCAAAAGGCTGCCGTGCCAGGAAAGAGGAAGTTGAAGAAGGGTGCTACCGTGGCAGAAGAACTGGAGGGAAACACTGCCGCGACAGACAACTGAAGATGAGCCATGTGTGGCTGACGTGTGAGAAAGTAGGTGTGGGCCTTGTGCGTGCATGAGCATTGTTATAAGCTCGGGATCTGTGCTGTGCAAAACTATCGAATGAATGAAAGAATTATCCCCGAACTCTCTCTCTCTTCTCCTCTGCCCCAGCTTCTTCTCCAAGTCACCCACCGTCCCAAGTCCGATCAGAGCGATCCATCGGCAAGGACATAACAACCGCCGCCTAGGAGGTCGCGCTCCTTGCCGCAGCGGCGGTGAATGCGGGCGGCAACAACCAACCGCTGGCGCGAGCCCTGGTGGAGGTCAACGACGGAGGACTGCACAGAGCTCTCCGTCCTTCCTGCAGCGGCGGTAATTGCTGGACCGCGCCAGCGATGACGAGGCACCGGCAGAACCCCTGCTAGGATGGAGGGGAAGGCGGATGGAGGTGGGGTTTGAATGGGGATTTTTTTGGGGACCGGAATGGGGTTCGATTTGGGGCTGTGCCCTGTGCGTGTGCATCATGCATTTTACACGAGATTGGGGAGAGGTTCGTACAAGCATGCGTCCTGAATTCTGCTCTTCCCCACAGAATATTTCGAATTTTTTCTTTTATAACGGAGATCCGAGAATTTCATTAACTCCGAGCGGTCAGTATAGCTGGCCAAACGGGCCGGCACGGCACGGCACGGCCCGTGCTAGGCACGGCCCGTTAGGCACGTTTAGTATTCGTGACCCGCGTGCCGTGGCCGCACTTCCGGCACGGCCCGTTAAACACGGTTAAGACCCGTTAGGCCCGATTATGACCTGAAAATAGGTAAAAATATCTATAAAAATAAAAAATAGATAAAATAGCTATAAAATATAAAAAAACAAAAAAGTGTTGTTTACTGACAACCAAGTTATTACTTTAATATGTTTACTACGTAGTGCACTGACCGGAAAGTATGTGACAACGATCTTGTAATTATCGACGAAAAGTGTTGTTAAAACATGTCAACGAAGGATCTAGTTGACGCGGCATCTAGCGAAACAGATGGCGACGTTTGAGGAGAAGGTACTGAAGGAGTTTGAGTCACTGCACGCGATCCAGGCGCAGATGGAGGGGATCACTTCGCTCCAAGCCCGATTGGACGATTTGGATGCCAAATTCGGGGAGCAGGTCGCGCGATTGGATCAGGTCCAAACTAAGGTCAACCTATCCGTGAGTTCGATCGGGCAGATTCACCTGGAGCAAGTCCACGTCGCGCGGGTTTTGAAGGCGTCTTCCACGGCAGTAGATGCGGAGACGGAGCGACTGGCGGGGGAGGGGTGCTTCGCTACATCACCGGTGTCGGTAGGGAAGGAATCGTCGACCTCAACTCCGGGAGCACCACCACCACCACAACCACCACCTCCACCACCGCCTACGCACTGGCGGCATCACGCCCGACCACCGGATGCGCCTAAGGTATCACCCGTCTCAATCCATGGGGAAGAGAGTGGTAGTAGTAGCAAAAGGACATGGATGCCTAAGATGGAATTCCCTCGATTCGATGGAGAAGGGGTTCGCATGTGGCTGGACAACTGTGAATCGTATTTTCTGCTGTATCAAATCCCTGAGAATTTCAAACTGATGTCAGCATCCTTGCATCTCCATGGCAATGCAGCACACTGGTACCAGTCAGTCAAGTTTACAGATGTTTGTAGTAGTTGGCAGGCTTTTGGTGCTGCCATTCTAACAGAATTCGACATGAACATCCACAGAACTTGTATGAGAGACTTGTTAGTGCTGAAACAGACCGGAACGGTGCAGGAATATCGGAATGCGTTCAACCAGTTAGTGTATCAAGCGCGGCTTTATGAAGGAAATGTGAGTGAGACTTTGTTGGTCACTCAGTTTGTGTTAGGACTGAAAGAGGAGATCAAAGCAGCTGTGGAAAATCAATTGCCCAAAACTGTGCAAATAGCAACTGAATATGCATTGGTGCAAGAGGCACTGATTCTTAGAGGAAATCAATTTGGGGGACAGACATCCAATTTTGCAGGAAACAGGGGTTATGCACACAGAGGAGATTCCAATTATAACAAGCAACAATTTGCAACAGGAGATGTTTGGAAAGCAAAGCAGTTGAAGGAATACAGACAAGCCAATGGATTGTGCTATAGCTGTGGTGAAAAGTTTACTCCTGGACATGTGTGTGCAAACAAAGGGGCACAAGCAAAAGCCATAGAGACAGAGGAAGGTGGAGAAATGCTGAGTGATGCAATGTTGGATGCTATTGCTGTGGAAGAAACCGTTGAAGAAGCTTCTGCTTTCCTTACCTTGAATGCCCTTGCAGGGACATCACACACCAAGTCAATCAAGCTGAGAGCACTAGTGGGGAACCAAGTGATGCTGCTGTTGGTGGATTCTGGTAGTTCATACACGTTCATTGATCAGCAATTAGTAGACAAGCTCCGGTGTGCTACTAAGAAGCTTCCATCAACAATGAAGGTGAAAGTGGCCAATGGACAACAAATGCTTTGTGACACCGAAGTCCCTGGACTGGAATGGTGGATACAGGGCCACACTTTTACTACTGACATGAAGGTGGTACAGCTAGGGGGATATGATGCCATCCTAGGCATTGATTGGCTATCTCAGTGGGGAGAAATGACTTGCCATTGGAAGGAGAAGTGGATTCAATTCCAAGTAAAAGGGGACACAGTTCGGCTGCAGGGATTAGCAGACAATGGCACCTGCAAGCTGCAGGAAATTTCAGTGGAACAGGTGGAAAAATCTTACAAAGGAAATGACATATGGGCCACAACAGTGATTTCTTTTCCAAGGGGACAAGAAGAAAATCAAATGCCTGAAATTATATAGACTACTTTGGATCAATTTGAAGATGTCTTTCAGGATCCTCAGTCTTTGCCTCCTCACAGGGCTTTTGATCATGCAATATCTCTATTACCAGACTGTGCGCCAGTGAATTCAAAGCCATATAGATACTCTCCACTTCAAAAGGATGAAATTGACAAGTTAAAGAAATGATTGAGGCTGGGTTGGTCACTCCCAGCATGTCACCATTTGCCTCCCCAGTTTTACTGGTCAAGAAAAAAGATGGCACTTGGAGGTTCTGCGTGGATTATAGAAGATTGAATAATATTACTATAAAAAGCAAGTTTCCTCTGCCAATTGTGGATGAACTCTTAGATGAATTGGCGGGCACAAAGTGGTTTTCCAAACTGGACTTGAGGGCAGGATACCACCAGATCAGAATGAGAGAGGCTGATGAAGCAAAAACAGCTTTCAAAACCGATCATGGGCTGTTTCACTTCAGAGTAATGCCCTTTGGCTTAACAAATGCCCCTGCCACATTCCAATGCCTTATGAACTCAGTGTTTTCTCAGTGCATCAGAAAATTTGTTGTTGTGTTCATGGATGATATTTTAGTCTATAGCAAGGATCTGGAGACTCATGCTCAACACCTGAAGGAAGTATTGCAAATTCTGAGGACAAACAAATTGTATGCCAAGAGAAGTAAGTGCACTTTTGCTCAATCTCAGCTGCAATATGTTGGACACATCTTATCTGACAAAGGGGTAGCCACAGACCCAGACAAGATAACTGCAATGGCCAACTGGCCAACTCCCACCAATGTTACTGAATTAAGGGGAATTTTGGGGTTCACTGGATATTACCGGAAGTATGTCAGAAATTTTGGATTGATTGCTAAACCACTCACTGATCTGCTGAAGAAGCAGGTGTTCAAATGGACCCTAGAAGCTCAGATGGCCCTTGAGGCACTGAAGCAAGCAATGATGTCCACACCAGTCTTGGTACTTCCTGATTTCTCTCAACCCTTCTGCATTGAAAGAGATGCATGCCACTCAGGCATTGGAGCTGTTCTTAGTCAAAATGGGCACCCTGTAGCTTTTTACAGTAAGGCATTGGGGCAGAACAACAAAAAGTTATCCATCTACAAAAAGGAATTTCTGGCTATCATGATGGCGGTGGACAGATGGAGATCATACATCTCAAGGGGACCTTTTGTGATAAAAACATATCATAAGAGTCTCTGTCATCTGGAGGATCAGGTATTAAGTTCAGATCTTCAAAAGAAGGCTATGACAAAATTGGTTGGGTTGCAATTTAAATTTGAATACAAAAAAGGGTCAGACAATAAGGCGGCTGATGCTTTATCCAGAGTGGGTCATGTGTTTGCATTGCAAGCTGTATCCACTGCCTAGCCTGTGTGGTTGCAAGAGGTGCTGAATTCTTATGTTGTTGACACCGAAGCTCAAGAATTGTTACAGCAGTTGTCCATTGCACCTACTGCATTGCCAGATTTCTCTCTAATCCATGGGATCATCAGATACAAAGGCAAAACCTGGATTGGATCAAACAGTGAACTACAAACAAAATTAATTGAAGCTTTCCATGCATCACCAATTGGTGGCCATTCTGGGTTTCAGGCAAGTTATCATAGATTGCACAAGTTGTTCCATTGGACAGGGATCAAGAAGTTAGTGGAAAACTTTGTTCAACAATGCCAGATCTGTCAGCAAGCAAAGCATGAGCACTGTAAATACCCTGGCCTTCTGTGCCCCCTCCCAATTCCAGAGGGACCATGGGAGGATGTTTCAATGGACTTCATCGAAGGGTTGCCCAAGTCACATGGATATTCAGCTATTCTAGTTGTGGTGGATCGATATACAAAGTACAGTCATTTCATTCCCCTCAAACACCCATATACAGCGGCCACCATAGCTGAGATGTTTTTCAACAACATTGTGAAGTTGCACAGCATGCCTTTGACTATCACCTCAGATAGGGATAAAATCTTCACTAGCAAATTTTGGAAGGAACTGTTCAAATTATGGGGCACACGTTTGCAGATGTCCACAGCTTACCACCCTCAGACAGATGGGCAAACAGAGAGGGTTAACCAGTGTTTGGAGATGTATCTCCGTTGTGCAGTACAGGACTCACCAAAACAGTGGGCTCAATGGTTATCAGCTGCTGAATTCTGGTACAACACAACCTATCGCACATCTTTGGGGTGTACTCCATTCAAGGCAGTATATGGCAAGGACCCTCACATGTGGCAGTTCTCTGGTAAAGACACTGTCAACAACCCAGAATTGCAGGATTGGCTAGCAGAGAGGGCAGCATATACCAATTTTCTCAAGCAAAGATGAAGGCAGATGCTGACAAGAAGAGGTCCCCCAGGGAATTCATGGTGGGTGAATCTGTTTTCCTGAAACTTCAACCTTATACACAGTCGAGTGTGGTGAACAGGCCCTGCCCGAAGTTAGCCATGAAGTTCTTTGGACCATTTCTAATTCTGGAGAAAATTGGCCAAGCAGCCTACAAATTGCAACTGCCAGATCACAGTCTTATTCATCCTGTGTTCCATGTGTCACAGCTAAAGGCGCATGTCCCCGATCACACACCGGTATACACGTCCTTACCGGCGCCTTTGCCATTGGATTCTGAGGACTTGTAGCCCACTGAGGTGCTTGACCGACGTTTGGTGAAGAAAGGTAATGCTGCTATTCTGCAAGTGTTGATCCGCTGGTCTGATCTGTCGGCAACCTCAGCGACTTGGGAGAACTACGACGCGGTCCACCATCGTTTTCCACAAGCACCAGCTTGGGGACAAGCTGGATCTCCAGGGGAGGGTACTGTCACGATAGGCAGTGATGCTGAGGCAAGTGCTGCCGTGGCAGGGGAACTGAAGCAAAGGGCTGCCGTGCCAGGAAAGAGGAAGTTGAAGAAGGGTGCTACCGTGGCAGAAGAACTGGAGGGAAACGCTGCCGCGGCAGACAACTGAAGATGAGCCATGTGTGGCTGACGTGTGAGAAAGTAGGTGTGGGCCTTGTGTGTGCGTGAGCGTCGTTATAAGCTCGGGATCTGTGATGTGCAAAACTATCGAATGAATGAAAGAATTATCCCCGAACTCTCTCTCTCTCTTCTCCTCTGCCCCAGCTTCTTCTTCTCCAAGTCACCCACCGTCCCAAGTCCGATCAGAGCGATCCATCGGCAAGGACATAACAACCGCCGCCTAGGAGGTCGCGCTCCTTGCCGCAGCGGCGGTGAATGCGGGCGGCAACAACCAACCGCTGGCGCGAGCCCTGGTGGAGGTCAACGACGGAGGACTGCACAGAGCTCTCCGTCCTTCTTGCAGCGGCGGTAATTGCTGGACCGCGCCAGCGATGACGAGGCACCGGCAGAACCCCTGCTAGGATGGAGGGGAAGGCGGATGGAGGTGGGGTTTGAATGGGGATTTTTTTGGGGACCGGAATGGGGTTCGATTTGGGGCTGTGCCCTGTGCGTGTGCATCATGCATTTTACACGAGATTGGGGAGAGGTTCGTACAAGCATGCGTCCTGAATTCTGCTCTTCCCCACAGAATATTTCCAAATTTTTTCTTTTATAACGGAGATCCGAGAATTTCATTAACTCCGAGCGGTCAGTATAGCTGGCCAAACGGGCCGGCCCGGCACGGCACGGCCCGTGCTAGGCACGGCCCGTTAGGCACGTTTAGTATTCGTGACCCGCGTGCCGTGGCCGCACTTCCGGCACGGCCCGTTAAACACGGTTAAGACCCGTTAGGCCCGATTATGACCTGAAAATAGGTAAAAATATCTATAAAAATAAAAAATAGATAAAATAGCTATAAAATATAAAAAAACAAAAAAGTGTTGTTTACTGACAACCAAGTTATTACTTTAATATGTTTACTACGTAGTGCACTAACCGGAAAGTATGTGACAACGATCTTGTAATTATCGACGAAAAGTGTTGTTAAAACATGTCAACGAAGGATCTAGTTTTGAAAATTTCATAACGAAGCCTACAGTAAAAACAAAAAATCAATTGGATTATCACTTATAGAGATAAAACTTTTTTAAAAAAATCAATATTAATTTAATCATTGTTGACGTCATGCTTATGGGTTGTTGCATGTATACAAGATAGAGTGGGTGGGTGCCACCACATGGAAAGGCAGTCGTGGGGCGTCGCGGCCTTGTTTCATCCAACATATAATTAAGAAAACCTTGATTTTTCCCTTCCCCTCTCTCGCCTGACTCCCCGTTGAGAGTCCCCCGTCCACGCCCTCTGATGGGGGGATACTGTTACAAGCGATAGCAAAACAACGATGAAATTAAGCAAGATCAAACCAACGGGGACACGAGATTTTAACGTGGAAAACCCTCCCAACAAGGAAGAGAAAAACCACGGGCGCCAGCCAGCAATACTTCACTATTTCGGGGTGAGGTTACAAACGCGCCGGGATTAACAATGTGTGGCTTATCTCCGGCGGCGGCTTACAAGACGTATTTATAGTGGTCCTGACCTAAACTAGGTCGGCAACAATCGGTGTCCTGGTCGGTTACAACTCGTACCGTACCGCGGGGGCAGCGCCCCCGCACCCCCGGCAGTCCTCCGCTTCGCTTCGCCCCAAGCCTACGGGCGACGGGCCTCGCTTCGCTCCGTCGTTAGCCTTCTCACTTATAGAAACGGATTTGGATCACCATAAAATAACACTCCACCTTGAGCCAAATTCCATCTTGTAGCATCAACAATCCTTCACCCTGAAACATCAAAGAAAACACTTTTGGCGCCAACTAGTCCATTGGGCTAAACAGTTATACCAACTAAGCTCGAGCAAAGCTCAAACTTAGCAATAGGAACTGGCTTTGTCATCATATCAGCAGGATTATCATGAGTACTGATCTTGCATACCTTCAGCTTACCTTGTGCAACAACATCACGCACATAATGGTATTTGACATCAATGTGCTTTGTTCTCTCATGTAACATCTGATCCTTAGTAAGGTAAATGGCACTTTGACTGTCACAGAACAGGTTAATACAAGTATCATCTCCATAAAGCTCAGCAAACAGACCTTTCAACCAAACAGATTCTTTGCATGCTTCAGCAATAGCCATGTACTCAGCCTCAGTAGTAGATTGTGCAACAACACCCTGCAAGGTAGCCTTCCAGCTAACAGCACATCCACTAACAGTAAATACATAACCTGTGAGGAACCTCCTCTTATCCAAGTCGGCAGCAAAATCTGAATCCACATAGCCTGCGAGTCCCTCACCAGTCTTGCCAAACTTCAAGCAAGCGTTGGATGTGCCGCGAAGGTACCTGAAAATCCACTGAACAGCTTTCCAATGTTCTTTACCAGGATTAGCCATGTATCGACTGACCAAGCTCATAGCATAAGACAAATCAGGTCGAGAACACACCATGGCATACATTAAGGAACCAACAGCACTAGAATATGGAACTCGAGACATGTACTCAATTTCTTTGTCAGAACTAGGACATTGCAATGCTGACAACTTAAAATGAGGAGCAATAGGCGTACTAACAGACATTGTACCATGCATGTTAAAATGATGAAGAACTTTCTTAATGTAATTCTCCTGACTAAGAAATAGCAATCTAGATTTTCTGTCTCTTGAAATTTCCATACCTAGAATTTTCTTAGCAGGACCAAGATCCTTCATCTCAAACTCACTACTCAACTGTTTCTTCAACGTAGTGATTTCTTTCATGCTCTTGGTAGCAATTAACATATCATCAACATATAGCAGTAAGTATATAGGCGATTCATCAACAAATTTAATGTACACACAGCTATCATATTCAGACCTCTTAAAGCCATGTGACATCATAAAAGAATCAAACCTTTTATACCACTGTCGAGGAGATTGTTTCAAACCGTAAAGGGACTTCTTTAGCTTGCACACGAAATCCTCCTTACCAGGCACTATGAACCCTTCTGGTTGGTCCATGTATATCTCCTCCTCAAGTTCTCCATGCAAAAATGCAGTCTTCACATCTAACTGCTCAAGCTCAAGATCATGCATAGCAACAATACTGAAGAATGTACGAATAGAACTATGCTTGACAACCGGGGAGAACACATCATTATAATCCACACCGGGAATTTGGCTGAAACCTTTAGCTACTAACCTTGCCTTAAATCTTGGAGGCTTATTAGGAGACAAACCTTCCTTTCTCTTGAAGATCCACTTGCAGCGGACGGCCTTCTTTTGTTTAGGCAAGCGCACAACATCCCATGTGCCATTCTTCTCAAGTGATTGCATCTCCTCGTGCATTGCACCAATCCACTTGTCACGATCAACAGAAGCAATAGCTTCAGTGTATGTAGCTGGTTCAGTCTCATGCTCCACCTGTTCAGCACAACTTAGAGCAAAATAAACAACATCACATTCTTCAATTAATCGGTTAGGGGGAACAATATTTCTCCTTGGCCGATCAGCAGCAATGGATGGTTGCTGCAAAACAGGAGGTGAGGTTTGCACAATCTCCTCATCAACAGTTTCTGTTACCTCCTCATCTAGGTGCTCCATCTGCTCCACCTGCAAACGAACCTGTGGTTCGTCCTTATCAGAAGAATCTGGCACAACATCAGTAGTCAGACTGTCCTGATACATAACAGATTCATTAAACACAACACTCCGGCTGAAGAAAGTCTTTTTAGTTTCCAGATTCCACAACTTATATCCTTTCACTCCGGAACCATAACCAAGAAATAAGCACTTAACAGCTCTAGGCTCTAACTTTCCATTATCAACATGAGCATAGGCAGTGCAACCAAAAACTTTCAATTGTGAATAAACAGCCGGCTCACCAGACCATACCTCAATAGGAGTTTTCTTGTCAAGGGGAATGGACGGTGACCTGTTGATCAAATAGCAGGCGGTGTTGGCAGCCTCAGCCCAAAAACGCCTGTTCATGCGGGCGTTAGACAGCATGCAGCGAGCTTTGGAGATGATAGTCCTGTTCATCTGCTCCGCTACACCATTCTGCTGAGGTGTGTACGGGATGGTGTGATGCCTGACAATGCCTTCCTGCCTGCAATAATCATCAAATTCATACAAACAAAATTCGCCACCATTGTCAGTACGAAGCAACTTCACCTTCCTCTCAGTTTGCCTTTCAATCATAACTTTCCACTCTTTAAAAGCAGCAAAAGTATCATCTTTATTTTTCATAAAATAAGGCCAAACTCTTCTAGAGTAATCATCAATAATAGTAAGCATATAACGAGCACCACCATAAGAGGGCTTACGTGAAGGTCCCCACAAATTAGCATGTACATAATCTAATGTACCTTTAGTGGTATGAACGGAAGCATTGAACTTAACTCTCTTATGCTTACCAAACATGCAGTGTTCACAGAACGGCAACTTACTCATATTGCAGTCCTTCAGCAGTTCTCTCTTGACCAATTCTGCCATACCAAGTTCACTCATATGTCCAAGTCGCTTGTGCCAAAGGTTAGTTGTACTTGGATCATCATTAGTAATAACAGCAGCAGTACCAGACAAAGTGCTACCTCTAAGAATATATAACTTGGCAGAATTCATATCACCAACCATAACAATAAGAGAACCTTTTGATACCTTCAGGCGTTTATTCCCTCCGGCATACTTGTACCCGTCACAGTCAAGGGTACTCAGCGAGATCAAGTTTCTCGCCATAGATGGTATGTGTTTCACTCCCGTCAGCGTGCGTGTCATCCCATCATGAGTCTTGATCTGAACAGATCCAACGCCAACAATATGACATTTGTTGTCGTTCCCCACACGCACGAAATCTCCAGTCTGCACAATCTCATAAGAACTGAACCAATCTTTGTTACAGCAAATATGAAACGAACAAGCAGTATCAAGAATCCACTCATCATCACGGGTAACACATACAGCAAAAACAGCTAAGCATTCACCATCAGAACTATTATCACCAGCAACAACAGCAACCTTACCATTACCATTACCGTCGGATTTATTCTTCGGTTGGTAAGTGCCATTCCTTTTCTCCTTGTTCTGCACCTTCCAGCAATCATCAATGGTGTGATTGGTTTTCTTACAGTACCTGCAGAACTTGTCTCGTCCTTTGGACTTTGAACGGCCTCTGCTCTTATCTCTGTTGTTGTTGTTGTTGTTGTTGTTGTTGTTGTTGTTGTTGTTGTTGTTGTTGTTGTGTTGTTGTTGTTGTTGTTGTTGTTGTTGTTGTTGTTGTTGTTGTTGTGTTGTTGTTGTTGTTGTTGTTGTTGTTGTTGTTGTTGTTGTTGTTGTTGTTGTTGTTGTTGTTGTTGTTGTTGTTGTTGTTGTTGTTGTTGTTGTTGTTGTTGTTGTTGTTGTTGTTGTTGTTGTTGTTGTTGTTGTTGTTGTTGTTGTTGTTGTTGTTGTTGTTGTTGTTGTTGTTGTTGTTGTTGTTGTTGTTGTTGTTGTTGTTGTTGTTGTTGTTGTGTTGTTGTTGTTGTTGTTGTGTTGTTGTTGTTGTTGTTGTTGTTGTTGTTGTTGTTGTTGTTGTTGTTGTTGTTGTTGTTGTTGTTGTTGTTGTTGTTGTTGTTGTTGTTGTTGTTGTTGTTGTTGTTGTTGTTGTTGTTGTTCTCTCGCTGCTCAGGCCTGCCTCGAACCTGCAATGCATCGCCCTTGGAGGGTGATGCGTCAGTCTGCACCATACCTTTCATCTTTTCCCTGGTCTGCAGGGCCTCACATACTTCCGCGAGGGTTAGATCATCGCGGCTCAACAATATGGTATCTCGCAAATTTGTAAAGGAACTAGGCAGCGAACATAACAACAGAAGAGCTAAATCTTCATCATCATATTTTACCTCCATCGACACTAGGTCGGCCACGATCTCCTTGAAGATCGACAAGTGGTTCATCACAGAACCACCTTCCTGCATCTTGTGCGAGAACAACTTCATCTTCATGTGCATCTTGCTGGTTAGATCCTTGGACAAGCAGATTGATTCCAGCTTAAGCCATAACGCTGCCGCAGATTTCTCCTGCAGCACCTCTTGCAAGATATCATTAGATAGATGAAGTTGAATTAATGACAAAGCCTTACGATCCTTGCGCTTTTCTTCAGGAGTCCACTCCTTCGCGTCCTTCTTTCCGAACGCATCCAGCGCCTCATCAAGATCCGAAGCCTGCGATAGGATCGCACGCATCTGACTTGCCACAGAGAAAACCTCGTCTTGTAGTCCAGCAACGGTAGATCAAACTTCATCGATGCCATCGCAAAACCCTAATCTGTAACCAAGGCTCTGATACCACTTGTTACAAGCGATAGCAAAACAACGATGAAATTAAGCAAGATCAAACCAACGGGGACACGAGATTTTAACGTGGAAAACCCTCCCAACAAGGAAGAGAAAAACCACGGGCGCCAGCCAGCAATACTTCACTATTTCGGGGTGAGGTTACAAACGCGCCGGGATTAACAATGTGTGGCTTATCTCCGGCGGTAGCTTACAAGACGTATTTATAGTGGTCCTGACCTAAACTAGGTCGGCAACAATCGGTGTCCTGGTCGGTTACAACTCGTACCGTACCGCGGGGGCAGCGCCCCCGCACCCCGGCAGTCCTCCTGTCTTGGGGCATCGCGATGAGCTAACGCCTTCGCTTCGCTTCGGCCCAAGCCTACGGGCGACGGGCCTCGCATCGCTCTGTCGTTAGTCTTCTCACTTATAGAAACGGATTTGGATCACCATAAAATAACAGATACTTTATAGGTAGGCCCATGGACCCGGAAAGTAGACCCGCCTAGACCAACAAAGCCAAAGCCGAGTCACGCATCAAGTCGCATGGGCTGGGCTGGAGACAAGCCGGCCAAGGCCCATGACGGAGAAGGGACCCGTCAGGAAGGAGTCCAAGTACAACCCGGAGTTCTAACTTGGAAGACCAAGACGTAGAGTAGGACTCCGTGTTCTAGTATGACTCGGTGTAGGTTGTAAGTCCAGAGACCCGGCCACCTTTATAAGCAGGGTCCTGGACCTTAGATCGACAAGTTCTAAGCAATCCATAGTCGCTGACTTCCCAGAGAGGAGCCGGAGCCTTGTAATCGAGAATCCACCCAATTAATAAAGAGAAGCAGGAAGTAGGTCTTTACCTCTAATCAAGAGGGGCCGAACCTGGGTAAATCTGTGTCCCTAGGCGAGATTAACCTCTCCTATGTACTTCGATCATCAATGGCCCCAGAACTCACCTTCCCAGAGGAAGGACTTGACGTGACAACCCCACGACAGTTGGCGGCCACCGTGGGGCAGGAGATGCGAGGAGTTGAGATCGTGGGAGCCACTCGCCGGGCCATGGAGAAACTCGCCATCGGGCGAGTCTACACTGATGAGCATGGAGAAATCGAGATCGATGACTCTGGCTGGACTCCAGAGATGGAGGAAGTCGACGAGGGTTATCAGCTTGTCTTTGGAGGGATCAACGTGTTCGTCGGCATGGTTTGCGCATCGGGTCTTCGCGCTAACTCGGCGGAATCAGTATCAGAGCCAACAGTTGTTGTCGAGTCCGACGGCGAGGAGTCGGTCGGTACATCAGAAGTCGGCATCATCGCCGAGTCAGAGGAACAACTTGCTGTCAACCATGAAGAGGAGTCGCTGGCGGAGCCATGTGTGGAGCCAGGTTACGACGCCGATTTAGAGTCTATCTTTCCCTTGTTCGAGGATCGGCTTGGGTATGGAATTGAGGAGGATTACGCGGAGTCACCAGTACGCGCCCGCGTCGTTGGAGTCTACATGTCTGGAAACGGCGGAAATCAGTTTGATCCAAGTCTACTGACAAAGGAAATCAATGCAAGCAATGCAGCAGAGCGGGCGGCCGAATTAGCCAACGCTCGTGCTGCGTTAGAGAGGCAGCTAGCAGAAATCACAGAGGCAAATCGCAGATTGGCGGAAGAGCGGGCCCGGGTCCAGATAGAGGCCCAGGTTGTAAGGAGTCGCCAGGAAGAACTCACCTCAATTCAGCATTGCAGGGCGAGGAGTCGCCTGCGTGGCGGAGTCATTGTCAACCCTACTGCTTTGTTCAACACACCCAATGGCCCAGGCGAAGGAGCCGGGCTAGGAAGCTCATCAGCTGCAGGAGGCGGCGCAGGAGGAGGAGCAACACCACCACCACCACCACCACCAGAGGGACCCGGCGGCAACGGTACCAACGGACCGCCACCTGAAGGAGGAGTTGGAGGAGGATCAACAGGTGGTATGGGACCTCCACCTGGCAGGTTTCGTATGCCAGAAGGGCATTACTCTAACCCAATGGACAACGTTCATGCGGCAACTATGAGACTAGAGAACATTGAGATACCAGAAGGACCAGCGGGACAGGAGACCCGCCGTGCTATTGATATGCTGAAGACAGCAATGACTCAGCAAGCTCTTTATCCAGCGTTTCCAGATGCAAGTAGGCTGCACTCGACACCGTTCAACTCGGGTACGAGGAGTCGGCATGACGAGTCTCACCCGGCCAACTCTACAAGCGCAAGGCGCCGTGAACAAGAGAGGAACAGGGCAAACATACCAACTGCCTCACGAACTCAACTGGTGGTTGATGAAGCAAGACAACGACGAGAGAGGGAGGCGGCCAGGGCACGGGAGGCTGAGAGGGACAGAGCCCTAGCTGGTCCAGATAACCAGCCTCAGCCAACCTGGGCGCACACAGAGGTGACTTTTCCTGGTACCTCTCCTTCACTAACAAGACCAGAGTGCCTGTCAGATGCCATCAGGTCCGAGTCTTTCCCCAGTGACTTCAAGGAGCCGCGCAAAGTTCTCAATTACGAGCCCAACATGGACCCGACTTTCTGGTTGGGCACATACGAGATGGCGATGAGTATCCGCAATGCCACAGGTAACCTGTGTGCCAAATTCATGTACCTTATGATGGAGGGAGCAGCCAAAGTGTGGATGCGTAATTTGCCTCCCAGATCAATCAATTCTTGGGAGCAATTGAAGTCGGCTTTCATACAGAACTTCCAGGGAACATGCAAAAAGCTTAGTACCATAGAGGACTTGGAGCGGTGTGTTCAGAGAAAGGGCGAGTCTGCAAGGCATTGGATGAAGCGGGTGTCGGAGATCATCAACTCATCGCAAGGACTCCCAACAATTTCAGTGCTAATGGCAATGGAGAGAAATTGCAGCTACAATCCCTTGAGCTGGAAGCTGGGTCGCATGAAGGAGAGCCTGAATCAAGGTATTCCCCTTACGATCGGCGAGATCATGGCAGGTGCTAATAAGCACGCTGCCACAGACAAAACAAAGGATCAGGAGGAAGGGCCTAAACGACATGGTGGCAATGGTCAGAACCAGAACCAGGGAAGCAACAAGCGGCCATATGGAGACAACTCTGACCTAGTGGCTAACACAAACACTGGGGGAAGACGCAAGGACAACAATTCTCAAGGGTATCAGGGGCGTAGGCCAACCACAGAGGAGGTTATGGCGAGTCCATGCCCTAAACACGCCAGAAACGGCAAGTGTGGTCACACCTTGGGACAGTGCGTGGATTTGCAGCGTGCCAGGTTCCCAGGACCAGGAAATAGAGACAACAACAACGGATATGGAGGAAACAATGATGGTGGAAGACCCGGCAACCACGGTGGAGGAGCCGGCAATAACCCTAACCAACCTCAAGCAGGAGGTAACCAACAGGGCGGGTTCCAGCAGAACCCGAAGCAGCTTCATGATGACAATGGGCAGTATTATATCACAACTCGGCCACAGAACCCGAGTCGTGGCAATTACCATGTCTTCACAACAAGCACGTCCAAGCGTGCCAAGAAATTAAAGGTTAGAGCTGTCAATGCAGTTGAGCCGGCAATCCCACAGTGGCTAAGGTGGTCAGAGCAAACCATCACATGGAGTCGGGCAGATCATCCACGAAGAATCGATGACCCAGGGCAGCTAGCCTTGGTGGTGGCACCTCAAGTTGGCGGCTACACAATGAACAAAGTGCTCATGGATGGTGGAAGTAGTATCAACATCTTATATTATGACACATTCAAGAGGATGCAGCTGCAAGATAGGCAGTTAATACCCACTGAGACAGTTTTTCATGGAATCATACCAGGGAAGTCAGCCAAGCCAATTGGTAAGATTTATCTTGAGGTTGCTTTTGGCACAGTGGAGAATTTTCGTTCAGAGATTATGCCTTTTGAGGTAGTGGATCTCAAGAGTCCATACCATGCTCTCTTTGGTCGACCAGCATACTTTAAGTTTATGGCCAGACCATGCTATGTTTACTTGAAGCTCAAGATGACAGGTCCAGCAGGAGTCATTACAGTCAATGGCAGCAATGCAGATGGCATTGGAGTGTGAACTAGGAGATGCAGCGATGGCCGAGACAGCTTGTGCTCAAGAGGAGCTGAAATTTTATAAGGCAAACGTGGACCCGGAGGACAACTCGGTCCTTAAGAAGCCGGCCACAGAGGAGAAGATGAAATTCAAGTCAGCTCAGTATACAAAGCAAGTCGACTTTACCCCTGTTGATTCTTCCAAGCAGTTCACCATTGGGGCACACCTCTCTGATAAATAGGAAAGCGCGCTCGTCGAGTTCATCCGTGAGAACCGGGACGTCTTTGCATGGAAGCCATCGGACATGCCAGGAGTCCCCAGAGAACTCGCCGAGCACAGCTTACACGTTAACCCTAATGCAAGACCAGTTAAGCAAGGTTTGCGCAAGTTTCATGATGACAGGAGGAAAGCCATCGGAGAAGAAGTGGCTCGGCTCCTCGCAGTCGAGTTCATCAAGGAAGTCTTTCACCCAGAGTGGGTAGCCAATCCAGTGGTAGTGCCAAAGAAAACAGGAGAGTTGCGGATGTGCATCGACTTCACGGGTCTTAACAAGCATTGCCCTAAGGACCCGTTTGCATTGCCTCGTATTGACCAGATAATCGACTCCACAGCGGGGTCAGAGTTACTTTGTTTCCTGGATGCCTACTCAGGGTACCATCAGATCAGACTAAACATAGAGGATGAGCTGAAGACGTATTTTATCACGCCCTTTGGAGCATTTTGTTATACAACAATGCCCTTTAGACTCAAGAACGCAGGAGCTACATATCAGAGGTGCATCCAGAATTGTTTCAAAGAACAGATTGGAAGGAATATTCACGCTTATGTGGATGATGTAGTTGTCAAGTCTCAGAAGGCCGACTCTCTGATAGCAGACCTGACAGAAACCTTTGGTAACCTGCGCAAGTACAAGATGAAACTCAACCCAACCAAGTGTGTTTTTGTAGTCCCTGCAGGCAAACTCCTAGGCTTCATTGTTTCAGAGAGAGGCATTGAAGCAAACCCAGAGAAAATCAAGGCTATTCACAACTTGCAGAAGCCGATTTGTCTAAAGGACGTTCAGAAACTCGCTGGTTGTGTAGCA
The DNA here is from genome assembly GCA_012064385.1 of Puccinellia tenuiflora. Lineage (NCBI taxonomy): Eukaryota > Viridiplantae > Streptophyta > Magnoliopsida > Poales > Poaceae > Puccinellia > Puccinellia tenuiflora. Next base: position 1,753,135 of record QRDG01000041.1, on the reverse strand, counting down.
GCTCTCAGCAGATTCATCTCAAGACTCGGGGAGAAGGCGGGTCCTCTCTATCGACTCTTGAAGAATTCGGACAAGTTCATATAGGATAAAGAAGCCGATGATGCTTTTGAAGGCTTGAAGAAAACCCTATCATCAGCACCAGTACTTGCAGCTCCTACAGATAAGGAGCCCATGCTATTATATGTGGCTGCCAATGAAAGGGTGGTCAGCGCAGTAGTAGTTGTGGAACGATCAGAGGAAGGAAAAGAGTATCCAGTGCAGAGGCCTGTTTATTACATCAGTGAAGTCCTCACAGAGTCAAAGCAAAGGTACCCTCAATGGCAGAAGCTAGTCTATGGAGTTTTCCTTGCAAGTAGGAAGCTTAAGCATTATTTCCAAGAGCATCCAATCAAAGTGGTGAGTTCAGCACCGCTAGCCGATATCATACGCAACAGAGATGCAACAGGTCGAGTCGCCAAGTGGGCAATCGAGTTGGGTCCTTACCATATCACAAACGAGCCTAGGACAGCAATCAAATCCCAAGCTTTGGTCGACTTCGTCAATGACTGGACTGATTGTACATCCTCACCAAGTTCACCTTGCACCAAATATTGGACAATGCACTTCGACGGGTCCAGACAGCTAGAGGGCTCAGGAGCCGGCGTGGTTCTAACTTCACCAAAAGGAGATAAGTTGGCATATGTCCTTCAGTTGCATTTTGATTGTACAAATAATATGGCAGAGTATGAGGCTTTGCTACACGGCCTACGTCTGGCCAAGGAGATGAACATCAAGCGTATCAGGTGCTATGGAGACTCAAATCTTGTAGCTCAGCAAGTATCTGGAACCTGGGACTCGAAGGATGCAAACATGGCGGCTTATAGAAGAGCAGTCGAATAGATAGCCGGGTTCTTTTCTGATTATCAAGTGGAGCATATTGACAGACGTAAGAACGAGGCCGCAGATGCGTTATCACGACTCGGCTCTCGTCGAGAGAAAGTTCCCCCAAATGTATTTGTGGATGAACTCCACCACTCATCAGTCAAGTTGCCCTCAGAGGAGGAGTTAGCCTCCCCAGATCCAGAGTCGGCACTGGTGGCAGCAGTACGAGCAATACCAGCATGAACAGAGCCCTACCTTGCATATCTCTTTAGGGGTGAACTCCCACAGGATGAAGTCAAACAGAGACAGCTCATAAGACGATGCAAGCCCTACACAGTCATTGATGGCGAGTTGTACAGAAGGAGTGTTACTGGAGTATACCAGAGGTGTGTGTCTCCAGAGGAGGGCAGGCAAATATTGCAAGAGATTCATGCAGGTGATTGTGGTCATCATGCATCCACTAGATCCTTGGTGTCAAAAGCTTTCATGCACGGGTTCTTTTGGTTAACAACACATCTAGACGCAGAAAAGATAGTACGAGTCTGTGATGGATGCCAAAGGTACGCAAGGCAAGACCACGTGCCAGCCCAAGAGCTCAGAACTATTCCTATCACTTGGCCGTTTGCAGTTTGGGGGCTTGATATGGTGGGTCCTTTCTCAAAGTTGCCCTGTCAGAAGACCCATCTGCTGGTAGCAGTTGACAAGTTCACCAAGTGGGTGTAAGTCGAACCCGTTAGCAGAGTCGACGGAGCATCAGCAGTGAGATTTTTCAGGAAAATAGCAACACGCTTTGGATACCCTTACAGCATCATTACAGATAATGGTACCAACTTATCAGTTGGAGAGATGGCCAAGTTTTGTGGTGAGAACAATATCAGACTCGACCTAGCCTCAGTGGCACACCCACTGTCGTGGGNGATATCCTCACAGCATCATTACAGATAATGGTACCAACTTATCAGTTGGAGAGATGGCCAAGTTCTGTGGTGAGAACAACATCAGACTCGACCTAGCCTCAGTGGCACACCCACAGTCCAATGGACAAGCAGAGAGGGCAAATCAGGAGTTGCTGAAGGGAATTAAACCTCGGCTCCGAGTCCCCTTGCTAAGAGCCGCCGGGTGTTGGGTTGAGGAGCTGCCAGCAGTACTTTGGAGTATAAGGACGACTCCTAACAGATCCACTGGCTTCACACCTTTCTTCATGGTGTATGGAGCAGAAGCCGTCCTGCCTAGCGACTTGCTGCATGACTCGCCACGAGTCGCCAATTATGTCGAGACAGAGAATGAACTCGCTCGCCAGGACTCGGTGGACGCACTTGAGGAAGCAAGGGAGTTAGCCCTTGAGAGATCAGCAGTTTATCAGCAGGACTTGCGGCGATATCACGCACGCAGAATCAAGACTCGGACTTTCCAGGAAGGCGACTTAGTGCTTCGCCTTGTCCAAAACAGGGAAGGGATGCACAAGTTATCTCCACCATGGGAAGGACCGTTCGTCATAAGCAAGAACTTGCACAATGGGTCGTACTATCTAATGGATGTACGAGAGCCGGCAAGTGAAAGTAAAGGAGCTGACACAGCTCATACGCTAGATCCCTATGCAGAGGCAAAAGGCCATGGAACATAGCTCAGTTACGTCCTTATTATACTTAAGTTGTAATACTTTTATGAGTTGAAAGGCAAAGAGCCCAGTGAGCCATGCCTAGATGTAATCAAATTATTATGATCAAAGGAAATAAAGCCGGCTTCTGTGAATATGAGTTCCTTTAGTCGAGTCACCCAGTGAGTGCACTTTATTTTTAAATTTTGATCATCAGGTTCTTGGGGGCTTGCTTTTCAGTGAAAAAAGTCAAGCTTAGACTCTTGAACCCGGCACAGTAGCCAAACTTTTCCTAATTTTCTCGCTGGTAAGTCAGATGCATCCTGCACAATATGACTAATCTACAGGCATGACTTGTCTCCGGCTCTTATGAATCCTAAGGGACATGAGGTGTCAGGAGCCTGTCAGCACAAGCTGTAAGAGAAGTCATGCAGGGCCTACTTATTCATCAGTGGATAATTAGATGGGTTATAAGAACCACAAAATGACTTGCATAGATAATACATATCAATCTCACAGTTTAACAAGCAAGTCATTACAAGCCGATTGGCACAATTTCAGAACAAGTAGTTCAAAATACCTAAAAAGGTTTTGCACCAGCAGTGCATCATTACAAAGTTTAAACACCAGTAGCACATTATTACAAAAATTCAAAAGTCATCCAAGGGATGATCCTCCAGAGGAGTCGACTTCTCAGACGGAATCGGGGAGTCCTTCTTCACAGGAGACTTGTTCTTTTTTGAGGCAGAGGCAGGAGCCGGCTTCACAGGAGGCTTGGTGGCGACTCTTTTCGTTTGAAAACCGTGCCTCTGGGACTCTTCATGTGCTTAGCCAGCTCTTCTTGTTTCTGGGCGTCACCAGAGATAGCTCTTGAAGGAGTGGGCGCAGCAGGAGTCTTCAATATAGGCTCGCACCAGGAGCAGGAGCCGCCGGTGATGAGGAACTCGGTGCAGCAGACGAAGAGGGGACACCAGCTGAGTCCTGTGAGGGGCGGCCAATTTTACAATCTCAGGAGTCTCTGGAGCAACCCTTTTGTCTCCAAGTCATAGTGATGAACCCATACCTCAGGGTCCATCTTGTTGGCAATATCACACGCGTATGGCCGCACCAGCTTTTCCTCAGCCTTGAGTCGTCCTGTGGTGAAGGGTTGCCATCTTCATGTTGTTCTGGCTTTCCCATAGTAAGCAGTGCCGGCTCTAAGACAGTGGGATAATAACTGTGGGCTAGGGCAAGGATTCTGATGGATGCTCTCCTCAAAGAAGATTGCTTCCACAGCCGCATATACCCTGGTGCCCTAGACAACTCGTCCACCAGACGTTCAGGTTCTTTGGGGCACTTGCCCTTAGCATTCAGATATTTCACCACAGCACGGGCTCCCTCTTGCAGCCCATGACAGTGGTCAAGCATCTCATGAAGTTGTTTGCTAGTGGGCAGCTTGAGTTTTGGGGAGTCAGCCCCTGCAGAAAGGAAATCAGTCATCGTCAGTCTAAAAGTAGTTCAGAAAATTGCAATGAAGGAGTAAGCAAAAGTACAACTTACCGAATATGTGTTGGCACATGGCCCCAATGCCTTTGCGGCAGGTGTCAAAGACAACTTTCAGATCGTTGTGTGCCTTTTGAGCAATTCTTTTGGCATCTGCAAATTCTTTCTTCACCTGCTCCAGTTGAACAGATAAAGCTTTCAGGTCCTTCTCCAATTGAAGAGAGTGCTCTTTCTCAGCTTGAGCAGACCTGGCACTAGCAGCTTGCCTGGTCCTCTAGTTCCTTCATATCCCTCTTCATCTGGAGATAAGGCTCTACAATCACAAGTCAAATCTTTACAAGTCAGCATTGACAAGTCATAGCTTACAAGTCAGAATTGAATAAGTCAGGCTTTACAAGTCAGCGCAAGAGGAATTCATGAGCTCCAAGTCGTCACAATTAACACCTTGGCGCTTGGGGGCTACTCAGGAGTCAAAATTTTCTTTTACAACCAGCAGGCATGGGTCCTAGTCAACAAGTCATCAGCTATAAGTCGTCACAAGTTAACAACTTGGCGCTTGGGGGCTACTCGCAGAGCAGAATTTTTTCTACAAGTAAGTACCAGTAAATTGCACTGATTTGTAGCTCCAAGTCGTGCGCAAGGCTGACAACTTGGCGCTTGGGGGCTACTCGTGGAAAAGTTTTTTGGTCCAAGGACCCGACAGATAGCAAATCAACAGCCCCGAGTCTAGTAGAGCTAAGGACTCAGTGCTTGGGGGCTACAGTGTGCAATTTTTTCTATACAGCAGTGGAGTTCAATTTCAAAGCAAAGCATCTATCTAGTCACAAGTCACCACAGATAGGTGCTTGGGGGCTACTGCAATAGGAGGACGCTAGAAAAGCATAAAGGGTAGAAGTCAAAAAGCTTATGTTATGAATCATGTGAAGAGACCTAAGGGCTGTTTGCTCATCATATTTTAGCCTGGCGGATTGATCATTCAAGTCGACAGCCTGAGCATAAGCCTCAGAGAAAGACATGTTGTCAGACACTCGAAGTCGACTGTATGCAATAGAAGACTTGGCCGGCTTGTTTTTGGTTGAACAATGGGAGTCGCCTTCGGAGGAGCCAGATGATCTTGATGTGCGACGATAGGAGAGTCCCAGTCCCAGATGAGGGCTGGGCCACTAGTGGAGTCGTCTCCCGAGTCCTTGAAGGGGACTCGGGGATAGTGGGAGCCGTAGTGGCACCTGCAGATGCAGGTGTAGAGGGACCTGTCCTCGCGCTTGTTGTCTGAGAAGCCGAAGGAGGGACAGGGCCCACGAGCCGACGTCACATCAGTCATGCTTGGGAGTTGGCGAACTTGACGCAAGGCCGAGCCCTGAAAATAGATAAAGTCAGAAGTCGGCAATAAATCTAGTGAAAAGGAAAAGCAGAAGTCATTTGAATGCAAATACAGTAAACATAGGAGTCATACCCAGCATTAGTTTCCAGGTCCAAGGAGGCCCGAGAGTCCGAAGAGGGCATAGACATGCCAGAGTGGTAGGAGTTGTCTTTGCTAGGAGGAGAAGCCGACTTCTGTTGGTGCGAAACTGGCAGAGGCTCAGGAGCATCTGCCGGCCCATCAGAGCGCAATTTCCTCTTCCTAGCAGCAACAACGCTCTGCACACGTCCTTCAGGCTTAGCAGGCGAGCGAGTTGATCCAAGGACTCGTGAAAGGGGTACCTTGGGGACAGCCTCTCGAGACACATTGGTATTGGAAGGAGGGGATGAAGAGGAGTTACTTCTCGCAGCTGAGGACTCCTCGGATGAGGTTGGCTGAGCAGCCGCGGCGCCAGAAGCCGTGTGAGCCTGCTCAGTAACAGGAGCCTCCGGGGAGGACTCACCCTCATCAGTATCCTCTACAATAGGAGCCTCTGGAGAGGACTCCTCATCCTCATCGTCATAATCACCATCATTTGCAGCAGGAGCCTCCTGAGAGGACTCCTCGTCTGCATCATCCTCAGCATCCTCTGCCACAGTAGTCTGTTCTGTGATAGGAGTCTCTTCTTCAACCTCAGCCTCAGCTTCAGTTTCATTCTTAGTGCCAGCTCCAGAGGCCGGCTTCCAGAAGGAGTCGGTGAGCTGCAAGAGAGTCAGAGAAAATGAGTTAACAAGCGATACGGATAAAAGCAAATTAGAAATGTGGTAAAGTGTGAAGCTTACATCAGGAGCCGGATTGGTGGAGCAGAAGGGCTGGAGCCCAAAGTGTGCCTGGTCCTTCACCGGCTTCCCAGTCAGCTTTTTGATGAGCCGATCGAGTTCAAGACCATCTGATAGTTACTCCATCACCCGGAGGTCATCACCCGCGTAGAGAGTATACGTACAAATAAGCCGAGTCCTATGACTCAGTGGCTGAATCCTCCAGGTGGTCCAGCATCGGACAAGATCCATGTTTTCCAAATTGCGAGATAGAAGAGCTCGAATTCGGACGATCAAAGACTCGACTTTTGGCCGGGCGGTCTCCGGGCACCTAGCCTTCATGAGAGGAGTCGCCTCTAGGCGATCCTCAAAGAATAGAGGAGTCGGGGTTCATTTGCAGGAGAGGTATCCTTGCAATAAAAGAAGGTTTTCTGCCAATCCTTGATGCGATTAGGAAAGATAGGCTTGGGAAAGACAGAATGTAGGCGACGCTGAAGAGCAACAGCGCCGCATTGCAGAAGAGGACCGCCGGAGGTTTCAGGTTGAGGGTTGCAATAAAAGAGCTCAAGCCAGAGATCAAGATCTGGCTTGATTTGGAGGTAGTCCTCACACAAAGTGACGAAATTGGATAAGGTAAGGATAGAATTGGGAGCCAAGTCATGAATCCGCAGCTTATAGAAGTCAAGGAGTTGGCGGAAGAAGAGGTTACCCGGGGGCGTGAATCCGCGGAACAAGTGTTCTGTGAAAATCACAACCTCATCCTTCGCGGGAGCAGGCCCACCTCATCACCTGGGGCCCGAGCTTTTGCATTGGAGGGAATAAGGCCGGTCAGCCGGTGCGTCTTCAGTTGCTCAGCTGTAATCGTAGATCCGCCCCAATCGGCGGAGATCGACCGCTTCGATGAGGATTTGGCGGCGGCGGCGGCCGCGGCGGCGATGTCGACGGTCCTGCTGGACGAGGAGGCCTTGGCCTTGGAGGCAACCTTGGCGTGCTTGGGTGCCATGGCGAGCGGGCGGTGTGTGCTACGCGCGGGAAAGAAATGAGCGCGGGGGAGAAGAGAAATTTGGGTTCGAAAGGGACAAGTGAGGTTCTGGTCCCTACCCTTTGCAATTTATAAAGGGGTAAAACCCTAGAAAGTTACAGTGGTGGTCCACGGTAAATTGTGGATAGCGATTCAGCGCTTGCAAGTCAAAACAGGAAATACCTGACAGAATAAAGTCACAGAAGTGGGAAAAATCCGGCTTGTCCCAGTAAGGCGAGTCCTGTGACTTCAAGAATCAAAAAGAGTCAAATTCCTCAGAGCCAGTTCACAGGAGCCATAACAAACTCGGCCGGTGTCACAAAGGGCAAGAGTGGTGGACTCGAACAAGGTATGAGGATAGACTCATTTTATATATATGTTATATTTTTATGCAGGAATTCATCTTGGAGCTAGCAGCAAGTGACTTCTGAGCCCGAGACTCAGATTGGAGAAGTCGAACCAAGGAGTCGGAGGAAGCCGCCAAAGCTGCGCCCAAGATAAATTCACGGGCTACTGATGGGGGATACTTTATAGGTAGGCCCATGGACCCGGAAAGTAGACCCGCCAAGACCAAGAAGGCCAAAGCCGAGTCATGCATCAAGTCGCATGGGCTGGGCTGGAGACAAGCCGACCAAGGCCCATGACGGAAAAGGGACCCGCCAGGAAGGAGTCCAAGTACAACCCGGAGCCCTAACTTGGAAGCCCAAGACGTAGAGTAGGACTCCGTGTTCTAGTGTGACTCGGTGTAAGTTGTAAATCCAAGGACCCGGCCACCTTTATAAGCGGGATCCTGGACCTTAGATCGAGGAAAGATGAAGAAGCCAAACAAGTTCTAAGCAATCCATAGTCGCCGACTCACCAGAGAGGAGCCGGAGCCTTGTAATCGAGAATCCACCTAATCAATAAAGAGAAGCAGGAAGTAGGTCTTTACCTCGATCAAGAGGGGCCGAACCTGGGTAATCTGTGTCCCTAGGCGAGATTAACCTCTCCTACATACTTCGCGTATCAATGGCCCCATAACTCACCTTCCCAGAGGAAGGACTTGCCGTGACAACCCCACGACAGGTGCGTCATTGGCTCCTCTTGATTATGACCTGATTCAGATTGACTAAAATCTGAACTGGGGATCGAGCCATCTGGCGGCAATCATGACTTAATCCAAACTGGTTTGATAAATAATCTTTTTCCTGCGGCGATGAAAGCCATTGCGGAAGGTGAAGAAGGCTCATGATGGCATCTCCCATCCTTTCTTCTTGAGAGCATCTCCACGGGGAGGGCCTAAATTGTGTCCGGCACACCTCCATTGGAGGCCCAATTGGAGGGTGCCAGACACTTGTCCGACGCTTTTTTTCCTCCCACACCGGCACCCCCTAAACGGCCGGACCCAAACTCAATTAGAAAAAAAAACGGTTCCAATTTCATTCAAATTTTGTTATATATTACAATATTTGAACGAAATTAAACTAAAAACTAAACCTAAATCTACTCCGACTCGGCGGACCAGTCGAAGCTGTCGCCGCTGTCGTCGCTGCCGTCGAGGAGGATGAGGGTGGAGGAGGAATCGGCGTGGGAGGTGGACGCGCCATCCTGATGCGCCCGGGAGGTGGACGCGTCGTCGTGATGCGCTCGGGAGGTGGAGGCCGAGGCGGCCATCTGCGCCGAGCACTCCACGGTCTCCAGGAAGCCGGGGGAGTCCCGCTCGATCTCGCTGACCGACGCCACCAGAGCGAAGCTGAGGCCGGGGATGTCGCCGTCGTGCGCCTCGTCGTGTAGCGCGGGTGGCACCTCATACCCCGCCGGAAGCACCGGGGGCTTCACGTCCTCCGGCTCCTCCTTGACCTGCCGCATCGGGACGTCGTCGCAGCGGCGCAGGCAGAGACTCCCGCGTGGTGGCGACCGGCGATTCTGCACATCGCGTATCACCACGCCGCCGCCTCTACGCCGTCCTCCTCCACTGCTGCCGCTGCTCCCACCGCCGCCGCGGGAGCAGAGGGAGAAGCAACCGCCGCGTCGCTGACGCTTCGGTGGCGGCGGCGGCGGTGCTGGTGCCGGGATCGGCATTAGCCTGAACGGGGTAGGGTTCCCCGTCTGGGCGTGGCGGCGGGCGGCCGCGATGGCCGATGCCACCGTGTGGCCGGTGCGTCCCCACCAGCGGTCGCGGCCTTCCGGGTTCCAGCGACGATCGGGACGGGGGAGGTCGTAGAAGTCCACCGCCTCGTCGCGCTCCCGGGAGAGGCGCGCCCACCAGGCGGCCTCGTTGTCGGCCGCGTTCTCCGGGTGGAGGCGCTCCTCCGCGGTCATCATGTCCCGCCGCTCGAGGATGACGCGGCGTAAGGCCGCCGGGCTGTTGGGGAGCGGCGGCACGGCAAGGCCGCCGTAGCTGATGGCCCAGTTCTTGGGCAGGCGAAAGTCCGACGGCACGAGGAGGCCGTACCGGTGGAAGGCCCGCCCGTCGTCGATCAGGAGAGTGCAGCCTCTCGGTACGTTCATGGTGACGGTGATGGGAGAGGTGTGGAGATGGTGGCGGGGGTGGGAGAGGTGTGTAGATGGTGAGGGTGGTACCGCCGGGCACGCTCCTCTTATACACCGAGGTATTAATGGCGAGCGGCGGCGGGGCGCCCGAGAGGAGACACTGTGTTGGCCGCTGGGCAGACCGCGGTGCCGGCGCGTGGACTGGCCTGTCGCATCGCCTGCCGCCTGCATGCTGCGCCGCCTGCCTCCGCCGCGTCGCGTCGCTTGGGAAACCGACAACATTTACGCCGCTCATTAAGCCGGGGAAGAAACCGTTTCGTGTGTATGACGGGCGGGCCATATCTGTCGGAGGCTCGGGCCGGACAGTGTCCGGCACCACGAAAACAACCCCCAAAGTTGGAGGCCCTGTTTGCGGTGCCAGACAGATTTTGGGCCGGACAAAGGCTTTGCAACCCCCTGGTGTGACCTGTTTTTTGTCCGGCGCCCTAAATGAGCTTTACGGCCCCTTTTACGACCCCCCCGTGGAGATGCTCAGAGGAAAAAACCCCTTGAAGATTCATGAAACAACCAGGAGGAAAATGAGGCATTATCACTGACAAACATAAACAATATTTTTCTTCACATGTGAACTAATCAAACATAAACGGAACTGAACGCAAGTGCATTACAGCCATGTACGAGAGCTGAAACAAAGCTGTTAGTTTCTGTTTACTCAGTGTACTGTTACAATTCTGTATAACTAACATACATAGAAGGAAAATGTCTTCACGTATTTCTCCAACGCAGTGCTGTTAGAAAGTAAACTTTTTGTATTGATATGGCCTAATGGGGCAATATACAAAACCTCCAAAGAATATACATATACAGGTAAAACAATCAGGTTCATGGCAGGCAGGTATTTTACACCTCGACATCTTTTTCACCTTTCAAATATTTGATCGATGATACATTCCAATTCCTCAGCAGTATACACAATTTCTTTCTTTTTTCCTCGCATGATACGTTTGGATGAATAAACAAGCTCTGAAAGACGGCCAGGATTTGCCTGCAGTGCACGCAGGAAAGCCTTGTATGGTGTAACAACTACATTCTTTATCTCGGCCCGCACCTCACGCTTAAGCACAGTTAGTACCTTCCAGGTCCTCTGGCAACGGAAGGTGCTAATAAATTCTCGAGTAAACTCATCCAAAAGTGCACTTCGTGGCATTTTCAAATGATCTTCCTTCGATAATTGCATTATAAGTGGAACCCAACATTGATCAAAGTAGCTCTTCCTGTACTGTTGGATCATAGAAGTGAGCCTACGCACCAGTTCTACATCGGAAAAGGATGCTCCTCGACAGCACATCGTCTGCCAAACATCATAGGCATTGTTCAAGAGGATGATGTACCTTTTACCTTTTTCATATTGGGGTACTCTTTCATTGTCTTTCTCGAGCTTGGATTCCCAAGAACTGAACATGTCAGAGCAAGGGTTACCAGCAGGAATTAGTGACTGCACCATATCCCTCTTATCATGGAAAAATTCCAGGACCTGTATGAGAACAACATTCACTGGATGAACATAAGATTCTTCCCTGTTACCGTTGTCATCTGTAGTTCCATCAAGTATTCCTCTGAGAGCATCCACTGTCTTGCAAGATATACTAGCAACCTCATCAGATCTGTTAAAAGGTAGGCTCTGTACATTGTACAGGACATCAACGAGTGTGTCCCAGATAGTCAACACTTCCTTAACATGGCAAGCACACCAGCTTGCTTCACTGAATGAACGCGCTACCTCAAGGAGCTTCTCAACAGATTGCCCAGCAACTAATGCAAAACACTCTTCCTTTAATTCTTGACGTAATTGCAGATTCTGCCCATTCAATTCTCGCCATACCAAACAGACAATTGCAGTGGCAACTTTCAACTTGATGACCACCTCAGTTGATTCTGTGGCCAACACACAAGGATGTGCGTGGAAAATCGATGGGTTTCCAATGACACCGGAAAATCTGTTTCATGGACAATATTCAAATGTTAGAATCTATTGCAAAGTTCATGGAGACGTTCAGAAAGCCCAACAGAAATCATAAAGCATCTAATGCAGTCTCATCCTCACCAAGAAAAGAACATCAATCTAACTACACGTTACATGATATATCACGAGAAACCGCACAATTTGAAGTCATACATAATAAGATCCATTAGGAGATGTTTTCCAACTTAAGCATTCACCAGCATATATGCATGAAATATAGAAACTACTCGAAGAACAATTGGAACAATGGCAGCCCCGCAATGACACTTCATAGCAAGGGTGACACTTGATGTAGTCATTCACTCACACACTACTTAGTCAATTACTGTCACAAGTCAATTAACTCAGTAGTTTTGCATCAGAGCTGAAGTTATATAACATTTGCATACATTTGTTCTTATCATTTCCCAAAATTACTTCAATGATATTATTCAAGGTGGATTATACATTGTGCAAGAAAATGCCATTGCTGCAAGATTTTCTATGTAAAGCTAAAAATTTCTAGTTAACTGCCTGCAATGGTAACGAAGCAGGGCATAATAGGCCACAGGAAAGGCATATCTCGAGCGTGACACTTGGAAATGTTATGTGTTTCCTTTTTTATGGAAAAGAAAACAAGATTGCAAGACTTGGAAATTGTATTAAATATGTTTGGTAACTGGGTCTTACAGAAAGAGTGTGCGCTCAAGTGGACGCTTCAGGCATATAGATAGAGAGACTGAAAAATGTTCTGCACTGCAGAAAAGTCTAAAGAAACTCCTATATCAGACATTCAAACTAGGTGTGTACCTAAATCATCTGCTCTATAAAAGGGAAATATACCATAGTGCTTTGGCGATTCCCTAGGAGGAAAGAACTGTTGCCCGCTCCAAAAATGACCCAACTAAAACTGCAAACTATATCAGTACAGGTGGATGCTAAAATACTACTGTCCGCTAAGAGAATACCAAACTTCTCCATGGAGCAGTCCCTGGCAGGGGAACATGTTGCCCATTTAAGAGAAAACAAAATTTTAAAGAAATATATCAGACGGAAACAGGTGCACTCCATGGAGCTTTCGTAATGTAATAAGGAGTGCCAAGATGAAATTTTCGTGTTTTACATAGACGGTTATATGGCACGACATCAAAGAAATGACATCGGCTATCAAACGGTGCCACATGAAGTCCAGACAGCGTTTGAATGCAATATTTTGGACTAAAACTCCAACATCAGGCCTTGTATTGGACAATGCAACATTTAACAGGTAAAAAACCCAGAAACAGGCTACCCATTTTGGATTTCATCAACGGAACAACAATTCACAAGCAAACATATATTGTGCAGGTAGAAAATGAAGAGCTGTTTCGGAAAGCCAATCACACAAAGGATATGTGCGGCTACAGCTTTGTGTTTCAAACTTATTATGTCTCATTGAACACTTCTACTCCAGCACTTGGCCGGACCTTTGCAAAAGCACTGGACACCCCAGCCATACGGATAGAGAGACTGACAAATGTTCCTGCACTGCAGAAAAGTCTGAAGAAACTACTATATCAAACAATGAAACTAGGTGTGTACCCAAATCATCTGCTCTACAAATGGGAAGAATAACATAGTGCTCTGGTGATTCCCTTGGAGGAAAGAACTGTTACCCGTTCCAAAAATGACCCAACTAAAACTGCAAAGTATATCACTGCAGGTGCATGCCCGTAAAATACTGCTGTCCGCTAAGAGAATACCAAACTTCTCCATGGAGCAGTCCCTAGTACTCCGTAGAAGAAACATGTTGCCCATTTGAGAGAACAAAATTGAAACGAAAAAAACATCGGATGGAAACAGGTGGACTCCATGGAGCTTCACACTTATAACTTATTATGTATCCATCGAACACTTCTATTCCAGCACTTAGCCGAACCTTTGGAACAGCTTTTGGATGTGTAATAAAAAGGAAACCCACTGTTGGATCCCACTGATCAGGTAAAATATGTGTTGAACATCTCAGAGGGTATTTAATGAAGACATGCATCAGCAAAATTACTGTAACCGTCGCAGTACAAAGGGTAAAGGCGAACTGAATAATAAATTTCCGAACAGGGCGTAAAACAGAGACAGTGTGTGGGCTGACTAAGACAAGACATCGTCGAAGTACGAGACAGTGCGAAAGCTCAGTACCTGCCGATGGTGTCGTGGTGGATGGAGGCGTGCAGGAGCATTTGGACGGCAGGAGGCGACCCCCCGAACCAGTAGCTCCATGGATTCCGGGTGGATCAAACGGACGCCATCGGGAACTCCCTCCAGGTCGAGGATCGGTCGGTGCCTGAAATACCCGTGGGCGTTGGCGTGGGGCGGCCTGCGACCCGGGAGGATCGAGCGGAGGATGTCCTCTTCCAGGACGGCGCGAACGGCGGCGGCGGCGACCGCGACGCTGTCCGGGTCGAGCACGGTGCGGTTGCGTGGCGTCTGCTCCTCTTGAACCGCGGGGGGGTGGGCGGCTCCTCCGCGGGCGAGCACCTGGAGAGGCAGGTCCCTCCAGAGCCACCAAAGGATGAGGACGGCCGCAGGCGCGGCGAGGTGGAGGAGGGCTTGGTAAGCCGCCGGCGAGGCGAGCAAAGGGCGCGGCGGCGGGGCCGACACACAGTAGAGATCCGGAATGCATGACCGGTTGAGAGGTGCGGCGTACCGTAATTCCGGCATGGCCGGCGCCGGCGATGACTGGGGTCCTCGTCACTGACACGGAGGACGAAGAGGTGGGGGTTTGTGTTGTGCGCGTGGACGCCAGGACACGGACGGTCCAAGTAGGGAAGAAGGCTTTCCGGAGATGGGATGGTTGGTGGGGTTTTGCGATCTTTCCCCAATAGATGGTGACGGACGGCGGCTAAATCTTTTGGGAGTGTCTAATTATTAGTCGACATTCTTAATCGACTTAAATTTAACTAAATCTCAGTCATTTGCACACAATTGTAAATCATGTACAACTCTTAGATCAACACGAATCACGACACAAATCAAACGGTAAAGGAGGCGACTGAGATTTAACTATTCTCAGTCAGTTGCACACAATTGCAAACCATGTGCAACTCACAAATTAGCACGAATCACGACACAAAATCTAACGGTTAAAAGGCGACTGAGATTTAGTTAATTCTCAGTCGACTTAGAATTAGCAAAACCGAAATCTTTTTGGTAGCGACTGTGACTGATTCACCGTTATCCATGGGCAGGGCTAGCTGACGGGGTGACGTGCCCCCGATCGAACCCGACAGCGCTACAGCACCTGATGGAAACGGCGGAGAAGAGGAGAGGGAGGAGGAAGCCGCCGGCCGCCGCCTCGCCGTTCCGGCCACCTTAAGAGCATCTCCAGCAGCCGTCGGCCCCCTAAGGCCGAATTGCCGGCGTTTTTTATGGGTATGCTGGTGGGCACCGGCGAAAAAATTCTGCTGGGACGGGCCGATTCCCAGCCGCGGCCCCAGCGACACGAAGTAAATTCGGAGAAAGTTCGTTAAATTTAGCGAAATTTAGACAAAGTTCGTTAAACTTGACAAAGTTCGACGAAAAGTAGCGAAATTTATACATAAAACATAAAAAAAAACTACGGCCACATGCCGAAGTTGCGCTAGAGCTGCTGCGAGTAGTCGCCGTCGCCGTCGTCGTCGTCGTCGCCATCGGGGGAGGAGCATTGCATCCTGCGCCGTCGTCACCGCCACGGTACTAGTCGCCCTCGTCGCTGTCGTCCAGGACGACGAGCTCTGCCTTCTCGGCCTCAATGCGGCGTTGGCGCTCCTCCTCCTCCCGCGCGTGATCGCGGACTGACCAGGCCAGCGCGTCCTCCAGCTAAAACGGCGTCATGTCGTTGAGGCTGTTCGCCAGGGCCTTCTTCAAGGCCTCGTCGTCGTCGTCCTCCACCTTCACGGCCTTCTTGAACGCCTTCTTGAGGGTGCGGCCGAGGGAGCTCCCGCCGGTGTCGGGCTCCTTCTTCGGCGTCAGCAGGCGGCCTTCGCCGGGCTCCCTGATGACGATGCCGCGGGAGGAGCGTGTCCGCGGCGGCTCGTCCTTGACGCGGGCGAGCGGTGTCCGCGGCACCGAGCCGGCGGAACGGGATGGGAGGCGTCGGAGGAGGACGACGACGTGTACTTCATCCTTGGCATCCAGCCCCGACGAACGGGGACGCCGAGCGTGTGCGCCGGCGCCTGCAGCCGCGGCTCATTGCCGTCTTCGATGTAGTCGAGGACGGATGCCAGCGAGCGGCCGGGCACGGCCCAGAACCTCTTCCTGCCCTTGGTGTTGGCGCGCTTGGGCGCAGGCGGCAGGCCGGTGTAGTCCTCGATCTGCCGCCAGCGATGTTCGGTGAAGTAGACATTCCAGGAGACGGTGTTCTCCTAGTCCCAGATCGGGTTCGCCCGCTGCTCCTCCGTCATGCGCTCGCGGGCGGCGTGGATCTCGGCCAGCCGATCCTCGCCGACAGGGACCGGGGGCACCGACATGCCCATCTGGCCGAGCCGCAAGTTGCCGGGGACGCTCATGTCCGACGGGGCTGGGTAGCCCGCCTCGAACAGGAGGCGAGCCTCCCATTCGTGCAGCCAGTTCCGGCCGAAGCCGTTGGCCGTCGTGGCATCTCCAGGGTAACTCTCGGCCATTGTTTCTCTCGGCGAGCTTGGGGAGCTTGGGCTTGGGGGAAGATGAAAGCGAGTGGAAGAGCACGGCCACGACCGGGGGGGTAAATACGGCGAGGGAAGAACGGTAGGTGTCACGCAGGGAGGGACGCGGGAAGTCGCGTGGCGTGGCCGATTGGACGCGACGGCCAGTCGCCTGAGAAAAGGCCGACCGGCGGGCAGGCATTAAACATGTGTGGGAGACTAGGCGATGAGGACGACGAAGATGTGACGTTGATAGGGCTGGCCCACGGGAGGTTTCGCGCCGTTTCGCTTTCGCCGGTGCCCCAGGCAGAACCCGGTGTGTTGGGTTCGGCCTGGGAACGCCGGATAAGATTTGGCCCAAATCCGACGAAAAACTAGACCTTGGGGGCGCTGGGGGCGACTAGGAGAGAAATGGGCCGCCGACGTCAAAAATGGGGTGCTGGGGGGCTCTCGGGGGGAGGGGGGCTGGAGTTAGTTTAAATTGCCCTGCTGGTCTTCCGCAACCCCAGCCTTCCCTATAACCCTTCCTCTGTACCTATTCTTTTACGACGACGGTGGGCCATCTCTAACCTTAACCGTCGGCGTAGCACCCTACATCCCGACCATTAAGTTTGGGGCTAAGACTCAAGGCTCGTCGGTGCTGTCTCCACCGCGGCTCCCGGTCGGTTGCAGTGGCGTTGCCGATGTTGTTGTATGAACTATATTATTTCAATGTTTGAATTGTTGTTTAGTTAATTGATGTGTAGAAAATTACCGGTTGATGGAGTTATTTCTAAATTTTGAATAAATGGATGAACATGTCTAAAATAGAGAGAGGAGCGATCTGTGAGGGAGGGTGCCATTGGGGGCATACGCCGTATCTATATAGACACCACAGACTGAAGGAATGAGGCGGCTCGGCGGTGCCGAACAATGTCCGGGCTTGTCAGCAGATAGACGAGCCCCGCTTGTCATCCACACAACTGTCACGTCGCGTCTGTGTTAACGGCGGAGCAACCTTCTCAGGTGGCGCAGCCAGACCGATACGGCGGAGACGTGTCGCCGGTATTAAACCGGCATGTGGTCTCACCACCCACCTTGGCGTTTCCCGCGTGCCATCATTTCCCGCCTTGCTTTCTCGCCGCTTCCCACCTTTCTTTTCCGTCGAGCAGGCCGACTATAAGAAGGTCGGCTGTGCCACCGCTTCTCCCCGTGCTCACATCCCATCGTAGACAACTAAATCCACACAGCCTTTCCACCTACCAACATACCATGCCACCTAGCAACCTCATGGGCCACCCTCACCTAGCCGGCGCGCCGTCATTTCCCGGCGGAGGGGCAAAATCCTCCTCTGGCTAAAAATGAGCACGATGAGGAAGATCGAGCACGTCGAGTGGCCGGTGGAGGGGGAGGAGGAGCAGGTGTCGGAGCCTGATGACCCACAAGTATAGGGGATCTATTGTAGTCCTTTCGATAAGTAAGAGTGTCGAACCCAACGAGGAGCAGAAGGTGTTGACAAGTAGATTTCAGCAAGGTTTTACTGCAAGCACTAAAAGAGAAATATTTTTGGAGTTTTGATATAAAGAACAAGTAAATAAAAGAGTGCTACAATAGTTGCAGCAAATAGCCCAATCCTTTTAAGCTCAAAGGACATGCCGGTTGTGTTACTTATGATGATTAAAACGTTCTCGAGGACACATGGAAATTTCTGCCTAGCCGTTTTCATTGCAAGCCGGTGATTAATCTTCAACGTTTTGATAAAGTGCTGTGTGGGTGGACCTATGCTAATGCACCGCCCTTACTTGGAGAAATACATACTTGTGATTAAACCCCTTACAAGCATCCGCAACTACAAGAAATTAATTAAGGTAAAAACCTAACCACAGCCTTAACTCCGAGATCCTACACTCCCTAGTGCACTAGTTCACGAATTGGGGTTTAGGTTTCTGTCACTCCTGCAACCCTACCATAGGAAAACTAAATACACCATGCATTCCCCTAGGCCCTTTGAAAGGTGAAGTATCATGTAGTCGACGTTCACACGATACCACTAGAGGAATAACACCACAACATAAATCAAACCATTAAATATTACTCAACATTATGCAATTACTAGCAACTAAGCTTTCCCCATGTCCTCAAGAACCAAACGAACTACTCACAAGATATCATATAGATCATTATTAGAGGTGATATGAATATGGGTAACAATCTGATTGTAATGATAATTCACCGATAAACTCTCAAACATCAACTACAAGTGGTAATCAATGCCCGGGATACGATTCCGATAAACTAATAACAACACAATGACAATTGTTATAGCGTGATGAGATGGGATGGCGGCGGTGATGATGGTGCTGATGGTGGAGATGATGTTGATGATGATCCCGATGATGCCCGGCGTGATGGCGATGACGATGGCGACGATCCCCCCCCTCCGGGAGGGAAATTCCCCGACAGTTTTCTCCCTGTCGGAGCTCTTCTTCTCTCTGTCTGGTTTTCCGCCTCGTGGAGGCGGCGGAAAAATTATTCGTCGATACCCCCGATGTTTTTAGGTCAAAGGGAAGTAATGCGCCGAAGGGAGCCGGATGGGGGCCACAGGGACCAGTGGCGGGTCCCACCCGCGGCCCAGGGTGGACCCGTGGCAGGGGACCGCCCCTGCTCCCTGGAGCTCGCCTCCGTCCGCCCTTTTGGCTCCGTGACTTATTTCCCAAAATATTATCCTCCGAATTTTTCTGAAATTTTTGGAGCTTCCGACGTCAGGTATCTTGATAGGCAGATGCATCCCCAATAAATACAAAACATGCAAATAAGGTAAAATAACATAAGTATTGCATCATAATATAAAATATATCAATGAATAAAGGTAAATTATGATGTAAAATAGTGATGCAAAATGGACGTATCAACTCCCCCAAGCTTAGACTCCGCTTGTCCCTAAGCGAAAACTGAGCTCGTAAACATGACCACAGATTTATAGAGTGAAGTGTTGATAAATTAAGAATACCAACATGAAGCATCAGTATTTACTCATCAAACACAAATACATTTTAAACAGCAACCTTTCTCTCAGAAAGCTTCTCGAAGACAAGTAATGTAACTATAACATGTTAAGGTGAAGTAAAATAGAAACTTATTAAGCAATGGCAAACTGAGGCTTCGCTTAAGCGGCAATTATATTTGTCAGCTCATATTTCAAGAAAGATCCATTTAAATGCATCAACCATCAAGTCATCTTTCCACGAGTTGCAAATCATCAAGGCTGTATTCTTATGATAGAAGAGTTAGAACTGACATAAGAAAATGAACAACTATCATGAGACATAAAAGACAAAATGTAGATATCATACTTGCTAACATCATAGGTCAACACTGTAAGTTTGCTTGTGGAATATAGAAGGAAAAGGAAAACTGACTCAACATTAAAAGTAAAAGAATGGCCCTTTGCAGAGGGAAGCAGGGATTAATCTTGCGCTAGAGCTTTTTATTTTTATAAAACAGAAGTAAAACAATTTTGAGACATGCATGCTTTCTTCAACGACTTCACAACAGAGAAGCTATCTGGTCCCCCATGACAAGCAAGGCTTTTAGGCTTGTGAGAGCAGCTGGTTTTAGAGGACCGAGTACGCTCCTCTTTCTCCTTGGTTTCACCACTGTCTAATGTTTAGAGCTGATTTCTCAGATTTTCATTGCGCGGAGGAGAATGGTGAGTTGTATTTATATTTTGCTTAAGCTGCTCTCGGGTTGATTCAAGTGAAGACGTAATCCATCGACACCGGGTGAAAGGAGGGAAATGACCTTGCTCGTCACGAGTTATATCTAGCTCTCTACTGCTCCCTCATGAGCTTAAAAACAGAGGCACAAAAAGAGTATTTTGAATTTTTTAAAGATAGCACATGACAAATTTACTTGGAATGGCAAGAAATACCATGCATAGGTAGATATGGTGGACTCAGCTGGCAAGATAGTTTGGCTTTGGGATTTGGATGCACGAGTGAACCATACACTCAGTACGAATTTTTTGGCTTAGCAAAGAAGGTATTTGAAGCAAACATACGATGTTGAGAGATGTAAACCAAATATGTTTTCCAGAACAATATGCCAAACATGCAACATAAAACTTATCATCACTGTCATAAATAAAACTAATACAAAAGTATGCAAGCTAGAGGGTTCACAAGCATGTAAGATATAAAGGATAGTATATTTGCAATTAAATATTTCTTCTCTACTCGAGCATCAAGGTAATTATTGCAAGATAAACAAACTCATGCTTGCCAATACTGAATAAGCTTATACTCATACACCCAATGTAAAATCATCACTTACCACAAGACCAGCAGATGAGAGAGATTGCCATAATAAAATATAAAGTGCAGAAGAATAAAAGATATTTCTCATTTATATTCCATTATAGAAAACCACACACCAACGGATACGAAGGACTCACAAGGAGTGACAAGACACATTGAAAAACCATGCTACAAGATAACTTCTCTACTCATGATACAACTCACATGACTAAGAAAAAAAAAGTTAAAAGATAAAGATACCGGGGCACTCCCCCAAGCTTGGAACAAGCCAAGGGAGTGCCTGTTACCCAATAGGTTCAAATTTGTAGTGCGGATTCCCATCTTCATCACTTGTCACCAAACTTCCATGGGAGGTGCTTCCCGTCGATGAAAGACGAACGAGTCTCCTCTGACCTGAAACTTGCAGCAGAGCTTATACGCTTAAATCTAAGTTCATACTCACACATCTGATTGTGAAGATCATAGATCTGTGCTTGCAGATTAGCGGTCTCAGTCTCCAATAGAAAGATCTTCTCCTTTAATTCTTCAGTCTCTTGATTGTGAAGAGTAATAAGCTCAGCAATGATGCGGTGATTGGCACTCACTCCACGCTCGATCATCTTCTAGTACTTGAAAACCTCCTGCTTAACCTCTTCTAACCTTGTCTTTTCATCTCCCTCCTTCTTAGGGCCCTGAAGATCTTGCTTATGTAGCACACCCTCCTTAAGTTGGAGAACTTGAGGGTGCATCTTGACCTCAGCTAAGTAGGGGTTGATGACGTTCTTGACGAAATCATCATTGGAAGTGCTCGGAGAAGTCATGGCGGCTAGGGTTCGAGAGAAAGCAATCTGCCAGAAAAACTCGAAACAAAAACACGACGAAAAACACAGGATACGCTCCTCGAAAAATTCGGGGAAATATATAGTCGAAAGTATTGCAATAAAAGGAAGATAACGAGACTAGGCGGAGTCGGAGGCGGTGCCCCACCGCGGCCAGAGGAGGGGCCGCGGCCGAGGGTCGCCCCTGCCTCCTGGACTCCGTCTCGTACTCCGTCTGGTCTCTGAATTTTCCTAATTTTCTAAAAATAAATAATATAAATTTTCTGGAATTTTCCGAGGCACTTTCCTTACCGAAACAGTTACCTATTCGTTTTCTGATTCTGGAGTCTTCTGGTATTTGGTTTCAATAAATTCTTCCGGAGAGACCAGTTGAATGACATCGGCATCTTTCCCCAAAGGATTACCAGAGATGTAATGCTTGAGTTGCTGACCATTCACCACTTGAGGTTTGTCTCCGTCAAGACTGTTAATCTTTATAGCACCGAAATGATAAACTTCTACAATGATGAATGGTCCTTCCATTTAGAGAGCAATTTTCCTGCAAAAAATCTAAGACGGGACCTATACAAAAGCACTTTGTCACCAACATTAAATTCTCTTTTCAAAATTCTGTTATCATACCATCTCTTTACTTTTTCCTTAAACAAACGAGCATTCTCGTAAGCTTCATTTCTCCACTCATCCAAAGAACTTAATTTAAGCAATCTACACTACCACAGAATAGGCTATCTGTGGCGCACCATTTTGCTTATCTGTGGCGCATCTGTGGGCTAGCCTGGTGCGCCACAGAATTCTCGCCACAAAAATATTTTCTGTGGCGCACCAGGGCATATGCGCCACAGAAATATCAACTTTCTGTGGCGCACCCCTGTCTGTGCGCCACAGAAATAGGTCGCCAGGACCCTATGGAGAGGCTTTCTGTGGCGCACTGACCTTGGTGCGCCACAGAAAGTGGTGCGCCACAGAAACTGAAAAAGGTGCGCCACAGAAGTGTTAACCAGAAAAACTGTATTTTTTTATTTTGCTGTATAAATACACGTATATACAGTATTTATACAGGTTTATACAGAAAATACAGGTATATTTGACAGGTATATAAACAGACAATGATATTAATCAATATGTCATCACACATATATATTACTTAATTAGTGGCCCGATCGAGATACATATATATATACACATAGTCACAAAAGTGCCGAATGTAAACACAATTAGCTAGTCATGTATATACAACCAAAAGTTCAACATTTCACACTATATACACATTACAAATCAAGTGTTCGCCGCCTAACTATGATCCGGGAGCATGCATAATCATGGAGTCCTCTACTTTCGCGGCTCCGGCAACGGTAGAAAGCCTTGTTTCGTCCTCCACTCCCTGGTGTCATACTGTGCCTCTAGTCGTTCTTCGATATTCCTCTGAGACAACACTGAAGATAAATTGGGATATATATATAGGTTAGTGATATAAAATAGAGTATAATTTATTCATCTAAGTAGAGAGGCAAGACAATCATATGGCTATCCTATTTGGGTTTCATAGCATAGCATATATATAATAGATAACCCTACGCATGCACTTCTATATATAATACCTCTGTGGTGGTGGTAGGCCCCTGATCTGTGAAGGACATCTTCGAGGATGATCGTTGTCAACTGCAGCTGGATGCGATGGAAGTCTGCTCTGTAATCAGCATCGGTGAGAGCATCCTCTGATTTGGTGTATTCTGCGAGACCCGATGGAAACTTCGTTTTCTCGCAATCCCGGACAATTCCTTTAAGGTGATGGAGGGCGTAGTAGGCCTCCTTCACGCTGCCATCCAGTTGCTTGATGCAATGAAATCCGCTCCCATGCTGAAACTTGTGTGTGTTTTCATCCGTGAAAAATTCCGACTTCTTATGGAATGGGCCGCCCTTTTGGGCATAGGCCTCGAGAGCGTCATCCAGAACACCCTTTATTCTGGTGTATCGTCTCGGCGTGGATTTATTCCCCGAGTCCAAATAAGTGGCAATGGACCACCTCGGGGCTACGGAGATGAGTGCGCAGTACTTGTCCCTGCTCAACACAATTGAAACGGAATGTTGGACAAAGGATCAGCGATGGAAGAAATGTACAAGAAGGCATAAGATACGACGGTGGCGAGCGGATGTGTACTTACTCGAAAAAGAAAGGCAGAAGAAGGGTGGTCTTCCTCTTGTTGGCCAGCATGACCCTTACGAGGTACTCCTTGGCCGTTTCCCTTGTCTTTGACCCTTCCTCCAGATGGCTGTCGCGCATGTAGTAAGGATCCACTATCGCGACGTACGGGGTCGCATCTCTCCTGATCTTCATCGCCATATCGAGCGCATATAGACGGACCATGTTATAGTCCAGCCGTTGAGTGTGAAAGAGTTTGTAGACGTCCTCGTACGCGATGAAGAACACATCCGCAGGGTCTTCGTGGACGAAGTCCACCAGCTCCTTTGGCACGTGGACCGCGAACGCCGGGTAACTCGGATGCTTTTCTTTAAGAAGCTGCTCCTCCAGATACAAGATACTTTGCTGCAAAGCAACCATGGGTCCTTCTGCGAGGCGGAGCAAGTCCCCAGACAAGATAGGTTCACCAGCTACATGAACTCGGGGGAAGCCATCCGCACGGGGTGGAATCGTGTCTTCAAGACCCCGGATCTTAGGAGCTGGCTGGCTCGCAGAGGTGGAGGATCCTTTTCTCTTCCTATGCTTCTTGATCTTGTTCTTCTTCTCTGGGGATTGTGGGGGTGCAGTGAACCCCGCTTTAACAGTTTCCATCAGAGTGTTAGGGCTGAAAACGTTACCCGGGGGAGCTTGATGATCGCCGGCATCCGGAGGCGTGAAGGCCAGGCGTTGTGTGCATGAAGTGGGACGAGCAGCTTGACCGCGGTGGTCGCGGAAGGGTTCTTCATCCACATGAGGCATGTACATATCATCCCTGCAGGCGCCAGTGTTGATGTAGTCATCGAGGTTGACATCATTATCATCATCCTCGTTGCCACCAAGTTCAGGTGCAACGGCTTTGTCCTAAACATGAACGATAGCACATCCGTTAGTCGGGAAAGTCGGAAAGTCGGGGAATTCGGAAAGTCAGAACTAACCGGTGAAGACGTTCCCAACAACTGTTTGTGGCGGTTGGTGGCGGCGACGACCGGTGGTAGCTTCCTGCCGGTGGTGGCTGCGACCGGCGGTAGCTTCCGGCCGGTGGTGGCGGCGACCGGCGGTAGCTTCCGGCCGGTGGGGGCGGCGACCGGCGGTTCCTTCTGGGTGGTGGCGACGGCTACTTGTGGTGCCGGTTCCTCCGCAATAGTTTTTTGCGGCCGCCTCGACGGGGGCCGAACGAGTGGGAGCCGAGGCCTCGAGGTGGCGCCGCCGGTGCGACCGACCCCATGAATAACATCCCCAAGACGAATCTGGGTCTTCGGCCATTCCATCATCCACTTTCCGCATTCGCCAAGCTTCATGTGTTTCTCAGCTCCCGGAGGTTGCGTGGGGGGGTCGATGTCACGGAACTCAGGCAGTACCTCCGTGACATTGACTTTCATCACGGCCTCACTCATTCGAGTGTTGTGTATATCGCGGGTCAGAGGTTGTACTATCTTGGCCAACGCGACTTCCTTCAACTCTCCGCCGGCCCCCACCCTATGCAGGAGTATGCAAGGCGTGTCCTGTGAGTCAACACATGTTGGGCACCATGCATGCATGAGATATGACAGTCATCAAAGGCATATGTAGTCATAAAAGATGTCGCGGACTAACTAATTAGTTACCTTGTCGATGGCGTTGAGCTCGGCTAATGTCGAGACAAGGGCGCCGGTGCCGGCGGCCGGCCTATCATTGTCCGGGCGCTCGTGCGCATTGTCATTATTCTCCTGCCGGGGGGGCACCGGTGGGGTCACCAGGACCGGCGACACGACAGGGGGCAGCAGGACCGGCGACACGTTATTGCTGGAGGTGCTGCCGTCGAAGCTGGGCAAGTGTATCGGCCCCTGTTGACCTCTCGCTTGCCAAGCAGCTAATCCCTCATACAATCCAGGGGGTAAGAAAGTCCGGAGCCTCTCCTCCAGCTTCTCGGCCACTAGCTTGTCCACCATGCTGGAGTCCACCTTTTCTTTCTGTAGTGTCTCCAGCTTCTTCCTTAGCTCGAGAACCTCGGCTTTATCTTTAGACGGCTTCCTCCTCTCCCTTTTCGTGTCGGTGTCCGTGCTGTAGTACTCGATGAACTTCATCGACGTACCAAAGCCGGTCACACGGCCTGCTGACGTCGGAGGCTTTGACTTGTCCCTCCCCTTGTAAACGTTCATCGCCCGGTTGAAAGTCGTGTCCCACGGGCCGGCTGCCTCCTGGGACGACGGGCCGGCCTCAGCCTCAGCCTTCAACTCAGCCTCCTGCGGACAAAGCAAATAAACGTGAACCCATGTATAGAAATCAACGAAAATGGACTTTGAGATATCCGCGGTAATTAAGTTCCTTACCAGAACTTTCTCGAAATCCAGCACATCTTTGTAGTCGGTAACAAATTCCCCAGTCCCCGGCTTCAGATAGTAGCGGGACCGAACAAAGTTCCTAACTTGCTCGTCCGTGATTTTATGCCAAGGGTTCTCTTTCCCAAGTCCTCGCAACCCTCGGCATCCTCCTTGTCCCAAACAGGCTTTTTTCCTATGTAACCGCCGCTTCCCAAATGGTGGTTGCCTAAGTTCATTGCCCGCATTTGCTTCCCCCACTCGGTCCATTTTTCAGCCTCCGGAGATGCCAAGGACAACTTCAATGCTCGAACTCTTCTATGTCGATGTACGGCTCTTTGGCACTGATCTCTTCCCAGCTAAGACCCTTTTCAATCTTCGCCTTCACCCGGCCTCTCCAGCTGGTCAAACAATTGTTCATCTTCGTGATGGCGAAGCTGTCCACCCTTTTGTTTCCATCGTCCGGGAAAATGTATCGTTCGTGGAGCCTCTTGAGGAGTTGTGTGCGCAAAGCCTCATTCTCCGCGCTCCTGAGGTCATACGTGTTGATCGACACGGTTTCCCGGAGGATGCACCCTAGTTGCATTCCGTACCCTTTGCGACGCCCCATGGCTCCTGGGGTTGGCCACTTTTGGAGACCTTAGTGAACGTGTCGGTGACGGTGCCGACCGCTTGCGGTGTCCGCTCCTTCCTCTGCTTCTTAAGCTTCTAGCGGTCGTGTTACCACCACCGGCATTCGTTGTGGTCGTCACCCCCGACATCCATGTGGTCGCCGCCATCGGTGGTGGTGGTTGCGTCCCATCTCCGTCGGTGTCCTCCGCATCCTCCATCTCCATCTCTCTAATGGAAGTCACCATCGGCCGTCACGAGCCAGTCGGCGGCCTCCGCATCCCCATCTCCGGCCACACGTCCCAGAACGCCTTGTTC
Source organism: Puccinellia tenuiflora (assembly GCA_012064385.1). Taxonomy (NCBI): domain Eukaryota; kingdom Viridiplantae; phylum Streptophyta; class Magnoliopsida; order Poales; family Poaceae; genus Puccinellia; species Puccinellia tenuiflora. The sequence goes on along the minus strand of QRDG01000041.1, from coordinate 1,726,390 downwards.
TTTTCTCGTGCTTCTTCTAATTCGACGCTCATGTGCTTAGAAGGGCCGGGCGCGTCGGCCGACATGTTTGCACTTCATTAAAAAGAGGCAAAAGTTAGTACAACAAATATAAGAAAACATCACTTAGTTTAGTACTAAGATACCCCGGCCCATGCCTTAGTCGCAATACCCCATATGTCCCTTTTTTTTTAGCAAAGGTCATGCCAAAATTCACGAAAATTTCGGCATGACCTTTGCTAAAAAAGGGACATATGGAGTACCCGAATTTGCCGGAACGGAAGTTAATCGACGTTCCGGCAATCTCAAGGGCCTCACGGGGTACCTGCACAAGCATCTCTGAAATAGTATCAACATCTCGACGACACGATGGTCGGACCACAAACAACAAACACGATGGTCGTGGACACACATATATTCATCAACACATTTCTCACCACTTGTCGATGAGCTCCTCCGGTGGCGGCGGTGGCGGCGGGCTGCCTACATGATAAAACAGAATTTAGGTTATTAAGAGTTTAAAACAGATAAAACATAGCAAATTTGCCTACATGATTTAGTCTCCTATAGTGTTTAATTTGGACAAACAAATAATGCTTAANCGGCATGACCTTTGCTAAAAAAGGGACATATGGAGTACCCGAATTTGCCGGAACGGAAGTATCGACGTTCGGCAATCTCAAGGGCCTCACGGGGTACCTGCACAAGCATCTCTGAAATAGTATCAACATCTCGACGACACGATGGTCGGAGCACAAACAACAACGACACGATGGTCGTGGACACACATATATTCATCAACACATTTCTCACCACTTGTCGATGAGCTCCTCCGGTGGCGGCGGTGGCGGCGGGCTGCCTACATGATAAAACAGAATTTAGGTTATTAAGAGTTAAAACAGATAAAACATAGCAAATTTGCCTACATGATTTAGTCTCCTATAGTGTTTAATTTGGACAAACAAATATGCTTATGAATCTATAGGTAGCTCTTTCTAATGATATGAAATTTACAATTTTGGTGGAGCAGATTTCCCACAATTTGCATGCAAGTGGGCTACTCTACACTGTTTTCAGACTTAGCAGTTTTTTCAGGTTTTTCAGAAAACAGATAAACATAGCAATTTTGCCTACATGATTTAGTCTGCTATAGTGTTCAATTTGGACAAACAATTCATGCCTATGAATCTATAGGTTTAGCTCTTTCTAATGATATGAAGTTTACAAATTTTGGTTGAGCAGATTTTCCACAATTTGCATGCAAAGGGGCCTAATCTACACTGTTCTTCAGACTTAGCAGTTTTTTCAGGTTTTTCAGAAAACAGATAAAACATAGCAACTTTGCCTACATGATTTAGTCTGCTATAATGTTCAATTTGGACAAACAATTCATGCCTATGAATCTATAGGTTTAGCTCTTTCTAATGATATGAAGTTTACAAGTTTGGTTGAGCAGAGTTTCCACAATTTGCATGCAAAGGGGCCTAATCTATACTGTTTCTTTTCAAAAAGGGTAGAAATGAATCTTAAACTATTTAGTGAATAAAAGTTTTTCTGAAAAATTGGAGAAAATTCCCTGAACTGCCTATGGTCATATAGGACCTACCTGTGCAAAAACCTCATCAAGTTATGTTAAAAATTTAGAGTTATTTCAAAAGTTCAGTTCTGGACGTTTTGCAAATTCAATTAAAATAAGGCCAAATAAATTCAGAAAAATGTGAGACCACTTTCCCTAGACCCAACTTTTCATCCTGAATCTACTAGACATCATTTGGGTGCCTTGTTGTATTCAAAAATTTGAAGTTATTTCAAAACTTCAGTTCTGGACATTTTGCAAATTCAATTAAAATAAGGCCAAATAAATTCAGAAAAATGTGAGACCACTTTCCCTAGACCCAAATTTTCATCCTGAATCTACTAGACATCATTTGGGTGCCTTGTTGTATTCAAAAATTTGAAGAGGCATTTCCACAAGCACCTAGTGTGCACAGTTCGGTGGAGAGGGGAGGGAGGAGGAGGAAGATGGCAGGGAGAGAGAGGAGGGAGGAGGGAGAGAGAGGAGAGAGGAGGGAGGAGGGAGGAAGATGGCACCTGGGTGCCGGCGTCGATCGGTGGTGGCGTCGGTGGAGAGGGCTCGGAGGAGGAGGGAGGAGGGAGAGAGAGAGGAGGGAGGAGGAGGAGGGAGGAGGGAGAGAGAGGAGAGAGGAGGGAGGAGGGAGGAGGGAGAGAGAGGAGAGAGGAGGGAGGAGGGAGGAAGATGGCACCTGGGTGCCGGCGTCGATCGGTGGTGGCGTCGGTGGAGAGGGCTCGGAGGAGGAGGGAGGAGGGAGAGAGAGAGGAGGGAGGAGGGAGGAGGGAGAGAGAGGAGAGAGGAGGGAGGAGGGAGGAGGGCGCACCTGGGTGGACGTCGCGGTGCCGGCGTCGAGGCTGCCGGCGGCGAGGGGTGCGGCGGCGAGGGGTGCGTCGATCGTCGGCGAGGGAGAGAGAAAGGCGCGGGAAGTTAGGAAATTTGGGAATGAAACGGCGCAGCGCGGGGCTGGCCCACATGTAAGTGGCGGCTCCAGATTTCTGTGGCGCACCGCGGGCGGGGTGCGCCACAGAATCTTACATTTCTGTGGCGCATGTCCTGGGAGGTGCGCCACAGAAATGTAAGATTCTGTGGCGCACCCCATCAGCGGTGCGCCACAGAATTAAAAGCCTAAACAGTTAAAAAAACTGTGTGCTGTATCTTGACAGAATCAACAAAGTAGCCCTAGTGGTGTGGTTCCATTAGTCTAAACCTTGACAGCCAGGTTCAAATCCTGGCTTTCTCACTTTTTTTTCTTTAATTATTTCTTTGAAAATATTTTTGGTTAAATTTGGTTAAAATACACACACACATATTCATTGGTTACAAAATACACACAATGTCTCTTATTCTTGCATATTGTCTCACACATATTCATTGTCTCTTTTTCTTTTTTTCCTTTGAAATATTGTTGGTTAAGTTTGGTTACAAAATACAATGTCTCTTATGAGTTGGATTTGCGCTACTTTCTCTTCTTTCCCTTCTTCGCGGTTGAAAACTTTAGGCCGGTGACCTTGAGATTTCTTCGCGTGAACGGACAACCTTTGGTAGGTAGGGAGGTCTTCCTTCTTTGTGTACTACTAGTAGGCATGTCGAAGAACTTGTCGAATTCCTCCTCGATCTTTGGCTCGTTGTCCAAGTCTTGCTCGGTGGCGCCTCCTTCCATTCCGATGATGCTCCTCTTGCCCCTCCTCACGACAACACGGCTAGGCTTTGACGGGTCGGTAATGAAAAAGCATTGCTCGACTTGGCTAGCGAGTACCCATGGCTCATTTTTCGCGGAGGCGTTCTTCGATTTGGCATCGGGTATTACCATGGTGGTGAAATACCGGCCTTCTTTGACGACGTCCTTGGCCCATCTTACACGGAACATTGGCACCAACTCTCCACAGTAGTTGAGCTCCCATATGTCCTCAATCCTTCCGAAGTATCTTTCCTTGATAGTAGCCTCCTCATCGCCGTAGGATAGCATAGTTACTCCTGAGTTTTGATATTCTGACTTGTTGTCCTTTTCCTCGGTGTAGAATCTGTAGCCGTTGATGTCGTACGCCTGATAGGTCTTTACGTTGTGCGATGGACCCAGTGATAAGGAGAATATGAGTATTTCATCTTCCGTAGATGGTGCTTTCTTCTTTGCTAGCTCCAGTTGCTTTTGCTTGAACCAACGCGTGAAGGTAGAGTTGTGCGCTCTGGTTACGTCTCCCTTCTTCCTCGGTCGGCCCAGTTTGATGTAATGTTGCTCGAGTAAGCATTTGTGCTGTTCCACCCAAGTTTCGATCAACTGTAAGTGTTGTAGCGTGACCCGGTGAGCCCTGTCAAAGTCGTCCTTTTGACCCTGCATGCTGACAAAGGTTGTGCTGCTGCCCTCTCGGTGACCATATCCATTGAGCCTGCCGAAGTGTTCCTCGTGGGCAGACCAACATCCTGGTTCTCGGTGCTTAGATAATTCTGGCATAAGGAGATGCACTCGTAGGTTAGAAAGCCCTTCGCTATGCTTGCGTCTGGATGGGACCTGTTGCGGACGTATCCTTTCATGACACCGTTCATCCTTTCGAATGGCATCATATAGTGCATGAACGTTGGCCCGAGCTGCCTGATGTCATCAACGACATGCAGAAGGAGATGCACGCAGATATCAAAGAATGAGGGCGGAAAGTAAATCTCAAGCTCGCATAGTATCAGCACGATCTCTTCCTGTAGCCGGTCGAGCTGCCTCACGCCGATCGTCTTCCTGTTGATGGCGTCGAAAAAGTTGCAAAGAGCAAGCAGCGTATCACGGACATGCTCGTCCATTATCCCTCGAATCGCAACGGGAAGTATCTGCGTCATCAGCACGTGACAATCGTGAGACTTCATCCCGGTAAACCTCTTCTTCGTTGCGTCCATATATCTGCTTATCTTCCCCGCGTAACCATGAGGAAATTTGACTCCTACAAGACACCTGTAAAACTGCTCGAGCTCCTCCAGACTCATAGTGAAGCATGTAGCGGGAAGCACCACCGTGTTCCTCTTTAGCCTTTTGCGGTGACCTTGAGTCCCTTCAATCTGATCATCATCACCATCGTCGTCATCACTATCGGGGGCCTGAAGATCTTTCCTGACACCAAGGCATTTCAGATCGTATCTTGCTTTCGTCCCATCCTTGGTCTTTTCCGGCATGTTGGAAAGAGTGCCAAGCAGACTCTCGGTGACATTCTTCGTAATGTGCATCATATCGAGGCTATGTGGCGTCTTGAGGACCTTCCAGTACGGCAAGTCGTGGAAAACAGACCTCGCTTTCCATACACCCAGCAGCGGATCTACCTTCGGTCGTTTCTTTCCCGGCGCGGGGCACTCCTCCCAATTTCTCAACAGCTCGTCGATTTCTGTGCCGCTCCTTGGGCTCGGGGCTCCATCGAGCTCCTCCTTACCATTGAACAGGTCACCGCGTTTTCTCCACGGGTGATCCATGCGAAGCCACCTTCGAGCCCCTGGGTACACAGTTTTCGAAGACCCGGGATTCCTTGGTAGCTGGAGATGCGGGGTCCTATCCATGCACCTGACACATGCGCAGAATCCGTGGCCTACCTGGCCAGATACATATGCGCAACCAGGATAGTCCTGCACCGTCGTGAGCAACGCGGCTCTCATGGGGAAATAATCTCCAGTGTGGGCATCCCACGTACGGACTGGCGTCGCCCACAACGTGGCTAACTCCTCTTTCAACAGCGCGAGATACGTATGTATGTGGACACCTGCTTGTTTCGGCCCCTGAATGAGAATACTCATGTGTATATACCTTTGCTTCGTGCACAACCACGGGGGAAGGTTGTAAGGCCATACAAACACGGGCCAGGTGCTATGCGTGCTACTCTGGTTACCGAACGGATTGAGTCCATCGGTGCTTATACCGAGCCTGATGTTCCTTGCATCGCCTCCGAAATTGGCGACGGTGTCCAACTCTTGCCACTGGCTAGCGTCTGAAGGGTGTGTAAGGATCCTGCCCTTCTCCGGATCTTCTTCGGGCTTCTTCCTTTCCGCGTGCCATTGCATGAGCTTTGCTTCCTTAGGGTCCACGAAGTACCGCTGCAGACGGGGAGTGATATAAAAATACCATACCACTTTTTGAGGAACTTTCTTCCCACGGCTCTTGTATCGTCCTTGGCCGCACACCGGACATGTGGTTCGGTCCTCGTACTCGCCCGATAAATTGCGCAATCATTGACGCAGGCGTGGTATTTAACGTGCGGTAGGTCAAGAGGGCAAACGACTTTCTTGGCCTCCTCGATACTACTTGGAAATGTGTTCCCCTCGGGAAGACGCTCGTGGAAGAATTGCATGTTCTTGTTGAAGCTCGCATCGGTCCATTTGTTCTCCGACTTCATCTCTAGAGCATCAAGCGTTACTTGCAAGCGCGTATCCTGTGGCCGACACCCAGGATACAACGGAGTATTCCCGTCTATCTCCATTTGCGCCAGCTTGGCTTTCTCTCTATCGGTGTTCGCGTTCTTCAGGAGGAGTTCTTGAACATGAGAATCCATCAAGGCCGACATTAGCGAGCTCTGCGGCGTGTCAACGTCTTCTCCACCACAATCATGACCATGTATGTCGGCATCTCCGTCGTCACGATCATCTTGCCCGCCCTCGTCTTCAGGCGCAGCATTTGCTGTCGGCGCTTGGTTGAAGCCTTCCATGAAACCGCGCCTGAGCAGGTGTTCCTCCAATTGTCCGGAATCAGGGTCGATCCATCTCACAAGTTTGCAACTTCGACACGGACATCGTATCTGGCGCCCGTTGCACCGTCTCATTTCCGCCTTCGCTTCTTCCTTGTAGTTGTCAATTCGACCCGAGCTCATCTTGATGACCATGGTCGCCTACGCGGTATACATACAGAGTATGTGTTATTAATTAGAATTAAGTAATCGCAACATGCTCACACACATACAAGCTTCTCATGCGGGAAGTCGGAAATGTTCGACGGAAAAATTCGGCATGACTTCCCCTAAAAGTAGGACATATGGGTGGTGCAAAAATTCACCGAAATGGAAATGAATCAACATTTCGGCAAACATCCATGCACCACGCCGGCGCAAGCTACAACATGCAAAGATTCAATCAAACCACACACACAAGTTTCATGCATATACGTGTAAATCGCCCGCCGACAAGTTTCTCATGCCTTCAACAAACATCCATACACCAATACCCACCTTGTAGATCTAGATCCGTTGCCGAGACGTGACCGTGATCGATGAGAGAGAGTGTGTGGTGATGGAGAGAAAATAGTGGACAAAAAGAGAGGAGGAGAATATATATGGAGACTCTCCCCAAGCCCTCACCAATTATATATCAAATTGTGGTAGGTTTAATAACAAATAATGGAGAATAGGATGGTCAAAATGGCATGGGAGAGAGAAGGAGCTCGGGTTAGTAAGATGGGAGTGAAGGGTCGCAGCATAGAAAACAAAAATTTTCCTACGCAAAGATAGCGGAAGAAACCCAACATCTAGATCCGATCTACGAGAGGTTGGTAGCAAGAAGGAGATCGAATCTCACCCTCGAAGAAAACCGTGAGCGTTTTGTTGAGGCAGGGGTTGGCTAGTCGATCCCCGCAACTAGACTCGTCTAGTCGCGAGGAGATGTATTATCCAAGCGCCGCACGAGCAACGCCTCCGAGAGATCCACACGTTCAGCTCGATGAAGACTCCACGTTCTTGATCCCGCAAGAGTTGGTGGAGAGGCTCGAGATCAACAGCACGACGACGGTGGCGTGGTGTGTATGGTGGAGATTGGACAGGGCTTCGCCAAGCGGTGTCGGAGGAGAGAGGAGGAGGGGCGGCGGCAAGGTGGGAGAGGGGTGCGGCTAGGGCACCTATGGGGTGGCCTTAGGGTTTAGGCCGGCCCCCCCCCCTTCTAGAAGCTTGGCCCGCATGGGCCTTTAAGGGAGTGGTGCGGCTGGCCCATAGGCCAGCCCACTGCCCCTTCATGCCTTGTGGGCCCCATACTCCTATGGGCCCCACTTCTAGACCCCTCTAGAACCTTCTAGAACATTCCGGTACTTTACCGATAAATTCCCGAACCTTTCTTAACCTCCGGAAACAACTTTCCTTTATATGAATCTTATTCTCCGGACCACTCCGGAACTCCTCGTGATGTCCGGGATCCTATCCGGGACTCCGAATCAATATTCGTTCTCACCATCAATTATCTCGAACCCTAACTACATCGAACGTTAAGTGTGTGACTCTGCGGGTTCGCGAATATGTCATATTAATAGCGGGACCGGGATGTCCATATTAATTCCTACATATTCGACGAAGTACTTTACTAGTCGAACCACAATGTCTGGGATTCAATTAATCCATATACGATTCCTTTTGTTTCACGATATATTACTTGTCCGAGATTCAATCCACCGATATCTCCATATCTGATTAATCTCGTTACCGACAAGTTCTCTTTACTCGTTCCCATAGAATAGGATCCCTTATGACTAGCCACTTAGTCATATGCTTGCAAGCGTTTGGATGCTATCCTACCGAGAGGGCCCAGAGATATCTATCCAACTGTTGGACGAACAAATCCCAGTCTCGAAACATGACACCCAACAACCTATCATCGGAGAACCTGAAAGCCACCTTTATAATCACCCAGTTACGAAGTGACGTTTGATGTCCACAAAGCTCTCCTCCGATAAGCGGGAGTGACATAATCTCATGGTCTAAGGAAACTATATTTGACATCTATTTAATTTGAGTCTTGTCCATTATATCATCACCTATGATACAAACTTCGTTTATTAAGCGATTCATAAATCCATGGTTAGGAAACATCTAACCATCACTTAATCAAACGAACTAGTCACAAGAGGAAAGACTAGGGACACATTACCGTTTATATTCCACACACATGTATTCGTTTCCGGTTAATACAATTCTAGCATGGAATTAAACATATCATGAACGGAGAAATATGATAAACAATAATCATTTATTATTGCCTCTTGGGCATATCTCCAACAGTCTCCCACTTGCACTAGAGTCAATAATCTAGTTTACATTTGTAGCAATCTAACACCCATGGCCTCACGGTGTTGATCATGTTTTGCTCGTGGAAGAGGTTTAGTCAACGGGTCTGCCACATTCAGATCCGTATGCACCTTGCAAATCTCTATGTCACCATCCTTGACATTCTCACGCAAATTGTGATAGCGGCGCTTGATATGCTTGGTATTCTTGTGTGAAGTCGGGTCCTTGGCAAGAGCTATTGCACCTGTATTATCACAGTACAGGGCCAGAGGTCTTGATGCACTTGGAACCACGCTCAGCTCTGAGAGGAACTCCTTCATCCAGACTGCTTCACTTGCTGTCGACGAGGCTGCAACATACTCCGCTTCTGTTGAAGATTTCGCCACCACGCTCTGCTTGGAACTCCTCCAACTCACAGCGCCACCATTCAGAATAAACACGTATCCGGACTGTGACTTAGAATCATCCGGATCTGTGTCCCAACTAGCATCGACGTAACTCCTTACGACAAGCTCTTGGTCACCTCCATATACGAGAAACATTTCCTTAGTTCTATTTAGATACTTAAGGATATTCTTGACAGCTGACCAGTGTTCCACTCCTGGATCACTTTGGTACCTGCTAGTCAAACTTACAGCATGGCACACATCTGGTCTAGTACATAGCATGGCATACATGATAGAGCCTATCGCAGAGGCATAAGGAACCTTGTCCATTATCTCTCTATCTTCTGCCATAACAGGACTCTGAGTCTTACTCAGAACCTTTCCTTGCAACATTGGTAAGAACCCCTTCTTTGAATTTGCCATTCTGAACTTCTTCAGAACCTTGTCAAGGTATGTACTCTGTGAAAGCCCTATTAGGCGCTTTGACCTATCTCTATAGATCTTTATGCCTAAAATATATGCAGCTTCTCCAAGGTCTTTCATTGAAAAACTCTTATTCAAATAAGACTTTACACTTTCAAGTAGTGTAACATCATTTCCAATCAACAATATGTCATCCACATATAGTATTAGAAATGCAACTGAACTCCCACTCACTTTCTTGTAAATACAGGCTTCTCCATAAGTTTGGACAAATCCAAACCCTTTGATCACTTCATCAAACCGGAGATTCCAACTCCGCGATGCTTGCTTCAGTCCATAGATGGATCTCTGAAGTTTGCATACCTTGTTAGCATCCTTTGGATCAACAAAACCTTCGGGCTGTACCATGTACAACTCTTCCTTAATATGACCATTAAGGAACGCGGTCTTCACATCCATTTGCCAAATTTCATAGTCATAATATGCGGCAATTGCTAACATAATCCGAACAGATTTCAGCATCGCTACGGGTGAGAATGTCTCATCGTAGTCAACTCCTTGAATTTGTCGGAAACCCTTTGCGACAAGTCGAGCTTTATACACGGTGACGTTTCCGTCAGCGTCTGTCTTTCTCTTGAATATCCATTTGTTCTCAACGGCCTTACGGTCGTTAGGTAAGTCTACCAAAGTCCATACTTGGTTTTCATACATGGATTCCATTTCGGATTTCATGGCTCCTAGCCATTTATCGGAGTCTGGGCTCATCATTGCTTCCTCATAATTCGCAGGTTCATCATTGTCCAACAACATGACATTCATGACGGGGTCGTACCGATCAGGGGCGGTACGTTCCCTCGTTGATCTGCGAGGTTCAATAGCATCCTTGACTGGAACAACATGATCACCATCATCTGCTCCTTCTTCAGGTGGCGATGGCTGTTCTGGAACACCTTCCAGTTCAGCGCTACTCGGCATCTCAAGAACAGGTTCAATAACCTCGTCAAGCTCTATCTTCCTTCCACTCACTTCTTTCGAGAGAAACTCCTTCTCCAGAAAGGAACCATTCTTGGCAACGAAAATCTTGCCTTCAGTTCTGTGGTAGAAGGTATACCCAATAGTTTCCTTAGGGTATCCAATGAAGACGCACTTTTCCGATTTGGGTTCGAGCTTATCAGGTTGAAGCTTTTTCACATAAGCATCGCAACCCCAAACTTTGAGAAACGATAACTTTGGCTTCTTGCCAAACCATAACTCATATGGAGTCGTCTCAACGGATTTTGATGGAGCCCTATTTAATGTGAATGCGGCTGTCTCTAATGCATAGCTCCAAAATGATAGTGGCAGATCTGTGTGAGACATCATAGATCGCACCATATCCAATAAGGTTCGATTACGACGTTCAGACACACCATTACGCTGTGGTGTTCCGGGTGGCGTGAGTTGTGAAACAATTCCACACGTCTTTAAATGCATGCCAAACTCGTAACTCAAATATTCGCCTCCACGATCAGATCGAAGAAACTTGATTTTCTTGTTACGATGGTTCTCAACTTCACTCTGAAATTCTTTGAACTTTTCGAACGTTTCAGACTTATGTTTCATTAAGTAAATATACCCATATCTACTCAAATCATCGGTGAAGGTTAAGAAGTAACGATATCCACCGCGTGCTGCAACACTCATCGGACCACACACATCGGTATGTATGATTTCCAACAAGTCTGTTGCTCTCTCCATCGTGCCGGAGAAGGGTGTTCGAGTCATCTTACCCATAAGGCATGGTTCGCAAGTTTCAAATGATTCAAAATCAAGTGAATCCAAAAGTCCATCAGAATGGAGTTTCTTCATGCGCTTTACACCAATATGACCCAAACGGCAGTGCCACAAAAATGTGGTATTATCATTATTCACTTTGCATCTTTTGGCATCAATGTTATGAACATGTGTATCACTACTATCGAGATCCAATAGAAATAAACCATTCCTCTCAGGTGCATGACCATAAAAAGTATTATCCATATAAATCGAAATACCAAAGTTTTCAGACTTAAATGAATAACCGTCTCGCAATAAACAAGATCCAGATATAATGTTCATGCTCAACGCAGGCACATAATAACAATTATTAAGGTTTAAAACTAATCCCGATGGTAAATGCAGAGGGAGTGTGCCGACAGCGATGACTTCAACTTTTGATCCATTTCCAACTCGCATCGTCACCTCGTCCCTTGCCAAGCGCCGTCTATTCCGCAGCTCCTTGTTTGACGGTGCCAGCCTTCTTGTCTGCCAGATACTTAGGGCAGTTCCGCTTCCAGTGTCCGGTTCCCTTGCAGTAGAAGCACTCAGTATCAGACTTAGGGCCTTTCCTTGACTTCCTCGCAGACCCGGCAACTCGCTTGCCGTCCCTCTTGAAGTTGTCTCTTTTGCCCTTTTTCTTGAAACTGGTGGTCTTATTGACCATCAACACTTGATGCTCCTTCTTGATTTCCACTTCCGCGGTCTTTAACATCGCGAAAAGCTCAGGGAGAGTTTTCTCCATCCCTTGCATGTTATAGTTCATCACAAAGCTTTTGTAGCTCGGTGGAAGTGACTGGAGAACACGGTCAATCCCCAACTCATTGGGAATCACAACACCCAGCTGCGCCAGACGATCACCGTACCCAGACATCTTGAGCACGTGTTCGCTAACGGAACTGTTCTCTTCCATCATACAGCTAAAGAACTTAGAAGAGGCCTCATACCTCTCCACCTTGGCTTGAGTCTGAAACATAGCTTTCAGATCAACGATCATCTGATGAACGCCATGGTGCTCAAAACGCTTTTGAAGCTTAGGTCCTAAGCCGTACAACAGACCGCACTTAACTATCTCGTGGTCCTCTGAACGGGCTGCCCAGACATTCCTAATGTCTGCAGCCGCTCCCTCTGCTGGAGCCTCACCTAGCGGTGCATCTAGGACATACAGTTTCTTGGCAGCTTTGAGGATAATTTTCAGATTCATAAACCAATCCGAGAAATTGCTTCCATCGTCTTTCAGCTTGTCTTTCTCTAGGAACGCGTTAAAGTTCATGGTGATGTTGGGAAGGGCCATTGATCTACAACATTATTTGCAAGGTGTTTAGACTATGTTCATGATATTTAGTTCGAAAGATAATCTAATTATAAAACGAACTCCCACTAAACTCAACATCTCTCTGATTGTTTAGCGACACACGATCCAAAGTCCACTACACCACAACCGATCATCACGTGAAGTGGCGTAGTTTCAAATGGTGAACATCTCCATGTTGATCATATCATTCATATGACTCGTGTTTAGCCTTTCGGCTCTTGTGTTCCGAGGCCATGTCTATACATGCTAGGCTCGTCAAGGAAACCGTAGTATTTCTGCATGTGCAAACTGGCTTGCACCCGTTGTATGTGAACGTAGAATCTATCACACCCGATCATCACGTGGTGCTTCAAAACGACGAACTTTCGCAACGGCGCATACTAGGGGAGAACACTTCTTGATATTGACGTGAGAGATCACCTTATCATGCTACCGTCGAGATCGCATCTAAGCATAAACCATAAGGTGCATAAAAGGATTAACATCACATGCAATTCAAAATTGTGACATGGTATAGCCTTTTCTTGTGCCTTTGATCTCCATCTCCAAAGCACCGGCATGATCTCCATCATCACCAGCTCAAACGCCATCACCATGGTTGTCTCCACCAACTATTGCAACTACTACTATTGGCTACTCTTAGCAAATAAAGTAAAGCAATTACATGGTGTTTAAAGTGACACGCAGGTCATACAATAAATTAAAGACAACCATAAGGCTCCTGCCGGTTGCCGTACTCATCGACATGCAAGTCGTGACAATTACAAAACATGATCATTGCATACATCACATAATCATATCTTGAGGCCATACCATATCACAAACCCTGCAAAAACAAGTTAGACGCCTCTACTTTGTTTATGCAATTTTTACGTGGCTTCTAATGGGTCATTAGATAGAACCGTTCTAATCTACGCAAAGCCACAACGGTGATAAAATAGTTGCTGATTTACTCATCCTTTTGAAAGGCCTTCCATTGAAAATTGCACCTTCACTAAAGCAAGAGAAACAGACACCCGCCAGCCACTTATGCAAAACAAGTTGCATGTCAGTCGTGGAACCGGTCTCTCGTGCGTGGACGAGTAAAGTTGGTCCGGGCCGCTTCAATCTTACAGTACCGCAAAGATGCAAAGTGCACGCGAGAAGGTAGCAACTCAAATTATCAACGCCCACAACACTTGTGTCTAATCGCACCAACATCTACGAATAGATCTAGGCTCTGATACCACTGAAGGGTCGCAGCATAGAAAACAAAAATTTTCCTACGCAAAGATAGCGGAATAAACCCAACATCTAGATCCGATCTACGAGAGGTTGGTAGCAAGAAGGAGATCGAATCTCACCCTCGAAGAAAACCGTGAGCGTTTTGTCGAGGCAGGGGTTGGCTAGTCGATCCCCGCAACTAGACTCGTCTAGTCGCGAGGAGATGTATTATCCAAGCGCCGCACGAGCAACGCCTCCGAGAGATCCACACGTTCAGCTCGATGAAGACTCCACGTTCTTGATCCCGCAAGAGTTGGTGGAGAGGCTCGAGATCAACAGCACGACGACGGTGGCGTGGTGTGTATGGTGGAGATTGGACAGGGCTTCGCCAAGCGGTGTCGGAGGAGAGAGGAGGAGGGGCGGCGGCAAGGTGGGAGAGGGGTGCGGCTAGGGCACCTATGGGGTGGCCTTAGGGTTTAGGCCGGCCCCCCCCCTTCTAGAAGCTTGGCCCGCATGGGCCTTTAAGGGAGTGGTGCGGCTGGCCCATAGGCCAGCCCACTGCCCCTTCATGCCTTGTGGGCCCCATACTCCTATGGGCCCCACTTCTAGACCCCTCTAGAACCTTCTAGAACATTCCGGTACTTTACCGATAAATTCCCGAACCTTTCTTAACCTCCGGAAACAACTTTCCTTTATATGAATCTTATTCTCCGGACCACTCCGGAACTCCTCGTGATGTCCGGGATCCTATCCGGGACTCCGAATCAATATTCGTTCTCACCATCAATTATCTCGAACCCTAACTACATCGAACGTTAAGTGTGTGACTCTGCGGGTTCGCGAATATGTCATATTAATAGCGGGACCGGGATGTCCATATTAATTCCTACATATTCGACGAAGTACTTTACTAGTCGAACCACAATGTCTGGGATTCAATTAATCCATATACGATTCCTTTTGTTTCACGATATATTACTTGTCCGAGATTCAATCCACCGATATCTCCATATCTGATTAATCTCGTTACCGACAAGTTCTCTTTACTCGTTCCCATAGAATAGGATCCCTTATGACTAGCCACTTAGTCATATGCTTGCAAGCGTTTGGATGCTATCCTACCGAGAGGGCCCAGAGATATCTATCCAACTGTTGGACGAACAAATCCCAGTCTCGAAACATGACACCCAACAACCTATCATCGGAGAACCTGAAAGCCACCTTTATAATCACCCAGTTACGAAGTGACGTTTGATGTCCACAAAGCTCTCCTCCGATAAGCGGGAGTGACATAATCTCATGGTCTAAGGAAACTATATTTGACATCTATTTAATTTGAGTCTTGTCCATTATATCATCACCTATGATACAAACTTCGTTTATTAAGCGATTCATAAATCCATGGTTAGGAAACATCTAACCATCACTTAATCAAACGAACTAGTGACAAGAGGAAAGTCTAGGGACACATTACCGTTTATATTCCACACACATGTATTCGTTTCTGGTTAATACAATTCTAGCATGGAATTAAACATATCATGAACGGAGAAATATGATAAACAATAATCATTTATTATTGCCTCTTGGGCATATCTCCAACAGGGAGCTAGGAAGAAGAAGGGGGTCACATGGGGAAAGGTGGTCTACCACCTTTTTGTAATCTGGGCGTCCACATTCTGTGGCGCACGGGCCCTGATGCGCCACAGAAAGTAGCTATTCTGTGGCGCACCGTGGCTGGTGCGCCACAGAAATTCAACTTTCTGTGGCGCATCCTTATCCATGCGCCACAGAAAGTTGAATTTCTGTGGCGCACCAGCCACGGTGCGCCACAGAAAAGGCCGAGATGGACCACGGCCCGCTGATTGAAGGTGGGGCCCACGAATATTCTGTGGCGCATGAAGACTGGTGCGCCACAGAATTCTCCCTTTCTGTGGCGCATGGCGTGCCGTGCGCCACAGAAAGTTGATATTCTGTGGCGCATGTGCTAATGATGCGCCACAGAATGTTCAAATTTCTGTGGCGCATCGACAGCCATGCGCCACAGAATTATGTTTTGTGGCGCATGGATTAAGGGTGCGCCACAGACAGGCAACCTCCCTATAATGCTTTTCCTGGTAGTGACGTGCCTTCGTCCACGTGCTTCATGGCCTGGATCGCCATCTCCCGAGTAATGGTGAGTCTTGTCACCCTGTCCGGCATGGTCACCTCCAGCGGGTATACGGGTTCCCCGCCGTTGGATCGTGCTGGGCTGGCCATATAGACTTGCGCGGGGTAAACCCGCCGAGTGGGGCTGATGCTCCCAGTCCTGCTTCCTTCGTCTGAGCTATGCTTAGAGTCGAAGATCACAGCGACGTGGCGGGTGCCACGGCCACTGCTACTGGCGACTCCGCGATGCGGAGGCGCGATTGGCGTAGATTTTGGCTTCATCCGGGGCACGGACAAGAAGGTCGGGGTAGACTTGTTTCACGCCGGGGTTGCAGTAGATGCGATTTTTCTGGTGACCGCGGGTGTGGTCACCGCAGTCGCCGTTGACGCGGTCGTAGATGGTGCTGACGCAGTCGAGGTGAACGCGATCTCTGCGGTAGTCGATGACGCGACCGCCGTGGCCGCAGTAGATGCGATCTTCGCGGCGGGTGAAGCCGCGGTCGGCGCAGTCGATGTAGATGCTGGCGCGTCCGTCGCGCGCAACGTGGCCAGCGTGGGCCGGAGCGTTCCACGACTGTCCACCAGATAGCGCAGACTACCGAAGGTAATCCACGTGCTCTGCTGCACCTCAGCGTACGCCGGGAGATCTGCCGGCGAGTGGTGGACGAACTCGAGGAAGCCGGTGTAGATCGACTCCCTGGCGCTGATGCTGTTCTTCATTGCAGATGAGGCCGGCGCAACCATGATTCCAACGATCTGTTCTTTCCCACAGACGGCGCCAATTGACGAGTAGTGGACTCGGCAAATCCCAAGGTTGTGTACCCCGGGTTGATTGAGGGGGAGAGAGTATGAACGTTGGTGGCTAAGACGGCTAACAGGGGGCGAGTTTACCCAGGTTCGGCCCCTCGAGGTGAGGTAAAGACCTACTCCTGCTTGTATGGAATTATCAAGGTGGCTACAATGGCGAGATGCAATCTCGCTAGGGTTTGTGTGCTGCTTCTCTGACCTAGACGACGCACCCTCCTGGCCTTTATATCACAGGCCAGGTCTCGGGTGGACGGTGCGGATTGCACGTTACAGAATAAGGAAGATCATCACCGGCTTCACCAGCTACTTGGGCCACATGGTACACTTCATGGGCCTCTCTTGGCGTGACCCAGGTACTACCACCGTGGGGTACCCGAAAGGTAGCCCCACGACAGTGAGTAACCAGCGTTACCCAGCAAGTCCATTATGTACGGTGGGAAGTTTGATGCACTAGCTACAGCTTTAGACTACAGGGAGCCTTAAGCTTAATGCAAGGTTTTTGTAAACATTTCTTCAAGAGGTTGCTTTTATTTCTGAAGACTATGCCCGTCATCCTTCACAGGGCTAGAACTTTCATGGAGTTCCTTTCCTGCAGCGTTCGCAGCTCCTTCCCGGAACAGGGAGTAACATGTTACAATTTTTTACACTCTGTAGAGGTGCGTTACTTTACCCATAAGAGATCAAGACTTTGTTGCACAACCGGGTGATCTTTCCCGTCCACACTCTCTTTGGTGTGGGGCCCAGTTTTTGATCCAAGTCATTCACTGTGCCTCTCCGCACAACGCATGCCCACCCTTTTGTAGGTTTGTCCTCCCCTAAATCTTTAGGCAGTCCGTTCCAGACTCAAAAGTCCTCCCCTTTGCCTAACAGATTGCCCGTTCCAGACATCCCTACAATCCATCATAGGCACCAGGTATCGTGGGACCTAAGGGTTCCCACCCATGTTGCGTGTAGTCCCGCAAGACCTACCGCGTACGACCCTGGTCACCCGTTGGCATGCATCCGGGAGAAGTACAGATGGCATTTCCCGTCCCATTCCAGGTCTTATGGTTAACGCGTCTTTACGGCGCAATCATTATGACGGCATTTGTTGTTAATTCCTAGGTAATACTTTCCCGTGCAAGTGGAACCTCCGGACCAATTCATCTTACCATGGTCCCACCTGCCCTCCATAGTAGGTTACCACCAAATAGGTAGACAACCAATAGTCATGTTATTCAGAAAATAGCTTTATGCTTTCTTGGAATAGGTGATAGTAATATAGAGTTTGAAAATAGTTTCTTTAACAAGTATTTCAAAGAGATATGAGCAAGTGATGAACTTGCCTGCGATAGAGATGGCAGTTCATGCCCTTCGGGGTTCTAGGGTTGCGTCAGAACCCGGAGATCTGAAAACAGCAAAGTAGTCCGGGTAAGGACTACTGGAAACACTTGCAATATGCTATTATGCATAAATATGAGATGCATCGTATATAACCCAAAATACCCAAACTCACAAGTAAGCGCTTAGCGTGATTGATTACTTTGTTAACGGTGAGATACTTTGAGTTGTTATCACAATCAGACTTAAGTGTTTGTTATGATTAACGAAGTAATGTTTTACATGATTAATAAACAACTACAGGTGCTCAGTTAAGGATTGCATTTATTTCATAATTTTATTTTATTAAACTACTTTCAAAAAGTAATAACACTAAAGTGATAGATTTTCAAATGAACTCCTTTTTGTGTGTTTTACCTAGGATGAGTAACGGAACAGTCATTTACATTAAGGTATTTGAGTTCAAATTTTATGTGTTGAACCTTTATTTCAAATTTATTTTCTTTTAAGAAAATTAGTTGTTTTAGAAGCTAGCACAATTCAATTCCACTTACTACCTTTGAATTAATTATATAAGAAAATTATTTTCAAATAATTTATTTTTAAATAATTGAAATAATATCCAATTATGGATCTTAGTATTTTTCATTCAATAAAACCTTTTTAATAAATTAAATAAAAATTATATTTGAAATCTTTATAAAATTTGGAGTTGAAAACATATTTTTATTTAATTTTAGGAATTTATTTGCATTTCAAAATTTTAGGTGATGTTTATGTGGCATTTTGGTAAATCTAAACAACTTTTATTTTTAGTTGCTAAATTATAAATGAATTTGTCATATTTAAATAGGATTCATTTTTCTAAGAATTTTGGTATAGTATTTGTAATTTTCTGAATTACAGAATAAAAGTTATTGAATTTACAGTTTTTAAACATTTTCTGGAATTATTTAAATAGCTGCCAGAGGGGTCCCACATGTCAGGGATTTAATAATATCAGAAATTGTTTACAGAAAATTAAAAGAGATGCTGACGCTATGATGACGTCAGCGGTGACCGGTAGAGCAAAGTCGAGCTCGCGCCGCTCGATTCCGAGCGAGCGGGACGACGTGGATGCCCGCTTTGGATGGGTGGCGCTGCGAGGAACCATATGGGCGGCACGGTGAGCCAAATGGTCACCGGACGCGGCGGCGGTGCCCGCCGGAGCGGAGCTCCGCGGCGGTGCACATCGGTGCAGCAACAGAGCGCGCGAGGGAGAGAAAGAAAAGGGTCACAAGGACCAGCTGCTCACCCTGAGCGCGATGGAGTGATCGGAGAGGACTTAGGAGGCCGGTTGCATCGGAAACGTCCACGACGGCGACGGCCGGGCTTTGAGGGGGCGGCGGCGATTCGTGGGAACCAGCCCGTCCTGGCTCGATTCCCCCTTTGGGGACGCATAGGAGGCTGCGGCGGAGCTCTGGGAGGCATCTAATCGAGCCCGGGTGGTCGGAGTCGACGGCGAGCGTGATGGCGACGGCGACCGGCGTTCGGGACGTCGCGGCCGATCTTTGTCTTCAGGCCCTCCCAGCAAGCGTTGCTTCACCAGAACATAGACGACGACGAGAGGAAGCTGCTAGACATGGTGGTGGAGCTCGGGCTCGCGTAGGTCGCCGGCGATTTGAGATGGACGGCGGCGGAGGTACGGTTTAGGGTTAGGGTTTGTGAGCTCGAGTTCCAGAGGAAGAGGAAGAGAGAGGTCAGGGCGAGAGAGTGAGGAGAAGTGAGCTCGATGCAGACGTATCCCCTCACTCTTATCCTCGCGGAGCAAGCAGGTAAGCAGGAGGTGGCGCGGCAACGTCCTTCTGGCCGAGGAAGAAGAAGGAAAAAGAAAGAAAAGAAACAGCGATTTTCAAATAACCCCCTGGACTTGATTGTAATTACATAACTTTTAAAACAGAAACTTCACATATTTATTTAGGGCTTTTAGATAAGTCCAAAAATCATAGAAAAATTCATGGAGACCACTAATATTATAGAGAAGCTCCACGTATTTTTATTTTGAATTTTTGAAACACCTTAGTCACATTTTAAAATAGAGAGATGTTTTGGTCATTTAAATGTATTCTCTATTTATTTAAGATGCACCCAAGATCTAGTGTTCAAAAGCATACTTGCCATGAACATGATCAACTATTAATCATTTTATTACAAGGTTGGGATGCTCAATTATCTTTGTAAGATTCATATATGTGGTCTTTATCATTGGGCTATCTTCTTCCCTGGGATTTATTCCATTGGAGAAATATTTTTATGTGGCTTTCTTAGATAGGAACTTGATTGGATGAAGAGGTTGATACTTTGCCTTCTTGGTCAAAAGATCAATGATGCCTTTTGTTCCTTTCTCTGGTATAGATCAAATGCTGCTCCTCATCCTTGTTGACTGCTTGACTCTAGATGATTCAGCTGATCCAAGTCTGATCCATAATCCCTTGTCGCCTTTGAAGTAAAGTTGATCCCTCTAGTCAACATTTGAATATTAGGGCAAGTTCCTAATATCCATTACTTAAGCTCCAATATTAAGTTGCCTCACCCTTGTGGTGAAGGAAAATATTTTTGGATCACAAGGAACTTTGTTTTGAACCTTATTTATTTTATTTGACATTCAATTGCTTTTAGGTATACAAAAGAAATCTGTTAACAAGGTAGCTGATCTTGTTACCAAACTACTTCTATATAACACACAAAGCCTTTGAATCTCATCCCAAGTTTCTTTCTTATTTGATTTGTCTTGCAGGAATGTCTTTGGAAAGATTTGAAGATAAGAAGCTAAGATCAAAAGAGAAGATCAAGTTTGTTGTAAAATAGGATTACTTAAGCATTTATATTAGCTTTTATGGTTGAGGCAAAGCAAGGACAAAGTTTTCTGGTTTTCAACCAATTACATTATTAATTTGTTTTAATAACTCTTTGAGTGGTGATAGGTGTTGAGTTGGTGATTTACTTATGAGTTATTTGCTTATTTGAATAAGCATGCATAACTTTGTTATTCATCTAAATAAGTTCTCCAATTCAATACCATTTGTATATTCCAATTTGGATCTGATTTCCCGCAACCAGTAAAAATGCCTGGAGATCATATCAAAACATATCACATTCACCTCAGATGAGCTAAACTCTACTCATGAAGTTGAATGATCTCCAATCCCTCCAGGGTTTTATTTTGTGAAAAATTTATTCGGATTTTCAGATGCATGCATGCAGATGCACAAAATCATACTTCTACCCTTCGTTGGTTGCTAAATACTGGGGTATTACAGCCTTCCCCCCTTAACAAAAACTTCGTCCCGAAGTTTCGGCTCCTCTCACGTAGAGATAAGTAGAAAGAATTTTTGCTGATATTGATTCACTCAAATTCCCTTCTGACGTGGACGCAGATATTGGTGATCCTTTGTCCCACATACTTTTCTGCATCTTCCCTTGATCCATACTATACATCTGTCAACTTTCATCTAATATTTGTTACATTCTAGTGATTCTATTACTCCTTCATGTTTCTTGAATCATCTAATTCTGACTCCTCGCATTTCCATGGCTTTATAGCCCTCTGTCGAAGATCTTCATCTACAACCTTATACGACCTTCCGATATGTTTGTTGGTTCACTTCCCTATAATCCCGAGACTAGCAAGACTTTATTACTAATGGTAATTATTGGCTTTCGTTTCAGAACCTCTGGGTTAACTGTTCTTTCCAGCTTTATAGAACATCATCCATCGAGACTTGGTACTACTTCGATCTTGTCTTCCTCATCGTATTACCTTCTAACGACATGTCTTTTCTGTCAAGTACTAATCAACATATATGATTCCCTTTTCTCCTTGAAGTTTCCTGAGCCTTCCTCTGTTCTGGGGTCCAGTTAGACGAACTTCCTTCCGTCAGCGCTAATCTATCGAGCTTTATTCAGTCAACTCTATTTAGTCGAGCTTCATAACTCACCTTTTTGCTCAAATCTTAGTGTACCTACCTAATGTCCCACCAAGAACATAGGTATATAACCAAAATATTGCATGTTCCCACTGTCGTCTTCCGATAAAGAGATACGATTACTAGGTTTTCAATAATTTTTCGAAGAATACAAGATATATCTACCTTTTGAGGAGAGGAATCTAAGACTTCAATCTTGTGGATAACATCTATCTTAATAGTGGCTCTGAATATAAGTTGTAACTTTAGTACTTTGGCTTCACCAGTGTCAGATACTCTCTTCCCAATTGGTCAACTTTCTTGGCTTATCATCAATCCACGACACACTAGACTCTTCTTCTATGATTCTAATATTCTTCGGAACAATGATTTCCGTGTTTGGCAATTAGTTTTGCTTCTTCCATCATTGATGATATCTACAATAAACGATCAACTCCCTATTTCATCTTGCAAAACTGGAAATATCCACGTTCTTCCTGTCTTCATCCTTCTTTGTCTTTAACCTTATAGTACTCTTGGACACATAAATGTTGATAAACTTCTTCTCAAGCTTGTTCCCAGTAGTAACAATATCTCTTCTTTGCTCCTACAACAATCTCTTCCACCAAGTTAGAACAATCTCGTTAACATGTATCTGCATTTTATTGCTTCTTCTTTCAATGTCTTTGAATTTCCCTTTTGTCTCTGTCATTCCATGACCTCCGTCATTGTGTTTGTCAACTATGGAACGACGTTGTGACCTGATAAGCAAAAACTTCACAACCTTCCTTCTTGGATATGTCTCCTAATTTAGCTTTCCTTGCTACATCTTTGGTAGATCCTTGTCTTCTTTTTGACTTCCTTCTCTTCGCGAGCTTCCATTGCTGCAACAATTCTGGTCACTCGGAACGCTCTCATACTAACCTATGTACCCTCTAGACCAGTAACATCAAGAAAGAACAAAATGTTGCAACATGCATTTGCACATCAAGTTCAAACTTCATGCTCGGATCTAGTCAATCAAAAATCCAATAAGAACCAATAAAACCCAAATATAATTATATATCACTCATGCATCATTAGCCAATAAAATACGTAGTACTTTGAGTATAAACATCTCCAGTACCAAGGCTCAGATGCTATACATTACAAGTTAGGTATATATATTACCTTATAGACCTATTTCAAATAACAACTCTTACCTTACTTGGCTTGTGGGACAGGTTTATCCTTCACTCAAAGCGTGACTTATAAGAATATTTACCCCAGTTGACCATTCGCAATTAGGTAACTCTGACCTAGTATCTAATTATACTTGTGTCCATCTTAACTCCAAAGGAGCTAAGTCTTCTTGACCTTGAACTTCGTCTTCGTGCCTTGACGTATATCCATGCATCTCCATATCTTCAAGTGCAACCTCACGTTCTCTCGTGTAGGTACTATTGGTATACAAGAATACCATAATACTTTACTTGTGGCAAGTGCACTACTCCATATCCTCCTTAAAATGGTATCTTATTATCCAACATCCTCTTCGATCATGAACCATATGGAAGTGGTATACTTACCATAACTTACATGGCTTAGTATAACCAACTCACCATTATTCTTCTCTTTTCTTGTCCTTCCATCATCAACTCCCATAGGGTTCTACTTCATAGGATGGCATCCTCAATGATATCACAAAGATATCACTGACTTAGATACACGACAGCTATTATAGAGAGCAACCTCTCACTTGGTATACCAGGTTTAGAAAGAATGAGATAGATAAGTATTATACTTATAGAAGAATAGATAAGAATACTCTATATAAGTATGACGTTATTATTCTCAAGTGAATAACCATCATAAGTCATAGAAAGATATAGTTTAGATAAAATAACTTCCTATAGTCTTTACCAACCTACAAGTCTCCTAAAAGGTTTCAAACCTAAGGTCGCTTTGCTTTGATACCAGCTGCGGTGACCCAGCACACCACTGCATGGTGTAGTGTGCAAGTCGTTGACATAATACTCACAGAAGGACCTATCCGTGAATATTACATCCCTCAGAGTGGTACAACAGAAACATAGCAGGTCCAAGGTAACACTATAGGATTACAATCATATTCAATACAAAATCTCGAGAACCTCCTCGATACATAGAGGATAGCCTCGTGCAATGAAATCCAGAGAAGAGCCAATTCGTAGCACTAAGCTGGAGATCAACTCTAGCTCTAATTCCTTATCCACTACTGCTATTGCCACCACCTTAATCTACTCTATCTGGAGTGACTCTATTCCCTCTTGTACTTATCCTTTCCACTGACGTGGTCGCCTCCGTTGGCAGAGTGATCTCCTCAACATCGTTGACATTGCTCCTTAGTGGCCATAGTTGTCGTTGTGCTTCGGTTGGTGAAGTAGCGGTTGACTCCTTGTTGAAGATCTCGATATCGTGATGATCCACCGTCAACTCCTTTGAGGGCTCTACAATTCTAAGCAGGGGGTCAAAAGGGCAAGGGTGAGTAACCAGCGTTACCCAGCAAGTCCATTATGTACGGTGGGAAGTTTGATGCACTAGCTACAGCTTTAGACTCCAGGGAGCCTTAAGCTTAATGCAAGGTTTTTGTAAACATTTCTTCAAGAGGTTGCTTTTATTTCTGAAGACTATGCCCGTCATCCTTCACAGGGCTAGAACTTTCATGGAGTTCCTTTCCTGCAGCGTTCGCAGCTCCTTCCCGGAACAGGGAGTAACATGTTACAATTTTTTACACTCTGCAGAGGTGCGTTACTTTACCCATAAGAGATCAAGACTTTGTTGCACAACCGGGTGATCTTTCCCGTCCACACTCTCTTTGGTGTGGGGCCCAGTTTTTGATCCAAGTCATTCACTGTGCCTCTCCGCACAACGCATGCCCACCCTTTTGTAGGTTTGTCCTCCCCTAAATCTTTAGGCAGTACCGTTCCAGACTCAAAAGTCCTCCCCTTTGCCTAACAGATTGCCCGTTCCAGACATCCCTACAATCCATCATAGGCACCAGGTATCGTGGGACCTAAGGGTTCCCACCCATGTTGCGTGTAGTCCCGCAAGACCTACCGCGTACGACCCTGGTCACCCGTTGGCATGCATCCGGGAGAAGTACAGATGGCATTTCCCGTCCCATTCCAGGTCTTATGGTTAACGCGTCTTTACGGCGCAATCATTATGACGGCATTTGTTGTTAATTCCTAGGTAATACTTTCCCGTGCAAGTGGAACCTCCGGACCAATTCATCTTACCATGGTCCCACCTGCCCTCCATAGTAGGTTACCACCAAATAGGTAGACAACCAATAGTCATGTTATTCAGAAAATAGCTTTATGCTTTCTTGGAATAGGTGATAGTAATATAGAGTTTGAAAATAGTTTCTTTAACAAGTATTTCAAAGAGATATGAGCAAGTGATGAACTTGCCTGCGATAGAGATGGCAGTTCATGCCCTTCGGGGTTCTAGGGTTGCGTCAGAACCGGAGATCTGAAAACAGCAAAGTAGTCCGGGTAAGGACTACTAGAAACACTTGCAATATGCTATTATGCATAAATATGAGATGCATCGTATATAACCCAAAATACCCAAACTCACAAGTAAGCGCTTCGCGTTATTGATTACTTGTTAACGGTGAGATACTTTGAGTTGTTATCACAATTCAGACTTAAGTGTTTGTTATGATTAACGAAGTAATGTTTTACATGATTAATAAACAACTACAGGTGCTCAGTTAAGGATTGCATTTATTTCACAATTTTATTTTATTAAACTACTTTCAAAAAGTAATAACACTAAAGTGATAGATTTTCAAATGAACTCCTTTTTGTGTGTTTTACCTAGGATGAGTAACGGAACAGTCATTTACATTAAGGTATTTGAGTTCAAATTTTATGTGTTGAACCTTTATTTCAAATTTATTTTCTTTTAAGAAAATTAGTTGTTTTAGAAGCTAGCACAATTCAATTCCACTTACTACCTTTGAATTAATTATATAAGAAAATTATTTTCAAATAATTTATTTTTAAATAATTGAAATAATATCCAATTATGGATCTTAGTATT
This sequence comes from Puccinellia tenuiflora, assembly GCA_012064385.1. NCBI lineage: Eukaryota > Viridiplantae > Streptophyta > Magnoliopsida > Poales > Poaceae > Puccinellia > Puccinellia tenuiflora. Next base: position 1,700,408 of record QRDG01000041.1, on the reverse strand, counting down.
TTTCATTCAATAAAACCTTTTTAATAAATTAAATAAAAATTATATTTGAAATCTTTATAAAATTTGGAGTTGAAAACATATTTTTATTTAATTTTAGGAATTTATTTGCATTTCAAAATTTTAGGTGATGTTTATGTGGCATTTTGGTAATCTAAACAACTTTTATTTTTAGTTGCTAAATTATAAATGAATTTGTCATATTTAAATAGGATTCATTTTTCTAAGAATTTTGGTATATTATTTGTAATTTTCTGAATTACAGAATAAAAGTTATTGAATTTACAGTTTTTAAACATTTTCTGGAATTATTTAAATAGCTGCCAGAGGGGTCCCACATGTCAGGGATTTAATAATATCAGAAATTGTTTACAGAAAATTAAAAGAGATGCTGACGCCATGATGACGTCAGCGGTGACCGGTAGAGCAAAGTCGAGCTCGCGCCGCTCGATTCCGAGCGAGCGGGACGACGTGGATGCCCGCTTTGGATGGGTGGCGCTGCGAGGAACCATATGGGCGGCACGGTGAGCCAAATGGTCACCGGACGCGGCGGCGGTGCCCGCCGGAGCGGAGCTCCGCGGCGGTGCACATCGGTGCAGCAACAGAGCGCGCGAGGGAGAGAAAGAAAAGGGTCACAAGGACCAGCTGCTCACCCTGAGCGCGATGGAGTGATCGGAGAGGACTTAGGAGGCCGGGTTGCATCGGAAACGTCCACGACGGCGACGACCGGGCTTTGAGGGGGCGGCGGCGATTCGTGGGAACCAGCCCGTCCTGGCTCGATTCCCCCTTTGGGGACGCATAGGAGGCTGCGGCGGAGCTCTGGGAGGCATCTAATCGAGCCCGGGTGGTCGGAGTCGACGGCGAGCGTGATGGCGACGGCGACCGGCGTTCGGGACGTCGCGGCCGATCTTTGTCTTCAGGCCCTCCCAGCAAGCGTTGCTTCACCAGAACATAGACGACGACGAGAGGAAGCTGCTAGACATGGTGGTGGAGCTCGGGCTCGCGTAGGTCGCCGGCGATTTGAGATGGACGGCGGCGGAGGTACGGTTTAGGGTTAGGGTTTGTGAGCTCGAGTTCCAGAGGAAGAGGAAGAGAGAGGTCAGGGCGAGAGAGTGAGGAGAAGTGAGCTCGATGCAGACGTCTCCCCTCATTCTTATCCTCGCGGAGCAAGCAGGTAAGCAGGAGGTGGCGCGGCAACGTCCTTCTGGCCGAGGAAGAAGAAGGAAAAAGAAAGAAAAGAAACAGCGATTTTCAAATAACCCCTGGACTTGATTGTAATTACATAACTTTTAAAACAGAAACTTCACATATTTATTTAGGGCTTTTAGATAAGTCCAAAAATCATAGAAAAATTCATGGAGACCACTAATATTATAGAGAAGCTCCACGTATTTTTATTTTGAATTTTTGAAACACCTTAGTCACATTTTAAAATAGAGAGATGTTTTGGTCATTTAAATGTATTCTCCATTTTTTAAGATGCACCCAAGATCTTGTGTTCAAAAGCATACTTGCCATGAACAAGATTAACTATTAGAACATTTTATTACAAGGTTGGGATGCTCAAGTATCTTTGCAAGATTCATATTTGTGGTCTTTATCATTGGGCTATCTTCTTCCCTGGGATTTATTCCATTGGAGAAATATTTTTATGTGGCTTTCTTAGATAGGAACTTGATTGGATGAAGAGGTTGATACTTTGCCTTCTTGGTCAAAAGATCAATGATGCCTTTTGTTCCTTTCTCTGGTATTGATCAAATGCTGCTCCTCATCCTTGTTGACTGCTTGACTCTAGATGATTCAGCTGATCCAAGTCTGATCCATAATCCCTTGTCGCCTTTGAAGTAAAGTTGATCCCTCTAGTCAACATTTGAATATTAGGGCAAGTTCCTAATATCCATTACTTAAGCTCCAATATTAAGTTGCCTCACCCTTGTGGTGAAGGAAAATATTTTTGGATCACAAGGAACTTTGCTTTGAACCTTATTTATTTTATTTGACATTCAATTGCTTTTAGGTATACAAAAGAAATCTGTTAACAAGGTAGCTGATCTTGTTACCAAACTACTTCTATATAACACACAAAGCCTTTGAATCTCATCCCAAGTTTCTTTCTTATTTGATTTGTCTTGCAGGAATGTCTTTGGAAAGATTTGAAGATAAGAAGCTAAGATCAAAGAGAAGATCAAGTTTGATGTAAATATAGGATTACTTAAGCATTTATATTAGCTTTTATGGTTGAGGCAAAGCAAGGACAAAGTTTTCTGGTTTTCAACCAATTACATTATTAATTTGTTTTAATAACTCTTTGAGTGGTGATAGGTGTTGAGTTGGTGATTTACTTATGAGTTATTTGCTTATTTGAATAAGCATGCATAACTTTGTTATTCATCTAAATAAGTTCTCCAATTCAATACCATTTGTATATTCCAATTTGGATCTGATTTCCCGCAACCAGTAAAAATGCCTGGAGATCATATCAAAACATATCACATTCACCTCAGATGAGCTAAACTCTACTCATGAAGTTGAATGATCTCCAATCCCTCCAGGGTTTTATTTTGCGAAAAATTTATTCGGATTTTCAGATGCATGCATGCAGATGCACAAAATCATACTTCTACCCTTCGTTGGTTACTAAATACTGGGGTATTACAGTGCCCTTGTATTGACCGGTCAAAAAGGTGCCATCAACGGAGATGATGGGCCTACAATGTTCAAAAGCACGAACACATTGCTCGAATGACCAAAATGCACGGCCAAATACTCAGACAATCTTCTCATTGTAGTCCGTTGTTTCTTGCCCATATGGCTCAACCACATGAACCATGCCCGGGTTAGTGGCGGCCATGGCTCCCAACAACCTAGGGATTCGGTTGTATGCTTCCTCCCAACCACCGTACAATATCTTGAATGCGGCTTGCTTTGCCTTCCATGCTTTCCCGTACTTGACCTTGTAGTGAAGTAGGGCCTCCACAAGTTCCATGACGCTCTTAATGCTCATTGTTGGAAGTGACGATATGGAGTTGGATAGCCTATAAGCGATGAACTCGGAGGTGAGTTGTCGGTGCCCTTGTTTCACATCCTTGCCATCAAGCTTCTTGCCTCGGCACATGTGTGTTGCTACACAACTAGAAATGCGCCATTCAGGCCCTTTCTTGAATGGTATGGCACGCACAACCCATGGGCATCCATCGTCCAAGCATCACACCGTGTAACGCTTATTTTGGTTCGAGTGAACCACCCTAAACGGACGATGATACTTAACCGAGAACTCCTTTATCCATACCTTTTTAAATTCCAACAAGGTTGCGAACTTCAAACCGGGAGATATCCCATTATCCTCGTGATTCATATCCCGGTAAGAAGTTGGCCTTGCTCCGAGTACTATACCCTTGCCGCCGTCAACCGTGGCTTCATCCACGAGACTAAGATCACGAAAAAGCGGAATCCGATGATCACGCCCCAATACCTTTTTATGAGCTTCGGCCTCCTTGACCGTGAACCCCTCCTCATCAACTTCTTCATCGGGACCATCGTCATCCGAGTCGGATGCATAGCATCGAGAATAAGGGATGTCATGATCCATACTCTCTTGCTCAAGGTATGTGTCCAAATCTCCAACATTGTTGTCGTGGAGGTCAACCCCATCCGCATCATCGTCATACCCATCATCTCCGTGCTCATCATTTGTCCTCAATGCCTCATCTTGCCTCAAAGTTTCTCTCACTTCATGTTGGGAGGAAGGAGGTTCGATCACTTCATCTTGGTTCATGATTGGTGGACTCCTACCATCAAATGGGGAGTCACATTGGTTCAAGTCCAAGTCCATATGAGCATCAACCTTCTTAGTGGCAAATAACTCAATAGACTTATCTAGTGATTCGGCCACGGTCTCCTTGTATGCAACCCAACTTAGTTCCGAGTTGATACGCAAAAACTTCCAACGGAGGTGCACACCATGACCCGCATTGTGTCTTCCCTCCAACTCTACAACATCACTTGGGTCCATCCAATTCAACTCAATCCTCACTTGTTTCAAAACCTCGGCATAGGTAGGGCTACGCTCGAACACCAAGTCTACCTCTTCCGGATCCGGTTCCATATTGCCTTTTAAAAAGGCGTCTTTGTCCACATGATGAACATGAACAATTATCGACATTCCTAAAATAATAACAATAATATCATAGAAAGTTAAATCAAACACTAGTAACCCATATGTCTACTCACATAACCAAACACTAGCCCTAACATACCATATCCATAACCTAACTAGCATCCTAACCCTAACATAACAAAAACCTAACCCTACCATAGTAATAACCCTAACCCTAGACATCATACAAGCCACCATTTGGCCAATGCACCAACCATAGTAACAACCCTTATACAAAACATCATACAAGACATCATTTATAGGGTTTCCAAAATTTGAACATAGATCCACAAAATATAAGATTCTAATGGGTTAAAACATGGGGAAATGAGAGAGATTACCTCTAGGAACTTGAGGGATGTGGATTCACGGAAGAAATCTTCAGATTTGAGGTGTTTGGGAGAGGATTTGAGTGGGGGGAGAGGAGCCGCCGCCAGCCTCTTTCTTCTTTCTCTCGGGTGTGGAAATGAGCAGCTAGGGTTAGGGAGGCCGTCGCTGCGCGACTTAACCCTTGCAGTGTATAGCGCCTTTCAATCAGGCGCTATACTACATAGTGTAGCACCTTTCAATCAGGCGCTATGCTATGTATTTTTAATGTCCCAGCGAGCACCGGAGAAACCCCTCACCGGAGAGGAGGGGAAAATTTCTAAGTCATTGTGTAGCGCCTTACGCCGGGGCGCTATGCTGGTGTAGCGCCTAAACCTAAGGCGCTATGCTATGCATTGATTCTATTGCAGCGAGCACCAAAGAGTATAATGGACCTTATTTCTCGGTGGCACAGCACAAACAGAACAATAACAACAAGAGTATAATGGAGTTTACGACAGGTTACCAACAAACATAAATAGTTCCCAAAATACATAAATATGGTGCACGACAGGTTCCCGACATACAAGTTCTCTATGGACAAGTTACCGACCAGATGAGCGACTATATGTCTAGGACACGGGGCCATTTTCCCTTCTTATCACGCTGGAGGTCTTCAGCCCGTGCGATCTCCGCCCTCTCTCGCTTCCTTGTCCTCTCCGCCTCACGAGCCTCCTTAGCACGGCGCTTCCTCTCCTCCTCCCTCTTGCGTTGAATCTCTTCACGACGTTTGCGCTCTTCTTCCATCTTCTCTTGACGCTCCATCTCGAGCCACCTAGCCCTAATCTGCCTATGCTCAACTTCCATAAGGGCCAAGGTAGATCGGGGCTGCTCGAGATCTATCCAAGTGTAGTACTGACAAAGAGGAGGGGGAGACTACAAAAAAAGAGCATATATTATTCATATATTAGTCATATGTGATGAAATGCAAATTTTGAATGATAATTAATGAATAAAATACCGGTAGGCGATCATACGCATTTCGAGTTCGAGGACGCTCAGGAGAACGGGTGTAGTTGGGACACATGAAGAACCTTCTTCCTCTAGTGTCCGAATTCTCCGTGCACACTTTCACAATACAAGGATCATTGCACCAACAAGTAGGAGTTTTGACCCCTTTGTCTTTACCTTCCTTGTACAAGTTGCTACGGTTCGCCTTTCGTGGCCTCCATTCTTGATCGGCACAAGGCGGCCTATCACTAGGCTCGAAGGAAGCCATTTCTACAAAAAAAAACCTATAATTTAGTTTTCTAATATGTATAATCGGTTTTCAAACATATAGTATACCTTTCCTAATACTAAGCAGCCAACAACTATCTTATTATTTCATAAGAAAATTATAATCAAATAGCCATTACATTTGCATCTAAACTTGTACAAATAGACCAAATATGATGAAATGTGTGGACGAAAAAGGAAGATCGAGTGAGGATACCTGCGGGAAGTAGTTGGGGATGAAATCCCCACGCTTTTCCTTTGGAACCGGAGAGGATTCGATGCAGATTTTGAGAGGGGGAGAGTGTGGCGCCGCCGCCGCTCTCTCTGTTTTTCGAGCTGGGAGAGAAGTAGGAGGGAAGAGGACTAGGGCACGGGGGCGCCTCTCGCGGACTTAACCCTAACAGATGTGTAGCGCCTTAGTGTGCGGCGCTACACATAGAACCATAGCGCCTTTCAGTGACCAGGACTGGGGCCCTCCTGGCCCCGCAGCCGCCACGCTGGCAGGATGTGTAGCGCCTGACTACAAGGCGCTACACAACATACCATAGCGCCTCTCTGTTGGGCGCTACCCGAAAGGGTTAATTCGTGAAATAGTTTCGCCCGACGTTTATTTTGTGAAATTCTTTCGGTTTGTGGTCAATTTCGGTCATTTTATCTCAGGAAGAAGACATGAGCTGGATTACAAAAATACCTATGAGCTGGGATATGCTGGTTGTTGTATCGTTCTTCGCTACGTGCAGATTACTCCATCACCCTTTTTTGTTTGTTTCATTGGCAGCTATGTCCAGTAATCTCTATTAAAAAATCCGTGTCTAGCTAAAGTTCTGTCTTGATTTTAGTAATTAGTTACAAGACCTTGTAAAATTTAGCTAATAATATCTCTTTTAATATTTTATTTAATTATTTGAAATAGTATTACCGTGAACGCGTCTATGACATTTTATAGATGTACCGTTGCAAACCCAAACGTGAAAAAAGAACCCTAATTCGGTGGAAATTTAGAGGCGTAAGCATATTTCGGGAGTATTTTGCGAAGCCCTGAAAAAACCTTAGAAAACTGGGGTATCTCATTCAGATCGGAAAGTGTTATTTGTATAAAAGTATTTTTAACAGGCTAGCATGTACGGCTCTGAGCAAGCAAGCTATCAAACTTTGAACTGAAACTTCAGCAAATTCGTATGTGCATCAGGCTAGCATAGGTCCACAAACAATGTATAAACTGATGTAACCCAACTATCGTTTCGCAGTCATCTATGAGAACCAAGATTCATGTAGTTCGAAATCAGCAACTTGATGCTCGTCTCGTCAGCGTGCGAAATAAACAGAGTTCGTAATCAACAACAATTGACAAAAACGTTCAGCATGTATTCTTGTCACCATCCTTTTTTTTTTGAAAGATCCAGCAATTGCTGGCTTTCGATATATTAGCAGAGGGAAAACCGTACACATACGTACATGGATGTCGCCCCGGGCGAAATTACGTCCGGAGTCGAACAGAAAAGGAAAAGAAATGAAAAAAGACAGGGCGACGAGCCAGCCACCCTCATGACTCAGACTCGGCACCCCTGCGATGTAGAGCCATGACCTTGCCTCGTAGAGCCATGGTCGTCACGCTTCCCGAGGCCGCCGCCTCGGCGCACGTCCACCGTCCGGGGCCGCCGCCCAGGCTTCCGCCGCCCAGACCACAGAGCCACGTCACCTGACCGCCGCAGCTCCGGAGCACAACGAGAGCTAAGTGAACTCCAAGACGACGCCTCCAGGAAGGTAACGACGTGAACGTCGCCGCCGCCCCGCTCCAGAGGAGCTAAGGTTTTCACCCGGAGAGACTTAAGGCACTCGCGTCGGTAGATGATCGCAGCTTCCGAACGACACATTCAAGAAGGAGAAAGACGCCCTAGGGCGCCGCCGCCGTCGGCACCTAAGTGCGAGGTTTTCACCTGAAGCGCAATGTCGACCGCCAAGCCCTAGGGCTTGGGCTAGGATGCAGCAAGGCAGGCGGCGTGTCTCTGTCGCCGACCACCGGTACCATCTACAAGACGTGGAGGCCGCAACACCTCATGCAACGACGACTACGCCATGCCGGCGGGAGGCCAGAGCCCTTCCCGCACCACAGCCACCTATCTGGGGCCGCCGCCCCGGCTTGCTTCTACCTAGGGGAACGCTGGCCAGAGGGCTGTTGGAGATATGCCCAAGAGGCAATAATAATGATTATTGTTTATCATATTTCTCCGTTCATGATATGTTTAATTCCATGCTAGAATTGTATTAACCAGAAACAAATACATGTGTGGAATATAAACGGTAATGTGTCCCTAGTCTTTCCTCTTGTGACTAGTTCGTTTGATTAAGTGATGGTTAGATGTTTCCTAACCATGGGTTTATGAACCACTTGATAAACGAAGTTTGTATCATGGGAGATGATATAATAGACAAGACTCAAATTAAATAGATGTCAAATATAGTTTCCTTAGACCATGAGATTATGTCACTCCCGCTTATCGGAGGAGAGCTTTGTGGACATCAAACGTCACTTCGTAACTGGGTGATTATAAAGGTGGCTTTCAGGTTCTCCGATGATAGGTTGTTGGGTGGCATGTTTCGAGACTGGGATTTGTTCGTCCAACAGTTGGATAGATATCTCTGGGCCCTCTCGGTAGTATAGCATCCAAACGCTTGCAAGCATATGACTAAGTAGCTAGTCATAAGGGATCCTATTCTATGGGAACGAGTAAAGAGAACTTGTCGGTAACGAGATTAATCAGATATGGAGATATCGGTGGATTGAATCTCGGACAAGTAATATATCGTGAAACAAAAGGAATCGTATATGGATTAATTGAATCCCGGACATTGTGGTTCGACTAGTAAAGTACTTCGTCGAATATGTAGGAATTAATATGGACATCCCGGTCCCGCTATTAATATGACATATTCGCGAACCCGCAGAGTCACACACTTAACGTTCGATTTAGTTAGGGTTCGAGATAAATGATGGTGAGAACGAATTTTGATTCGGAGTCCCGGATAGGATCCCGGACGTCACGAGGAGTTCCGGAGTGCTCCGGAGAATAAGATTCATATAAGGAAAGTAGTTTCCGGAGGTTAAGAAAGGTTCGGGAATTTATCGGTAAAGTACCGGAATGTTCTAGAAGGTTCTAGAGGGGTCTAGAAGTGGGGCCCATAGGAGTATGGGGCCCACAAGGCATGAAGGGGTAGTGGGATGGCCTATTGGGCCGGCCGCACCACTCCCTTAATGGCCCATGCGGGCCAAGCTTCTAGAAGGGGGGGGGGGCGGCCTAAACCCTAGAGGTTGCTTGGGGGGCAAGCCTCCCCCCTTGCGCCGGCCCTAGATGGAGGGGTGGGGCGCAGCCCCCCTGCCCCCTATATAAGGAGGCATAGAGGAGGGGGTGCGGCACCCCAAGGTCCACCCCATTGGTGCCCTAGCCGCACCCCTCTCCCTCCTTGCCGCCGCCCCCCTCCACCTCCTCTCTCCCGACACCGCTTGGCGAAGCCCTGTCCAATCTCCACCATACACACCACGCCACCGTCGTCGTGCTGTTGATCTCGAGCCTCTCCACCACCTCTTGCGGGATCAAGAACGTGGAGTCTTCATCGAGCTGAACGTGTGGATCTCTCGGAGGCGTTGCTCGTGCGGCGCTTGGATAATACATCTCCTCGCGACTAGACGAGTCTAGTTGCGGGGATCGACTAGCCAACCCCTGCCTCGACAAAACACTCACGGTTTTCTTCGAGGGTGAGATTCGATCTCCTTCTTGCTACCAACCTCTCGTAGATCGGATCTAGATGTTGGGTTTATTCCGCTATCTTTGCGTAGGAAAATTTTTGTTTTCTATGCTGCGACCCTACAGTGGTATCAGAGCCTAGATCTATTCGTAGATGTTGGTGCGATTAGACACAAGTGTTGTTGGAGTTGATAATTTGTGTTGCTATCTTCTCGCGTGCACTTTGCATCTTTGTGGTACTGTAAGATTGAAGCGGCCCGGACCAACTTTACTCATCCACGTACGAGGGACCGGTTCCACGACTGACATGCAACTTGTTTTGCATAAGTGGCTGGCGGGTGTCTGTTTCTCTTGCTTTAGTGAAGATGCAATTTTCAATGGAAGGCCTTTCAAAAGGATGAGTAAATCAGCAACTATTTTATCATCGTTATGGCTTTGCGTAGATTAGAACGGTTCTATCTCATGACCCACTAGAAGCCACGTAAAAATTGCATAAACAAAGTAGAGGCGTCTAACTTGTTTTTGCAGGGTTTGTGATATGGTATGGCCTCAAGATATGATTATGTGATGTATGCAATGATCATGTTTTGTAATTATCACGACTTGCATGTCGATGAGTACGGAAACCGGCAGGAGCCTTATGGTTGTCTTTGATTTATTGTATGACCTGCGTGTCACTTTAAACACCATGTAATTGCTTTACTTTATTTGCTAAGAGTAGCTAATAGTAGTAGTTGCAATAGTTGGTGGAGACAACCATGGTGATGGCGTTTGAGCTGGTGATGATGGAGATCATGCCGGTGCTTTGGAGATGGAGATCAAAGGCACAAGAAAAGGCTATACCATGTCACAATATTGAATTGCATGTGATGTTAATCCTTTTTATGCACCTTATGGTTTATGCTTAGATACGATCTCGACGGTAGCATGATAAGGTGATCTCTCACGTCAATATCAAGAAGTGTTCTCCCCTAGTATGCGCCGTTGCGAAAGTTCGTCGTTTTGAAGCACCACGTGATGATCGGGTGTGATAGATTCTACGTTCACATACAACGGGTGCAAGCCAGTTTGCACATGCAGAAATACTACGGTTTCCTTGACGAGCCTAGCATGTACAGACATGGCCTCGGAACACAAGAGCCGAAAGGCTAAACACGAGTCATATGAATGATATGATCAACATGGAGATGTTCACCTTTTTGAAGCTGCACCACTTCACGTGATGATCGGTTGTGGTGTAGTGGATTTTGGATTGTGTGTCACTAAACAACCAGAGAGATGTTGAGTTTAGTGGGAGTTCGTTTTATAATTAGATTATCTTTCGAACATAATATCATGAACATAGTCTAAAAACCTTGCAAATAATGTTGTAGATCAATGGCCCTTCCCAACATCACCATGAACTTTAACGCGTTCCTATAGAAAGACAAGCTGAAAGACGATGGAAGCAATTTCTCAGATTGGTTTATGAATCTGAAAATTATCCTCAAAGCTGCCAAGAAACTGTATGTCCTAGATGCACCACTAGGTGAGGCTCCAGCAGAGGGAGCGGCTGAAGACATTAGGAATGTCTGGGCAGCCCGTTCAGAGGACCACGAGATAGTTAAGTGCGGTCTGTTGTACGGCTTAGGACCTAAGCTTCAAAAGCGTTTTGAGCACCATGGCGTTCATCAGATGATCGTTGATCTGAAAGCTATGTTTCAGACTCAAGCCAAGGTGGAGAGGTATGAAGCCTCTTCTAAGTTCTTTAGCTGTATGATGGAAGAGAACAGCTCCGTCAGTGAACACGTGCTCAAGATGTCTGGGTACGGTGATCGTCTGGTGCAGCTGGGTGTTGTGATTCCCAATGAGTTGGGGATTGACCGTGTTCTCCAGTCACTTCCACCTAGCTACAAAAGCTTCATGATGAACTATAACATGCAAGGGATGGAGAAAACTCTTCCTGAGCTTTTCGCGATGTTAAAGACCGCGGAAGTGGAAATCAAGAAGGAGCATCAAGTGTTGATGGTCAACAAGACCACCAGTTTCAAGAAAAAGGGCAAAAGAGACAACTTCAAGAAGGACGGCAAGCGAGCTGCCGGGCCTGCGAGGAAGTCAAGGAAGGGCCCTAAGTCTGATACTGAGTGCTTCTACTGCAAGGAAACCGGACACTGGAAGCGGAACTGCCCCAAGTATCTGGCAGACAAGAAGGCTGGCACCGTCAAACAAGGTATATTTGATATACAAGTTATTGATGTGTATTTAACAAGTGATCGTAGTAGCACCTGGGTATTTGATACTGGTTCGGTTGCTAATATATGTAACTCGAAACAGGAGCTGCGGAATAGTCGACGCTTGGCAAGGGACGAGGTGACGATGCGAGTTGGAAATGGATCAAAAGTTGAAGTCATCGCTGTCGGCACACTCCCTCTGCATTTACCTTCGGGATTAGTTTTAAACCTTAATAATTGTTATTATGTGCCTGCGTTAAGCATGAACATTGTATCTGGATCTTGTTTATTGTGAGACGGTTATTCATTTAAGTCTGAAAACTTTGGTATTTCGATTTATATGGATAATACCTTTTATGGTCATGCACCTGAGAGGAATGGTTTATTTCTATTGGATCTCGATGGTAGTGATACACATGTTCATAACATTGATGCCAAAAGATGCAAAGTGAATGATGATAATACCACATATTTGTGGCACTGCCGTTTGGGTCACATTGGTGTAAAGCGCATGAAGAAACTCCATTCTGATGGACTTTTGGATTCACTTGATTTTGAATCATTTGAAACTTGCGAACCATGCCTTATGGGTAAGATGACTCGAACACCCTTCTCCGGCACGATGGAGAGGGCAACAGACTTGTTGGAAATCATACATACCGATGTGTGTGGTCCAATGAGTGTGGCAGCGCGCGGTGGATATCGTTACTTCTTAACCTTCACCGATGATTTGAGTAGATATGGGTATATTTACTTAATGAAACATAAGTCTGAAACGTTCAAAAAGTTCAAAGAATTTCAGAGTGAAGTTGAGAACCATCGTAACAAGAAAATAAAGTTTCTTCGATCTGATCGTGGAGGCGAATATTTGAGTTACGAGTTTGGCATGCATTTAAAGACGTGTGGAATTGTTTCACAACTAACGCCACCCGGAACACCACAGCGTAATGGTGTGTCTGAACGTCGTAATTGAACCTTATTGGATATGGTGCGATCTATGATGTCTCACACAGATCTGCCACTATCATTTTGGAGCTATGCATTAGAGACAGCCGCATTCACTTTAAATAGGGCTCCATCAAAATCCGTTGAGACGACTCCATATGAGTTATGGTTTGGCAAGAAGCCAAAGTTATTGTTTCTCAAAGTTTGGGGTTGCGATGCTTATGTGAAAAAGCTTCAACCTGATAAGCTCGAACCCAAATCGGAGAATGCGTCTTCATTGGATACCCTAAGGAAACTATTGGGTATACCTTCTACCACAGAACTGAAGGCAAGATTTTCATTGCCAAGAATGGTTCCTTTCTAGAGAAGGAGTTTCTCTCGAAAGAAGTGAGTGGAAGGAAAATAGAGCTTGACGAGGTTATTGAACCTGTTCTTGAGATGCCGAGTAGCGCAGAGCTGGAAGTTGTTCCAGAGCATCCATCGCCACCTGAAGAAGGAGCAAATGATGTTGATCATGCTCTTCCAGTCAAGGCTGCTATTGAACCCTGCAGATCAACGAGGGAACGTACCGCTCCTGATTGGTACGACCCCATCATGAATGTCATGTTGTTAGACAATGATGAACCTGCGAATTATGAGGAAGCAATGATGAGCCCAGACTCCGATAAATGGCTAGGAGCCATGAAATCCGAAATGGAATCCATGTATGAAAACCAAGTATGGGCTTTGGTGGACTTACCAAACGACCGTAAGGCCGTTGAGAACAAATGGATATTCAAGAGAAAGACAGACGCTGACGGAAACGTCACCGTGTATAAAGCTCGACTTGTCGCAAAGGGTTTCCGACAAATTCAAGGAGTTGACTACGATGAGACTTTCTCACCCGTAGCGATGCTGAAATCTGTTCGGATTATGTTAGCAATTGCCGCATATTATGACTATGAAATTTGGCAAATGGATGTGAAGACCGCATTCCTTAATGGTCATATTAAGGAAGAGTTGTACATGGTACAGCCCGAAGGTTTTGTTGATCCAAAGGATGCTAACAAGGTATGCAAACTTCAGAGATCCATCTATGGACTGAAGCAAGCATCGCGGAGTTGGAATCTCCGGTTTGATGAAGTGATCAAAGGGTTTGGATTTGTCCAAACTTATGGAGAAGCCTGTATTTACAAGAAAGTGAGTGGGAGTTCAGTTGCATTTCTAATACTATATGTGGATGACATATTATTGATTGGAAATGATGTTACACTACTTAAAAGTGTAAAGTCTTATTTGAATAAGAGTTTTTTAATGAAAGACCTTGGTGAAGCGGCGTATATTTTAGGCATAAAGATCTATAGAGATAGGTCAAAGCGCCTAATAGGGCTTTCACAAAGTACATACCTTGACAAGGTTCTGAAGAAGTTCAGAATGGAAAATTCAAAGAAGGGGTTCTTACCAATGTTGCAAGGAAAGGTTCTGAGTAAGACTCAGAGTCCTGTTACGGCAGAAGATAGAGAGATAATGAACAAAGTTCCTTATGCCTCTGCGATAGGCTCTATCATGTATGCCATGTTATGTACTAGACCAGATGTGTGCCATGCTGTAAGTTTGACTAGCAGGTACCAAAGTGATCCAGGAGTGGAACACTGGTCAGCTGTCAAAAATATCCTTAAGTATCTAAATAGAACTAAGGAAATGTTTCTCGTATATGGAGGTGACCAAGAGCTTGTCGTAAGGAGTTACGTCGATGCTAGTTGGGACATAGATCCAGATGATTCTAAGTCTCAGTCCGGATATGTGTTTATTCTGAATGGTGGCGCTGTGAGTTGGAGGAGTTCCAAGCAGAGCGTGGTGGCGAAATCTTCAACAGAAGCGGAGTATGTTGCGGCCTCGTCGGCAGCAAGTGAAGCAGTCTGGATGAAGGAGTTCCTCTTAGAGCTGAGCGTGGTTCCAAGTGCGTCAAGACCTCTGGCCCTGTACTGTGATAATACAGGTGCAATAGCTCTTGCCAAGGACCCAACTTCACACAAGAATACCAAGCATATTAAGCGCCGCTATCACAATTTGCGTGAGAATGTCAAGGATGGTGACATAGAGATTTGCAAGGTGCATACGGATCTGAATGTGGCAGACCCGTTGACTAAACCTCTTCCACGAGCAAAACATGATCAACACCGAGAGGCCATGGGTGTTAGATTGCTACAAATGTAAACTAGATTATTGACTCTAGTGCAAGTGGGAGACTGTTGGAGATATGCCCAAGAGGCAATAATAATGATTATTGTTTATCATATTTCTCCGTTCATGATATGTTTAATTCCATGCTAGAATTGTATTAACCAGAAACAAATACATGTGTGGAATATAAACGGTAATGTGTCCCTAGTCTTTCCTCTTGTGACTAGTTCGTTTGATTAAGTGATGGTTAGATGTTTCCTAACCATGGATTTATGAATCACTTAATAAACGAAGTTTGTATCATAGGTAGATGATATAATGGACAAGACTCAAATTAAATAGATGTCAAATATAGTTTCCTTAGACCATGAGATTATGTCACTCCCGCTTATCGGAGGAGAGCTTTGTGGACATCAAACGTCACTTCGTAACTGGGTGATTATAAAGGTGGCTTTCAGGTTCTCCGATGATAGGTTGTTGGGTGGCATGTTTCGAGACTGGGATTTGTTCGTCCAACAGTTGGATAGATATCTCTGGGCCCTCTCGGTAGTATAGCATCCAAACGCTTGCAAGCATATGACTAAGTAGCTAGTCATAAGGGATCCTATTCTATGGGAACGAGTAAAGAGAACTTGTCGGTAACGAGATTAATCAGATATGGAGATATCGGTGGATTGAATCTCGGACAAGTAATATATCGTGAAACAAAAGGAATCGTATATGGATTAATTGAATCCCGGACATTGTGGTTCGACTAGTAAAGTACTTCGTCGAATATGTAGGAATTAATATGGACATCCCGGTCCCGCTATTAATATGACATATTCGCGAACCCGCAGAGTCACACACTTAACGTTCGATGTAGTTAGGGTTCGAGATAAATGATGGTGAGAACGAATTTGATTCGGAGTCCCGGATAGGATCCCGGACGTCACGAGGAGTTCCGGAGTGGTTCGGAGAATCAGATTCATATAAGGAAAGTAGTTTCTGGAGGTTAAGAAAGGTTCGGGAATTTATCGGTAAAGTACCGGAATGTTCTAGAAGGTTCTAGAGGGGTCTAGAAGTGGGGCCCATAGGAGTATGGGGCCCACAAGGCATGAAGGGGTAGTGGGCTGGCCTATTGGGCCAGCCGCACCACTCCCTCAATGGCCCATGCGGGCCAAGCTTCTAGAAGGGGGGGGGGCGGCCTAAACCCTAGAGGGTTGCTTGGGGGGCAAGCCTCCCCCCCTTGCGCCGGCCCTAGAGGAGGGTTGGGGCGCAGCCCCCCTGCCCCCTATATAAGGAGGCATAGAGGAGGGGGTGCGGCACCCCAAGGACCACCCCATTGGTGCCCTAGCCGCACCCCTCTCCCTCCTTGCCGCCGCCCCCCTCCACCTCCTCTCTCCCGACACCGCTTGGCGAAGCCCTGTCGGATCTCCACCATACACACCACGCCACCGTCGTCGTGCTGTTGATCTCGAGCCTCTCCACCACCTCTTGCGGGATCAAGAACGTGGAGTCTTCATCGAGCTGAACGTGTGGATCTCTCGGAGGCGTTGCTCGTGCGGCGCTTGGATAATACATCTCCTCGCGACTAGACGAGTCTAGTTGCGGGGATCGACTAGCCAACCCCTGCCTCGACAAAACACTCACGGTTTTCTTCGAGGGTGAGATTCGATCTCCTTCTTGCTACCAACCTCTCGTAGATCGGATCTAGATGTTGGGTTTATTCCGATATCTTTGCGTAGGAAAATTTTTGTTTTCTATGCTGCGACCCTACAAGGGCACCAGCACGCCGATGCGCCGCCGTGACCGAACTGCCGCAGCCCGCAGAGCGAAGACATCGCAACCCACAGAGAACCGCTAGCCACTGCCCCACGACCACCAGCAGAGAGCGCCGCAGAACACCTCACCGACCACCTCCCGCACCAGCGCGACTGCAGCTCAGGCCCGCCGAGCCCAGACCGGGCCCACACAGACCCAGATCTGGCCCGCACGGCCGAGCTCGAGACGCCGCCGCGACGAGGACACCGCCTCCCGCACAGGCCGTGGCGCTGCCCACACAGCCACCACGGCCGCCGACTCGCCGAAGAGACCCGGGGCCGCCGCCCCGGCGCTCCAGCTCCGCCACCAGCCACGCGCCGTCCAGGGCGCCGCGTCGCTCCAGCCGAAGACCCCCGCGCGCGAGGGAGGAGAGCCCGCCGCCGCCGGCTACCCCCCAGGCCTTTTGCCCGGCGGAGCTACGCCTGGCGGCGGCGAGGAGGCGGAGGAGGAGGGAGGTGGGAGGAGAGTGCACTGCGTTCGCCCGTGTCGCCCCCCTGGGAGCGACGCGGACGCCTCTCCTCAGAAGTCTTTTTCTTTTGTCACCATCCTGAAAAAGGAAAAGCAACAACAGCTATTGGATCTCAAACTTAGGCAAGAAACAAAAAGCACATCGGAGAAATTCCCCCTCAAACCAAGCAAGTTGTCTACATGACAAGTCACAAGCAAGACACAAGTTATAGGAGAGACCACCTGTTCATTCCTTCCTTTCATAGAGAGAATATTCTACATATACCGAAGCTAAGGAATAAATAAAACAAAATACTTCAATTTGTGAACAATAATATGCAACTTTAAGAATGCAGTTTGTGGTCTTCATTGCCAGGTAAGCTGGTCAATCCACAATAATTTCACTTTGGTTCAGGGTCAAAGCACGCACTAGGTTCCGGGCACAGACATGTAATAGTAGTCGACTAGTGGTGCTATCTCATTTCAAAATACTCTACGACCAGCACCTCAGTAGGAATTGACTACAAAATGCAATAATTTAGTTCAGCAATTTCTTTAACCATTCATAAATGTAGTAAATCATTCAAAGAGAAAGAGATTAGGGAGTGCAAAGAGACCACTAAAAATTGAAAATTGTATACACAAATTATAAACTTTTAGTGTGAAGATTAGATTGTCCATGCAATGATCTTAGAATAGAGTAGCATAGCCTTTGCTTTCTAAACAAACCATAACAAAGATTTTAACAAATTTATCCTCACATTATTTTTCATCATAACCTTGCACTTGTCCTTTGGTCTTTCAATTATCAGAGGTGGCAGAGTCCACACATGATGCAACAGAGCGCCCAAGCCTATCTACATCTCCAAATTCCTAACTATTTGCAAGAATTTACCATCAATACCAATAATTGCAGAATCTTCCAATTCTTAGCATCTAAAAGAATTTATTTATCATCTCAGAATAGTGCAGTGAAGAGGTTAATCAACCAGATCTAGACTGCCCAACTATCTTGGTGACAAGACACTAATCCACATTATAGGAAAGAATATGTAATTTGGAGAGATAATTCTTTACCTTCCTATCTAGTTGTCGGATGTAAAGCTCTTGCATCCCAAGTTATCATCTCCTAAAAGAAATAATTGATCAATGAATCAATTCAGATTATGCAATAGCTATTGTCAATGCACAGTTAAAATAAATGACACTTGTACTGATATAACACAAGAAACCAGTTCATTTGATAATTGAGTAGGTATTAGAGAATTGTGAAGAAAGATCTTACAAATGAAATCCTGGAACGTCGAGCTTGGCCACTTCTTTTCTCAGCCACAAGCCACAAAATCTAGGTTGATAGCACATATAGATCTCACGATTTACTGGATCCTTAAATACATCAGATGCAAGAACCATGATGTCATCAAATACATCATCCATAGAATGGAGCACTTCAAAGCATCTTGACATCGAGTATTGTTGCCCCTGTGCAATTGCCCTTTCCTTCGAGCTAGTCTGTGCTACCTTGAGATCAATATAAGCTGAAATGGTTTCATCAAGGCCCGGGATTGATGTAGCGTCCCGACTCCGGAATTATACAGAGAGGCTATGTAACACACAGGCTATGCTACACAATCGAAGGGCATGGAATTACCGCTCCCACGCAACACATCGATCGTGCCATAAACACTGGCATAGCTGTTAATGTATAATAAAGAGATCAAGACTTGTGTAACAACTGGCACATCACAGACTCTACGACACAAAAGATCATATAGCAACTCATATAACGAGAAGATACAAAAATACATACAGAGGTCACAGACCCAACAGTACAGCATGCGGAAGCAAGGTAGTTGTCTAATACAACAAGATCCAAAATATGGCCTAAGAGGCCTACAGATAAACATCCCCAACCAGCTTGTTCCACGACGTCCCAAGCTGCCACCTGGGAACCCCAGACTACTCGTCGATGTCCACGAAGAACTCACCTGTCTGCTCGGTGACGTCCTCCTCTGAAACAATTAATAATCAACAAGGAGAGACTGAGTACGACGTACTCGCAAGTTTAGTAGGGCGATATAGGCCCAATGATGGCAATGCTCTAAAACTGTGAAGTAGTTATTTTGCATAAAGCTAGTTTTCATTTATAAAGATATAAATGAGTCATGTCATCGACTACTCAGAAGGTTTTTCATCAAGGGGTAAGATAGCAAACTTTCACCTTCGGTTCACCTTGAACCAACTTGTAGCCAGCAACCACTCATCTCCACCAAGGCACTCCCTCGAATCACCCTCGAGGAAATGAACCTTTTAACACATGTTGAGTTGCAACCTCTAGTTGCCAAATTTTAATTAAGATTAATGTTCTCTATGAGCTAATCCGCCTTTCCCAAGATTTGTCCATAACCATGGACACGGCTTTTCGAAAAGATTAAACCCTGCAGGGGTGTACTAATTTACCCACCGGTACCGTCCGACCCCTTGCCTGTACAATTAGCTCTCTTCCGGGGAAAGCCGGCAGGGCGGGCGCGGTTAAACCTTTACAATGTATGAGACTATAAAAGGATCATCGCGGCGACAGGACAACTTTACCCAGCCTATTTCAGCCCCTGCCCCCATCGCCACATCCTAAACACCATCATCCTCATCGTTTCTTTTTCCACCCACACACTCACACGCAAATGGAAATAGCAAACTAGAGGACCCCTTGGATACGCCCGCACAAATTATTCGGTTAGTAAGGGGCCCATACCCCCACCGTTGGAAGCACGCTCGGTTCTTGGTTCTAGCTAAAAGCACTCTCAGCCTAGGCGATAAGAATGAGGCAAAACACCATCCCCGATGGCAACTCATCCAAGCCTTATATCATTTTAATTAAGTACACAAGTATCCACCATGTCCGAACATTCCATTAACATCATAATTATGGAAATAGATCATGGACAATTTAGCATTTGACTAAGTATGGCTAAGCATAGCTAAGCATATATATACAACAATTATGTCTTTACTCAGGTCATCACATCAAACCTATGGTTCATAGGAGGGAAAACATGTATCGGTTTAGGGAACATGCATTTCATAGGATACTCTAGCATTGACCAAAAGTTGAGATAGAATCGAATGCAATATTATGGTGGATAAAATATTTGTATAAAGCAATAGGATGCTAGATGCCAAGAAGGTTAGGTTATCTCTTGCCTTGTTGACGGGCCTGGAAGTAAGGGTCGTCGGGGTAGGTAGAGGTATCCTCGACTCCCGAATCTACCGATTCCCAAACAATCACAGAAGAACAAAATAAATAACACGAAGGCAAGTGCAATGCACAATCATGATGACATGTCAAGTTTATGCCATGATATTATAATATAATTTAGCTAACAATTTAAATGGAGTGCCAAATAATTAGTGCAATTATTTGGAAGCAACCCCATACTTAACTTAATGATCACATTGCTTATGAATTATTACATTCCTAAAATGTGACTTAATATGCATGAACCTGACATGATTAGATAGGTATTGTTTTTCTGATAATTTTGGTACCTCGTTTGTGATTTTCCGAGTATCGATGGATAAATAGTGAAATAAAAGATTATTTGAATTTAATTCTTGTAACCAATTAAAGAATAACATCAAAGGAAAGTTTGTTGTCATGAGGTGATATTAGCATGATTAGATAGCATTTGAATTGCTGATCGATTTGATACATCAGTTGCAAGATTTGAATTAATAGAAGTTAAGTTATGATTTTCACAAGTTTTTATAGCTGGTTCGGAATTTATCCGGATTGGTCCGGAATATTCCGGATGGTCCGGAATAATCTGGGCTCAGTCCGAACCAAATCCGAGGTGACCTAAAAAAGTTTCTGTTAGGGTTTCGGAATTTTTCCGGAAAGGTCCGGAAAATTCCGCTCGCCCCGGAATGGATCCGGAATAATCCGGGTGATTCCGGACGACCAGTTTTCTGGGCAAACTACGACGGCGGCGGCGGCTGCGCACTGGCGAGCAAGAAAGAGAGGGAGAGGGGGAGCGTGAGTTTGTCCAGGGGAACAGGTAGCTCAACAGAAGCACGCTGGCGTGGTCGGTGAGGGAGAAGAGGGACGGAGGCGGCGGCGAGGAGCTCGACGGAGCTCGGCCGGCACGGATGAGGTCGAGGACGGTGGCGTCGATTCCCGGCACCCCGTGCCGATTCCTTCGGCGTGGAGGAGCAGCACGGCAAGGCGGTCCTGTTGGTGCGCTTCGATGCATCCGGGGCGGCTCGGAGCGACGGCGCATGCTCGGCTACCTCGAGCTCGGGAGGGAGAACGGGATAGAGAAGAGGGGAACGGGGGAGTAGGTCCGCGTGCGTTTGACCACCAGGGGGCACGGCGGCATGCGCGAGGGGAGCACGGCGGCATGGGCGCGGCGGCACTGTGGCGACAGTGGAGAAGAAGGCCGTTTTTCAGAAACCCCCCCACTGTTTAAAAGTTATTTACAACTTGGTCCAGCAGCACTTTAGGGATTTAAATTGAGGCTTTTAAACATTTTCTAAAATTCTGCAAAAATTCATGTAGGCTCCCCATAATAGTTAGAACCTCCACAAAAATTTGTGTTGCAAAATAAAAAGTTTTGAGCAACATTTGTTCAAAGTGTGTAAAAATGGTCATTTTTGATAATTTCCCAATTTCATGTACTTGGGGTACTTAAACAATTTAATAAATTATGAAAATATTTATGGAGGCTCATAATATAACAATGAAGCTCCCCATAATTTTAGTTTGAAATTTTGAGAGCTTGCACTTGGTTAAAAAATTTCAGAATTGGTTTGAACCAAATTTTAAATTCCCATTTGCTTTTATTTCTTTGCTTATCACGCATTTGCTTTTGACAAAAATTTATAACATGTAACTTGGAACTTCCTGGACAAATTGGGAAGTTCAAATTAATTTGTTGGCTAGGTTGAGAAAATGCATTTGGGGTTGGAGTTTGAGAAGGTTTTGCTTCCCCATTTTAATTGCTTTCATATGTGGATTGTTAGAGGTAGCAAATTTCAAATGCATGCCATGATGCAAACATGAATGCAAAAAGTGGAAAATTTATTCATATTTTCAGGTTCCAAACTGGGGCTGTTACAAATCTACCCCCCTTACAGGAATCTCATCCCGAGATTCTAGGCTTGAGTGAAGAAGGCGGGATATTCCTGACGAAGACTAGTTTCTCGCTCCCAAGTTGCTTCTTCTTCGGAATGGTTAGACCATTGGATTTTGAGGAACTTGATGGTCTTGTTGCGGGTCTTCCTTTCTGCTTCATCCAAGATGCAGACAGGATGCTCACGGTAAGTCAAATCCTCCTGGATATCCAACACCTCATGATCAACCCCACGGATAGGATCCTTGAAACAACGAAAGAGTTGGGAGACATGGAACACATCATGTACATCCGGGAAGTTTGATGGTAGCTCGAGTTGGTAGGAGAGATCTCCTCGCTTGGCTAGGACGGTGAAAGGACCAATATAACGAGGTGCCAATTTTCCCTTGATCCCGAAGCGACGAACGCCCCAGAGGGGAGAGACTCGAAGATAGGCTTTGTCACCGATTTCATAGTGAACCTCCTGATGATGCTTATCATAATAGCACTTTTTTCTGGACTGGGCAATCTTCAGATTCTCTCGAATGATTCGAACCTTTTCTTCAGCCTCATTGATCACATCAGGACCGAAGAGTGACCTTTCTCCGGTTTCAGACCAATTTAGAGGGGTTCGACATTTTCGTCCATTGAGAACCTCAAATGGAGCCATTTGCAGACTAGCTTGAAAACTATTGTTGTAGGAGAACTCGGCGAGGGGGAGATACTTTTCCCAACCCTTACCGAAGGAGATAACACATGCCCGAAGCATGTCCTCAAGAACTTGGTTCACCCTTTCAGTCTGACCGTCAGTCTGAGGATGATAAGCTGTGCTGAAGTTGAGACGGGTTCCAAGAGCCTTTTGGAAGCTTTGCCAGAATTTGGACACAAATAGACTCCCACGGTCTGAGATAATCCTCAACGGAACCCCATGCAAAGGAACAATCCGGGCTATGTACAGCTCAGCCAGTTTGACAGAGTTGATATCCTCACGAACAGGGAGGAAATGGGCGACCTTGGATAAATGATCAATGACTACCCAAATGGCATTGTTACCCTTGGGTGACCTCGGGAAACCGGTGATGAAATCCATACCCACTTCATCCCACTTCCACTCGGGAATAGCTATGGGGCGAAGAGTACCGGCTGGCCTTTGATGTTCAGCCTTCACACGGCGACAGACGTCGCATTCCGCAACATACTCGGCAATTTCTCGCTTCATGCCAGACCACCAGAATTGACGGCGAAGATCTTGGTACATCTTGGTACTACCCGGATGAATGGAAATGGGTGATTCATGAGCTTCTGAGAGTATCAACCCTTTTGTATTCCCACTCTTGGGCACCACTAGACGGTCACCAAAGTAAACCACACCATTGTCATCAACAGAAAAACAATTGGCCTTCCCATTTGCTATTTTCTCTTTGATCTCGAGGATTTCAGCATCAAGCTGCTGGGCTGCCTTGATTTCATCCTCAAGAGTGGATTTGATCTCGAGGTTAGCTAGATATCCGGAGGGAACAATCTCCAGATTCAAACGAGCAAACTCCTCATGGAGAGCAGGTTGGGCCTTTTCAACCATCAGAGTGTTGCAATAAGCCTTGCTGAAAGTGCATGGTTGCCCCCATGTGTTGTTTTGGTAATTAATGACAATCTCTATGGACTAATGTGTGCTTTGAGTTATATTTGCAGTGTTGGTCCGTATGGAATGCTTGAACTCCATATGTTGGAGTCGAGGCTAAAAGAAGAAGATTATATGTTGATCAAGGCTAAGTGCAAGTTGATCAACATACAAGATAAGGGCAAGTGAAGATATGCGAAAGAGTGTCTCTCCCATATTGGTGTATGGGGGAGCAATATGCGAGGCTAAACCGAGCGGAGCGTAATCAAGAAAGGTGATCCACTTGAGAGGAGATCAAGATCGTCATCATCTAGCTCAAGTGGAATGCGTAAGGCAAAGAAAGGTGATCCACTTGAGAGGATATCAAGATTGTCATCATCTAGCCCAAGTGGAATGCGCAAGGCAAAGAAAGGTGATCCACTTGAGAGGAGATCAAGATCGTCATCATCTAGCTCAAGTGGAATGCGCAAGGCAAAGGTATGATATTGATAGGGTTTCTATTTTACCGGTCTCGCGGTGTAGTTGGGAGACCGGGTTTTAGGATAGGTAATCGTACTATCAAGAGGGGCTCTCAAGTGAGCTTTAGCGTATCGGTCATAGAGAGCTCAAACCTTTGCATCCTTGCATTCATGCAATCATCTTTATTGGTTCTTATTTGGCTCTTATCGTGGTGTGGTCTTGGTGCTTGTCGTGCTTGTCATGACAAGACCAAGTTCACTGAAAACGGATTTCGTTGCATCGTCTATTGCATTTTCGGTGGTGGAGATTTTGCCGATTCACTAGTGAGGAAAGGCTCACACCTTCCTACCCATACCAAAATCTCCATTGCCTATTCTTATTTGGCTTTTATCTAGATGTGGTTTTAGAGCTTGTCTTGATCTTCAATACAAGCTCAAGATCATCAAAAACGGATTTCGTATGAAAGACTTATTGCGTTTTTGATTTTGGGGGTTTACCGGTTATTCATTTAGAAAGAGATCTAACATTTCCCCATTTGGTTTTACCCTCCCATGTTGGACAATGATGTTTCTATGCATAATCTTGTAGTGCTCGTTGTGGTGATTCCAACGAGCCCAAGATCATCAAAAACGGAGTCCGGATGCAAAAGATATCGCGTTTCTCGTGTGTGCTGTTTTACACTCTGTATCTCATCCGGAATTTTCCGGGTCATTCCGGACGGCTCGGAATTTTCCGGATCTATTCCGGACGGATTCCGAGGTGAACTAGTTTTGCTCTCTATTAGTGTTTCGGAATATTCTGGACCATTCCGGACGACCACGAAAACTGCATAACGGTCAGATCTGGTTGACCTATAAAAAGGGGGCTTCTTCCCCAAAGGTTCCCTAACCTTTTGAGCTCACTCACTCTCTCTTTCTTCTCCATTGTTGCAAACTTGTGAGCTTGATTCCTCTCAATCCCTCCAATGATTCTTGCCCAAATTTAGGGATTCAAGAGAGGAGATCTAGATCCATCATTCCACAAATCCATTCCTCCTCTAAGTGAGGGGAACCTAGTAGATCTAGATTTTGGAGTTCTTGGTGTTTCTCCTCTTGTTCTTCCTCTTAAATCCCTCCATAGCTTTAGTTGCTTTGGTTGGATTTTGGAGAGAAGGATTTGACCACTTAGTGTGTTTTTGCCATTGTATTGGTTGCATCGGTTTGAGTTCTCCACGGTGATTCGTGGAAAGTGAAGTTGAGAAGCTTGTTACTCTTGGGTGCTTGGGTGCCCTAGAGCTTGTTCCTCTAGGGCAAGTTGGTACCTTAGACGGTTGTTGATTTCTCAGAGTCTTGGTGGCTCACGGGATTTGTTGAGAGCCTCCAATTAGGTTGTGGAGTGTGGCTCAACCTTGTTCATCTCAGAGCTTTGGTAGCTACGAAGACATTGCCGGGAGCCACCAATTGAGTTGTGGTGTGTGCCCCGGCCTTGGAGCATCGAGTCTTGGCGGCTCGGTGCATTTGGTAAAGACCCTCCAACTTGTGGAGTGAGTTTCATCCTTGTAAAGGTTCTAGTTGTCAACCTCAACGGCAACATAGTGACAAGTGCCTCGCCACATTGGTGGTAAGAAACAACAGAGATACGGTGTGCCATATCAAGGCTACTCAGTGTTTCACTTTGGTGAACACCGTGCCGCTCCAACGGAGACTAGCTTCCATTGGGAAGTGAACTTCAGGATAAATCATCGTCTCCAAGTGCCTCGGTATTTCTATACCCGAGCTTCTTACTTATGCTACTTACTTTGTGATAGCCATCTAGCTTGAAGTTATATATCTTGCTATCACCTAGTCGATTATATTGCTTAGCATAAATTGTTGGTGCACATAGGTAAACCTAGCTAGTTTAGGTTTTGGCTTGATAAATTAAACTTATTCCACATTTATTCAAGCCTTAATCGTAATAATTTTAAATCGCCTATTCACCCCCCTCTAGGCGACATCCGTGTCCTTTCAATTGGTATCAGAGCGGGTTCTCTCTTTATAAGGCTTCACGGTCTAGAGAGTAAAGATGTTGTCTAGTGGTTTAGTGCACAATGCCTCTTTGTTAATATTCGATGGCACAAATTATGATGATTGGAGAAATCGCATGCTAAATTCTTTTAGGGCCATTAATCCAAATATAGAGCGAATTTCAGATATGGGTTTTTCTCCTCCAAAGGATCCAAAAAGATTATCTTTAGAGGATGAGAATTTTTTTTATCTAGATGCTCAAGCTTCTAAGGCAATTTTCATGGCTTTGAGAAATGCAGTTGCTTTGTCGATCTCTCCTTATCGAATGCTCATGAGCTATGGTGAAAGCTTCAAGACAAATATGGTGTGTCCATTGATTGTGGAAATGATTGTTCTCCCTCCACCTCCGGGCATGATGAGTTCTCAACTTCTTCTACTTCACCTACATGTGGCAAGCCACAAAATAATGCAATGGTGAGTAGGGATAAACTTTGCAATGATTATAGTGAGCTTCTTATAGATGATATTTCATCTCTATCTTATTGCAATGATTTATCTTTGGACTTAAACACATCTAGCACTATAAATGTTTCACATGCTTGTGTTGATAGTCCTTGCATATCTTCTAAAAATAACCTATATAAATCTCATGATGATATGCTTGCTTTATCTTGTTGCCATGATAAAAATGCTTCTATTTCCTCTAGTACTTGTTTGGCTAACAATGTAGAGGAAACCGATCACCTCATGGAACAAGATAAGGAATCTCATAGAGCCTCAAGTAATTCTTCATCATCGCCCTCTACTCACTTTTGCCTTATGGCTAAGGCTTCAAAGGTATCTCCAACTTTGAACCCCAATATCTCTAATGATGATGAAGATAGTGAAGATGAGGATAATAGTTTTGACTCCCTTATGAATAAGAGTGAAATTGTTCAACGTGCTCTTCCTAATAATAAAAATGCTCATGATAGTTTCATAGAATTCATAACTACCTTTGTTGGGTACAAGCAAGAATTAGATGATTTGGAAGCACGCGAAGATGAAAGTCTTAGCCGTGAACGTGAGTATGCGAACAAGATTGCGGATCTTGAGGAAGCTCTTGAAGAAGAACAAACCACCAAGAAATCTCTTGAGGAGACATTTACACTAGAGTTATCTAAAGTACATGAAACCCATGATAGAGCTCTCAAGGTGGCTAATGATTTTAAAATAAAAAATGATAAGCTTGTTGTTGAAATTGTTAGACTCCTTGAGGCTAATGAGAAATTTGAAAAGGATGTCAAGTCCTTGGAAGGTTCTCTTGCACATCTCACTAAGTCCCATGATCAACTCCAAGCTCAATTGCTAAAAGAGCTTCCTACTTGTTCTCCCATTGCTATTAATGTTGATGCTTGTGCTACTAACTCTATTTCTTGTGAAGCATCCATTTTAAAGGAGAATGTTGAGCTAAGGGCTCAACTTAAATTGCTAACTAGCAATTATGAGATATTGGAAGAAAGCCATGAGAAGCTCTTGAGCTTTCATGAGGATCTTCTAGTATCTCATGATAAGCTAAAGTTAGCTCATGAGGCTATCGCTACCAAGGTAATATCTAGTGAGCCTCATGTGGACAATGGCACAACTTCTACTAAAAATGCTATAATGCTATGTGCTAGTCCTTGTAATTCTTCATCTCACACTAGTGGTAAATCATATGTTGAATTACATTTCGTGCCTAGTTGCTCTAACAATGAAGCCTCAACTTCCACTAGTACTTGTGTAGCTACTAACTGTAGCGGACCTGCACTTAAATTTTGGCAAGATCCCTGTGTATAGTGCAAATCCCTGGATCGATTCATTTGCACACACAGTTACGATGAATATCACAACAATGCATCAATTATTACACGCCTGATCCAGTATTTAAACAAAATAATCGATTACAACTTGCATAGCTCAAGGCTAGCATTTTACAAATATCAGCACAGCGGAAATAAAGGTAGCAATGAGCCTCCATCATCTTCATGTGCCACAGGCGAACATGTTGGTTGTAGACTCGAAACCCTTAACGAAACCTCACTCTTCGTCAGAAAAACCTGATAACATGTATCAACAAGGTGGGTCAGAACCATAAAAATGGAACTGGCAAGTGACAATTTGTGGACTCATATTGGAACAACTCTAGTAACCTATATGCATATTTGGCTTGGTGGAGTTTGAAGGCTATTTTGCAGAAAGCCAATTTTTTTCCTAACTCTTTATAAAACACTTTTTCATCTAAACGAGACAAGTATGGTATGACCACCATTGTCCCAACTACCCTGGTTCACCCTTCATATTTTAACTTAGGAAATTAGAATGATGAGATCCTCCGTTGACGTCCTTGTCCAACTTGCTCAGAATTGTCCGTAACCGGGGACACGGCTAAGTACTTAGTTTGATACTCTGCAGAGGTTGTGCATGTTCACCATAAGACCTCATCAACCCATTCTGACCTTGACCCTTCTTGAAGTGAAAAGGAAAGGAGGAGATGAAGCCGAGACCTTTCCGAAGTGTTTTCCCGACCACTGCCGTCCTGACGCGCTCCACCTACAAACCTCTACCACCACCTGTCAGGCCGGGCCGGTTCCACACTACATACTTAGTCAAGCCAGAGCCCATATGACTTATGGCTGCACGGTAATATAACTAAACTTGGAGTAACATCGGTCTCTTTATCCCTGGGTGGCCATCCACAAGTGCACATACTCGGGTAAAACCATAGACATGGCCCCGAGTAGCCACTCAACTTTAAACCTCCATCCACATACCACATCCACCCAGGAGTTTCTTTAACTTAGTAGAATATTACTTTTTCACAAAACAACGTTTAGCATAGCATCTCCATAATTCTACCAAGTTATAATAGGATTCTAGACCAACTAGTATAGGAGCACTATTCTAAACAGTTTTAGCATAGCAATACTAACAAACCTATCGTGCAATTTTCTAAGTAAAAACTACAACATGCATATATCAAATTAATAGGACAAAGATATGCAAGTGTGCCACTTGCCTTGGCAGTAGGAGGAGTAGGAGCAACAGTTGATAAAATTCCCGGGTCTCTCCGAAAGGTCTAACAAATAAAACAAGCCATACTTAAACATACAAGCAAAATAACAATACCATAAAATATGCAATGCATGAAATGCAATTAAAATCACAAGAAAAATATTACACTAAGTTTTCTAGTTTGTGAAAATATGCATGAAGTCAAAATGCATTTAAAACAATTTTTACTTTAACAACAATACAAAACAAATCCCAAGAAGGGCATAAACACTAATTTAAAACTACTGTTAAACAAAATATTTACAGAAAATATGGGAGTGGTCTTACTGGACAGAGGACTTCAAAACTAAACTAACCCAATTGGATTCACTCAAAACGCTCTTTTTAAACTAAAGTTATGCCAAATTTACTCAAATATCACATTTGAAATTTAAATAAATTTAAACATGTCAAAACAGAAAGATTCTACTGGTTCTAAGGATTTCAAATATATAAAAATATTTGAATTTGGCCAAACCACTAAAAAGTTATGATAAAACTAAGATGTAGGGGCTTTTCTGCAAAACAGACAGAAAAATACTAATAAGGAAAATACACAGAAATTCCTTGTCCATGTGGATGCTTCCTATTGGCTGGATCTGCTGACTGTACGCTGACTGGGCTGCTGACTGTGCTGCCACGTCAGCGTACCGATTCGGTTTACAGAAAAATAAAACGTGACCGCTGGATCTTGATCTAACGGCCCAAAGTGACCCAACCTAGATCGAGCGGCGCAGTTGGCCGGAACCCTAGCCGACACGGTGGCCGACGGCGGTGACATGCGTTCCGACGCAAATAGAGGGAGTGGGAAGGGGAAAATCTCACCACGGTGTGCAGGGGGTTGAGGCGGGCATGGTGGCGAGATGGACGACGTCCCGGTGCTCCTGTTCTCGCGCAATTCCTCGCCGGAGTTGCTTCCGCGGGCGGCCGGGCGCGGTTGAAGATGAGCACGTCGATCTGGCGCACAAGAAATTGTCAAACCTTGTCAAACGGGAGCGCAAGGAAGAAATAAAGAGAGAGGGAGTGGAGAAAGGGCGCGGGGACGCCGGACTTCATCGTAATCGTCGAAGCTTGCCGACGGCAATGGCGGTGTGGCGGAGGGGAATCCGAGCAGCCTAGGGGCGCTCGTGGGGTGTGGTCTGGGGCAAATGAGAGAGGAGAGGGAGGGCTATAAGATGGCCAAGGTGGAGGTGTTGATTGCTGCTTGAAACGCACGAATTGATGGGAGACATCAAAACAGCCGTTTCGGCCATGAACGGGAGGGGAGAAGGCGACGTCGTGGACGTGGCCGTTGGCGCTGACGGGTGGGGTCCACCGGTTAGTGGGCGTGGCGCGGTGAAGGGGTATCGGGCCGCTGCTGGGCTGCGGATGCGGGGACGCTGCCGGGCTGCTGCTGGGCTGGCTCGGGCTGAGTTGGTTCGGCCGGCCTGGCTCTTTTTTTTTGTCCTTTCTCCTTTTCTATTTTCTGAAAACTTTTGTATCTTTTGAAATAAGCATCCAAATGGATTCAAACAAATTTGAATTAATTTGGTAAAATCAAAATAATCATTTTAAATACTTTGGAACCTTTTACATAATTTTTTTAAATATTGAAAAATTCAAATAATGCATAAAGGCCTATTTGGCACCTTTATGTTATTTTATAAAATTTGGTTTTATAATTTTCCTTTGAACTTGAATAAAATCCAGAAAAATAATATGGGTAATATCATGTAGTATAAACCATGATACACTTATTTTTATTTATTTTTACACAAAATAAATTACCACAAATACCCTTAAGGCATTTTAAATGGTAATTGGTGATATTTTCCAAAGTCAAAATGAAAATCAAATCTTTTCCAAATAATTTGAATAAATACTTTTTAGAAATCTTATACTAAACAGAACACTTTGGCACTATACTTGGCCATAAAATAAAATCATAGAAGTCAAAGTATTTAAGAGAGCTTAATAGGCCCCTTTTTATCATTTTCTCAAATAGGGTTTAAAGTGGAAATAGAATTCCAACTTTTGAAATTTCAAATGCAACAATCCAAGAAAAAGATGAATGCATGCATGATTTTTGGATTTCCAAGACAAAATATAAAATTTTTCAAAAGGTTTTTTTTTCTGATTTTTCAAAAATTTGAAAATCTTGGGATGTTACACTAACCTTGTAGGGAAGACTAAAGAGCACAAGGCACAAGCCACTTCTTTGAAGAAAGATGTGGAGAAGCGTCATAAAGGGAAGGCCACACTTGACAACATGTTGAGTGTGCAAAAATCCCCCAATGACAAGAGTGGACTTGGATTCAACTCCAATATGAAGAACAAGTCCAAGAGTAGCAATAAGAAGGGCCAAGAACAAGTCAATCATTCGGCCAAGATTGTTTGCTTCAAGTGCAAAGTTGAAGGGCACCATGTTAGGGATTGCCCAATGAAGAAGAAGGCTAGCTCTTAGTGAGAAGCAACTAGGGAAGCGGCCTATTGTTCAATCTCGTGCTCAACCTCGTGTTGAACAAGGGCCACCTCCTAAGAAGACTCAAGTCATTGCTCCTCAAGTTGAGGAGCCTATTAAGAAGAAAGAAAAGAGTCGATGTTGCTACTTATGCCGTGAGAAGGGTCACTTGGCTTCTTCATGCACTAATGGTACTCTATCCAACCCCATAATAATTGATGATGTTTATTCTCTTAGAAAGGATAGGGTTGGCAATGTGTTTGCCAAATATGTGGGGACTCAAAGTGGTGTCAAGAAAAGCACCATTTGGGTTCCCAAGCCTAATGTGACTAACCTCTTAGGACCCAACTTGGTTGGGGACCAACAAGCTCAAACTTGATCAATAGGTTGTGATGGAGGGCATTGGCGACTTGGCTATCATTTGAAGAATTAAGGGATCTTCATGGTTATATTTAATCAAGCCAAGCAAATTGGAGTATCACATATCTATCTCATATCCAATGCTCCTTCTTGCGGTAACTTGTATTTAAATTATATATACATTGAAAGTTGCTTGCTCCTTTGCATGTGTTAGTTTTGTTCCTAGCATGTGCTTGTATATGTTGTGCTTATTACTTACCTTGAGCAATCAAGTTTGTGTATGTTAATATGCGCTCCATATATGTGTAAACTTTGTGTTGAGTCTTTATTGGATCTTGTGTTGATTTCAATTGGCTCTTTTGAGATATTATGGACTATCCCATTTTTGGGGGAGTGATATGCTTTGTGCACTTCACTAAGATAAAAAATGTGTGTACATGAGGCACACCACCTAGTATTGATATTTCAATATTATCTAGTTACTATGTGGTATGTCATATTCATGAGAAATTCAAATTCTACAATGTCCATTAACTTCTCTAGTTGGTTTTGTTTGCCTCTTGCTTAGATAAAATGAATTATCACATTATGGGGGAGTATTAAGCTATGTGCATATTACAATCCCACAAAATGTGAACATTTGAGGTTTTCCACTTAGATTTGATATTGTAAATTATCTTATTTCTATGTGGCATGTTTGCTCAAACAAGTTCCAATTTTCCTTTTTGGTTACCCTTTGGCTCTTGTTTGTGTGAGTTTGCTTGATATGGTTTCTCTCTCTAATATGCATTCCTATATATTATTTGAGAAACCATTTGTTCCATATTATTCTAACCATGGCCTTGCCGGTTGGTTTGAATAGTTGGAACTACCAACAAACCTTATTAAAATATGGTGTTTTATTTCTTATCTCTTGCCATATGTTTTATCTTGTGAGGATATTAGTTGATACCTCTATCACCGGGAAAATAATTCCAGATGGTCATTGTCCTTGGACAACCCATATTTATGTTTGTGATAGAATATTTTTGATTATCCTTACATTGGCATTGGCTTTTATTTGGCCCATCTCTTGCCAAAATATTTATTTTGACTCCCATTGCCTTCCTTGCCTCTTGCATGGATCCTAATTTTCAATTGGTAGTGTTTAGTGTTGTAAATAAAATATGAAGAGTAATGATCCCTTGTGCGTGCATTTTGTATTCAAATGCAAATATCAAAAATAATGGATGAATCTTGGGGGAGCATTCCTTTTATTTAGAACACTATCCTATCTATCAATATTTGATCCTTTCAATTGGCATTTGATTTCTATCATATGTGTTTATGGAAGACAAATCTTTTTCTCTTGATGCTTTGTGCCATCATGAAAAGTGTAGAGGGTGTTTGGTTTATTTGGTGTAACCTTGCTCTCTCTTGGGAGTCTTGCTTTCTCATTTCTTGTTTTATGTTTATCCTATAGAATGAGAAAATCCTTTGAGCATGTCTCTTTCTTTTATCTTATATGCTCATTGGCCTTGCCTAGGTACCTTTAATTGGTATTAATTTGAATTTAATATCTCCTCTATAGATATTTGTTTCAATTGATACTTATTGTGGAATTTTGATACCTTATTGCTTTATTTTACTTTACTTGATTCCGGTCAAGTATTATCCTCTTCTTGGTATCTTTTCTCCTAGTTGGTATCTTATTTTCAATTGGTGTCTTATCTCTCATGTGTTGTTTGATTTGATTCCTATTGATATCTCACTTCATGTGTTGATGTGTTTTGGAATCAATCCTATGTTGATTTAATTTTTCCTCAATCATGTGTTGATTTGGATTTTGATATAATTTGGACAACCTTTTTGTGTCACACTTTGCTGTGCTCTCTTCTTGGTTTACTTTGTGTTTTTGTCCAAATTGTATCTCATTTGGTTCTTGCAAGTCTATGCATGCATATTTACTTGTATATTTATTTTATGGCATGCTAGTCTTTCTTGATCCAATATATAGGGAATACTCCACCAAATCCTAAATCGGCTAAGATGTGCATGAAATTCAATTTCATATCTATATGAACATATTTATATGGAGTGTTTCCTATATATTGTAGTTTATCTAACTACTATGGAACCCAATGAGTTTGGGAACCATTTTGTACTTGAATTATGTTTTAGGTACAATTGAGAAGCGTTGGATGCTTGCCTCATTCATAAGGAAGGTGGTCTCACCATGTGATTTTAGGAGTCAAGCTATGATGACTAACAAAGGATCATCCTCGTCATCACCAATGCATCTCGGTAACAAGTATCTACCTCATGCATACCTTTCTATCTTTCAACCTTGTGTAGGTTGTTTCTTAGCATGAAAGCTCCTATTTTGCAATTGTTGTGGTTTTGACTTGTTTCCTTCACTTGGTATATCTTTGTGATATTTGTGATGAAATTGCAAAAACCTTTTCTTCAATTGGTATTATTTGTTTATGATACTTGTTGCCTATCTCAAAGCATCTTCACTATCTCTTGTTCCCTTAGTGATATGTGTGATGTCTTTGATATTTTCGAAGTTCATTTATATACAATGAGATAAATTTGAGCTATGTGCTATGCTTTTAAGCAATAATCTCTTTTGTATATTCATGACTTCCCTTTTGGATACCATGGTTTCCACTTTATCAACCATCTCATATGTGCAAGTTTCTTTGTGGATGTATATAATCAATGATTTGTCTACTTAGAAACCTATACATATGAGAGAGGTCACCTTTTAGTTGGTATCCTAATTCTTTTGAGCTACCTTGCTTTTATCTATAATTCTTTGGTGGCTCCAAAATTGTCTCATGAGTGCTTGTCTCATTTTTATTGGTATCTTTGCACACCCATGTATTTGTTGAGGATCTTTTACTTCATGCTTACCATGGTGAGCATGTTGAATTTTTATCGGCTAAATGCTCTCACTAGCTTTTGGAATTTTCAATTGGTTTTAGTTTCTAATTGGTATCCCTAAGCTTGTGAACATACCTTTTTAAAGATCTTCCTTTTATCTCGGTTGGGCCTATCTTATGTTGAATCTTTGAAAATTGGTATCTCCTTATGGCTCAACCATATCCTTGGTGCAAATGCTTTGATTTGCTTTTGCTTTATGCACTCTTGCACTTGTTGCGTGTTCTAGATGATTTTGGGGGAGCGAGGATTCCATATTTGTGCACTCCTCAATAGTGCATGAACATTGGGGAGCTTCTCCATTTTTATTTAGAACTCTCGCTTTGGATCTTCTCGATTGCTTTTCTCCTTTGTGGAGATGTTTAAAATGACTTTATCCCTTTGCAATCTTTGGATCCTCAATATAGTTTGATTTCCTCTAATTATTCGTCAATGGATATGTGCATTTGATTTCACTCATATCTTGAGAAATGCACACCTTAATGGAGGAACTCATATTATATTGGCTCTCTAAATTTTTCTTCCCATTTCGGCAATCGATGCCAATGGGGGAGAAGTTTAGAGGGTTTGAGGGAATTTGGGTTTTATGTTTTTGTTGCATTTAACTTTAATGCGCTTTGCATCCTTGCTTGTTTGTCTTGCAAGGTTGCTTTATTCATTATATAAACCCTCTTAAAAGGGATTGTCATCAATTACCAAAATGGGGGAGATTGAAAGTGCATGGTTGCCCCCATGTGTTGTTTTGGTAATTAATGACAATCTCTATGGACTAATGTGTGCTTTGAGTTATATTTGCAGTGTTGGTCCGTATGGAATGCTTGAACTCCATATGTTGGAGTCGAGGCTAAAAGAAGAAGATTATATGTTGATCAAGGCTAAGTGCAAGTTGATCAACATACAAGATAAGGGCAAGTGAAGATATGCGAAAGAGTGTCTCTCCCATATTGGTGTATGGGGGAGCAATATGCGAGGCTAAACCGAGCGGAGCGTAATCAAGAAAGGTGATCCACTTGAGAGGAGATCAAGATCGTCATCATCTAGCTCAAGTGGAATGCGTAAGGCAAAGAAAGGTGATCCACTTGAGAGGATATCAAGATTGTCATCATCTAGCCCAAATGGAATGCGCAAGGCAAAGAAAGGTGATCCACTTGAGAGGAGATCAAGATCGTCATCATCTAGCTCAAGTGGAATGTGCAAGGCAAAGGTATGATATTGATAGGGTTTCTATTTTACCGGTCTCGCGGTGTAGTTGGGAGACCGGGTTTTAAGATAGGTAACCGTACTATCAAGAGGGGCTCTCAAGTGAGCTTTAGCATATCGGTCATAGAGAGCTCAAACCTTTGCATCCTTGCATTCTTGCAATCATCTTTATTGGTTCTAATTTGGCTCTTATCGTGGTGTGGTCTAGGTGCTTGTCATGCTTGTCATGACAAGACCAAGTTCACCGAAAACGGATTTTGTTGCATCGTCTATTGCATTTTCGGTGGTGGAGATTTTGCCGATTCACTAGTGAGGAAAGGCTCACACCTTCCTACCCATACCAAAATCTCCATTGCCTATTCTTATTTGGCTTTTATCTAGATGTGGTTTTAGAGCTTGTCTTGATCTTCAATACAAGCTCAAGATCATCAAAAACGGATTTCGTATGAAAGACTTATTGCGTTTTTGATTTTGGGGGTTTACCGGTTATTCATTTAGAGAGAGATCTAACATTTCCCCATTTGGTTTTACCCTCCCATGTTGGGCAATGATTTTTCTATGCATAATCTTGTAGTGCTCGTTGTGGTGATTCCAACGAGCCCAAGATCATCGAAAACGGAGTCCGGATGCAAAAGATATCGCGTTTCTCGTGCGTGCTGTTTTACACTCTATATCTCATCCGGAATTTTCCGGGTCATTCCGGACAGCTCGGAATTTTCTGGATCTATTCCGGACGGATTCCGAGGTGAACCAGTTTTGCTCTCTGTTAGTGTTTCGGAATATTCCGAACCATTCCAGACCAATTCCGGACGACCACAAAAACTGCATAACGGTCAGATCTGGTTGACCTATAAAAAGGGGGCTTCTTCCCCAAAGGTTCCCTAACCTTTTGAGCTCACTCACTCTCTCTCTCTCTCCTCCATTGTTGCAAACTTGTGAGCTTGATTCCTCTCAATCCCTCCAATGATTCTTGCCCAAATTTAGGGATTCAATAGAGGAGATCTAGATCTATCATTCCACCAATCCATTCCTCCTCTAAGTGAGGGGAACCTAGTAGATCTAGATTTTGGAGTTCTTGGTGTTTCTCCTCTTGTTCTTCCTCTTAAATCCCTCCATAGCTTTAGTTGCTTTGGTTGGATTTTGGAGAGAAGGATTTGACCACTTAGTGTGTTTTTGCCATTGTATTGGTTATATCGGTTTGAGTTTTCCACGGTGATTCGTGGAAAGTGAAGTTGAGAAGCTTGTTACTCTTGGGTGCTTGGGTGCCCTAGAGCTTGTTCCTCTAGGGCACGTTGGTACCCTAGACGGTTGTTGATTTCTCGGAGTCTTGGTGGCTCACGGGATTTGTTGAGAGCCTCCAATTAGGTTGTGGAGTGTGGCTCAACCTTGTTCGTCTCGGAGCTTTGGTAGCTACGAAGACATTGCCGGGAGCCACCAATTGAGTTGTGGTGTGTGCCCCGGCCTTGGAGCATCGAGTCTTGGCGGCTCGGTGCATTTGGTGAAGACCCTCCAACTTGTGGAGTGAGCTTCATCCTTGTAAAGGTTCTAGTTGTCAACCTCAACGGCAACATAGTGACAAGTGCCTCGCCACATCGGTGGTAAGACACAACGGAGATACGGTGTGCCATATCAAGGCTACTCGGTGTTTCACTTTGGTGAACACCGCGCCGCTCCAACGGAGACTAGCTTCCATTGGGAAGTGAACTTCGGGATAAATCATCGTCTCCAAGTGCCTCGGTATTTCTATACCCGAGCTTCTTACTTATGCTACTTACTTTGTGATAGCCATCTAGCTTGAAGTTATATATCTTGCTATCACCTAGTCGATTATATTGCTTAGCATAAGTTGTTGGTGCACATAGGTAAACCTAGCTAGTTTAGGTTTTGGCTTGATAAATTAAACGTTAGTTTTATTCCGCATTTATTCAAGCTTTAACCGTAATAATTTTAAATCGCCTATTCACCCCCCCCTCTAGGAGACATCCGTGTCCTTTCACTTGCGACTCAGAGCATCAGCCACGACGTTGGCCTTGCCGGGCTGATAGTTTAGGGTCACATCATAGTCCTTGATCAACTCCAACCCATCTTCTCTGTCGGAGATTCAGGTCTGGCTGGGTGAAGTGATACTTCAGACTTTGGTGATCCGAGAAGATCTCGCAACGGTTGCCCAACAGGTAGGGCCTCCATTGCGTCAGTGCATGAACCACGACAGCAAGCTCTAGATTATGAGTTGGATAGTTGTGCTCATGCGGTTTGAGTTGTCGAGAAGCATAGGCTACCACATGGCCTTCTTGCATTAGCACATAGTCCTTGTCTGTGTCAGGAAGGACAAGCACTGGAGTGGTAGTGAGTTTGACTTTGAGAGTTTGGAAGCTCTCTTCAGCTTTGTTTGTCCACACAAACTGTTTATTTTTCTTGAGGAGGTCAGTCAATGCTTTTGCTATCTTGGAAAAGCTCTCGATGAATCGGCGGTAATAACCCGCCAACCCAGGAAGCTATGGATGTCTTTGACGGACTTTGGGGTAGGCCAATCCAGGATTGCCTGAATCTTGTCAGGTATCACAGCTACTCCCGCAGCTGACACCACATGACCAAGGAAAATCAGCTCCTTTAACCAGAACTCACACTTGGAGAACTTGGCATAGAGGTGATGATCGCGAAGCTTGGTCAGAACTAGCCGAAGATGCTCAACATGCTCTTCTTCGGTTTTGGAGTACACGAGGATGTCATCAATGTATATTATGACGAACTTGTCAAGGTACTCATGGAAGATGGAGTTCATAAGCCTCATGAATGTAGCTGGGGCATTGGTGAGGCCAAAGGACATGACGGTGTACTCATATAAGCCATAACGAGTAGTGAAAGCCGTATTCGGAATATCCTCCTTTCTGATTTTGATCTGATGGTAGCCTGACCTCAGATCCATCTTGGAGAATACTGTTGCACCAGCTAGCTGATCGAATAGGTCAGTTATTCGGGGAATAGGATACTTGTTCTTGATGGTTACCGCATTCAAAGGGCGGTAATCAACAACCAGATGAGGAACATTTGAATCCCTCTTCTTGACAAAGATGACCGGGCAGCCCCAGGGTGAGCTACTAGGCCGAATGAATTCCTTCTCCACCAATTCATCAATTTGTTTCTTCAGCTCAGTCAGCTCTTCCGCTGGCATGCGGTAGGGCCTTTTGGAAATTGGAGCCGTTCCCGGAACCAAATCAATGACAAACTCCACACTTCGATCAGGTGGCATGCCAGGCAATTCCTCAGAAAAGACATCGGGGAAATCACACACCACTGCAACCTCATGCATTTCAGGCGGGGTGATACCTTCCATAAAGTATAGGCTGATCTCCGGAGAGAGAGAGGTGTGGCAGCGGATGGAACCGCAGATGAAGGGGACCCGTAATGCACTGGCCCGTAGGTTGGGTGGATCACTGTGATAGTCTTGGCAGCACAATTCAAGTTGGCCTGATATTTGACTAGCCAATCCATGCCCAGAATGACATCTATCCCATCTGACTTCAGTGCTATCAACGAGAACGGAAAGGGGACTGACCCTATAGAAATCTGAACCTCAGGAGCGATCCAGTTAGTGTGCCAACTAGAGCCTGGTGTCTTGACCACTAGGGGGGAGTCCATGTTCACAAATGGTATTTGATGGTTGTGTGCATATGATATGGATAGGAATGAATGCGATGCTCCAGAATCAAACAAGACTGAAGCTGGATATGCATTTATTTGAAGCGTACCCATGAGAACTCCGGGGTCCTCTTCGACTCCTTCAGCCGAGACGTGGTTCAGGCGGCCACGGCTGACAGTCATGGCCTTGGCGGCTGGGGTAGAGGCAGCCGGTGCCGGTGTTGCGGTAGCCGGTGCCTTCTGGGGACACTCTCTGGAGTAGTAATGATGTAGCCCAACCCACGTCCATCACAAGGACAAACCATCCGACACATGCCAAGTCACCATGGGCGTCAAAGGTGAACTCTTTCCTCTTCGAGATCTCATTTCCTACCCTTTGGAATGGTATGCTACTTGAGCATCCGCCCCTTTGCATTGCTAGGTTCGACACGATGGATACGAAGCCGATGGGAGGTGCCGAGGAAGCCCAAGAGTTGATTTCATCCAAGGCATACGCGTGGATGAGGAGGAGGAAGCGTCAAGGCAAAGGCACAAGGCAGGAGCCAGCCGGCCCCCAGGCCGGCCTAGGCCGGCTCCCAGGCCGGGGCCCCTCCAGAAGACGCCGACCTCCAGGCCGGCCTAGGCCGGCTCCCAGGCCGGGCCCCCTACAGACGACGCCGTCCTCCAGGCCGGCCCCCCTACAGACGACGCCGGCCTCCAGGCCGGCCTAGGCCAGCTCCCAGGCCGCCCCCCCTCCAGACGCTGTCGGCCTCCAGGCCGGCCTAGGCCGGCCCCCAGGCCGGTCCCCCACCAGACGACGCTGGCCTCCAGGCCGGCCCAGGCCGCCCCCAGGCCGGACCCCCACCGTTTTGTACTAGACTATAAATAGCTTTCCCCCTTTTCCATTTGAGGCAGAGAAGAATGAACTAGAGTTGAGCGTTGCTCCTTCCCGTGATGGGTTCCTCCGAGGAGGATGATGAATCTCTTGTTGTAGCTACTCTTTCACTTAGGTGTCTCTAGTAGTGCAAACCAATCTTTCACTGCGGTGATTCTATTGGATCGGTGGACCGGCCGGTAAGAGAAATCGGTTTCATTAAGCGTGTTGTTGACTTGGGTTTTCGGATCCGGAGGCTGCTCCGTTGGGGGTTTGTTGCCGGGTGATTCTCCCTTGTAGGCTTCGCGAGTTATCCCCACGATTTGCCCTTTTTCCCCTCGTGTTCTTCGTTTCCACCTCCGTGTTCTTCGTGTTCATCCTCTTCCCCGCCTCAAATCCATGAAGATCGGGCCAAGCCCCTACATCATATGGTATCAGAGCAAGGGTTGCCAC
Organism: Puccinellia tenuiflora; assembly: GCA_012064385.1. Classification (NCBI taxonomy): domain Eukaryota; kingdom Viridiplantae; phylum Streptophyta; class Magnoliopsida; order Poales; family Poaceae; genus Puccinellia; species Puccinellia tenuiflora. The sequence continues at coordinate 1,659,248 of QRDG01000041.1, read as the reverse complement.
GGATTTGCTTTTGTTTCCACCCCCAAATCCACCAAATTTTTCTTTGATTTTGTTAATTTCGAAAATTTCCACCAAAAATAGCCTCAAATTGCTTTTGGTTCGATCTGAGATTCTTGTGAGTTTTGGTAGGTTTTGATCCGTGGATCCATTGCTATACTTGTTGATCTACCTCCCTTTGCGTTCACATGGCCAAATTCCTTTGATTTCCCCTCCGATTTGGTGTTTTTCGGGCCGTTTTCCGCCCAAAATCACCCATTTTCGCGTCCCGGAGGGTAGTGTCGGCCGGCCTCTAGCCCGGCCTAGGCTGGCCTCTAGGCCGGACCCCCGGCAGAAGCCGCCGGCCTACAGCCCAGCCTAGGCCGGTTCCCCTGCAGAAATTTTGTTTTGGCCATAACTTTTCACTCCGGACTCCGTTTTTGGTGATTTTCATCTCTAATCGAAGCTACGGACAAGATCTACATCACCACGGTGGTTGATCCATCATCTATTGCCACCAAATTTCATGAGCAAGGAAGGTACATTCCACTCCAACGGGTGAAGATCGTCGACGAAAGGTATAACATCCCCGAACCTTCTCCCACCTTGCATCACTTGTTAGCCAAGCCATTTGTGCCTATCTTACCTATTGAGACCAGCTCATCTATGATTGCTTGGGCTTTGTACACTTGATACCTCGTAGTGTTCCGAGCAAACCTAGTATGCGCTAGTTGATATAGTTCTTGTTGGCAAGCAAAGTGAGAGGCAAAAGAGAAAAAGAGAATAAGAGGCCAAAAGAGAAATAGAAAAGAATCAAAAGAGAAAAGAAAAAGAAAGAGCCTCAATGCCATATCTCTTGTAGGTCGCGCTAGCTCGATGAAAAATTCATAGGTGTGGTATCTTTGTGCAAATCTTGTAGCCCACCAATAAATTGCAATCGAGTTGGTTTCTCTCGTACTCGTGCGACTTGAGCTTTAGTCTTCGCTAGGTCCATCACTAGCTCATTTTTGGTTGCACGAGTCCCTCTCTTCAAAGCGTGTGTTTCTATGTGCTTCACTCCTATCTTTTGAGATCGACTTGTATTTGCTTTGTGGTCATCGTGGTTCTCTACTTGCCTTTACAATATCTTGGTTTCCGATTGTTCCATTTGCTTTCCACAATTCATACCTATCCACTCATAAGCCGTGTGTGTTTTGGAGTTGCGTTTGGATCTTTGAAATTCAAGTCACCCGCATTCTTGTGTATCGGTTTCTCTTGGCATTGTCCACTAGTTCCAATACTATCTACTAGGTGAGGTTGGTTTCTTAGTCCCTTTCACCTCCACATATATATACACTTGTCTTGTGATTGACCATGTCTAGTGAGAGCGGAGCATCCTATGGAGGCCATGATGATGAGAACATGATGAGCGACAACGACTTCGGCGCGCCAAGCATGGATGACATCATGAGAGACAACGACTACGGCGCCCCAAGCATGGATGTTATGGTGGACCTCGACATCGACGACACCCCCACGAGCATGGACTACATGGCGGAGAACCACCACTACAACGACTATGATGCCGCAACCGTCCACGACATGGCGAGCTACACCGACTTCGAGCCCACAGCGTCAACTCCATGGTGGACCACTACTTCGACTACAACTACAATGAGGTGGTGGAACCCTACATCGACTACGGCTCCTCAAGGCACGTCAAGGATCTTCCACGAGGCTCTACACACCATGTTGATGACGACTCCGACGATGAGTACCCACCTCGGCGATCCTCAAGGCCAAGAACTCAAGAGCGCCACCGCCGTCAAGAACCTACTTCAAGCTCAAGGAGACGGAGCTCAAGGCATCTTCGCCTAGAGGACAAGGAGACACGCCCTCCTCCTCGACGTCAAGCTACCTCACCCTCAAGACGGCGGCCAACGCAAAGTGCCTATGCACATGAGTCTTCGTCAAGGAACACCAAGGATCTTCATCGGCGTACGTCTACTCATGATCATCATCGACGCCACTATGAGGACTCAAGCTACTCAAGGCCACGCCATCACGCATCTACATCAACTTCCAAGATGGCGGCAAGTATACATCATATGGAGTCTCCTCCGCGTGCCACAGCCAAAAGGGTGTCCAATCATAGATCAAGCTACACGAAGAAATTGGACGAACTCAAGGCCGACCTCGCCAAGTTGAAGAACAAGCGCGACACCGACAATGCCAACTTCGCGATCGAGCAAGCCAAGCTCAAGGCCAACGCCGATTATGACAAGCTCAAGGCCAACGCCGATTGCGATAAGCTCTTGGCCGACCTCAAGACCATCCGCGAGGAGTTCGTTGCCGGGTTATCCAAGTTCTTCACGCCCTCACATGACTCTTCACCGAGCTTATTGTTGACTCCACTACAAGTTGGTGACCAAGAAGATGGTGAGAAGACGGTCGAGCATGGGATTTTCCCTTCGACCAAGGAGGCGAGCATGGAGGATGCTTCCACTATGGATGTCGAGTCAAGTGGAGATGCCGAGCATGGGATGTTCCCTTCGGCAAAGGAGTCGAGTGATGATGCCCACCCTACGGCATTCACCTTTGGAGGCGAAAAGGTTGAGGAGGTTGAGCATGGGAGTTTCCCTTCAACCAAGGTGGCGATTGGAGTTGAGCATACCGAGCCTATCCCTATGTGCTTGAATGATGAGATGGTACCAATCCCATGTGAGAATGAGAGCCACCTAGCCCACTTGAGTGAGAGTGCAAGTGAGTTGAGTGCCTCCACCATATGCGAGATTGAGTGCTTCCATTTTGAGGGAATGAGGGATACACCACTTGAGTTGGGAGAGGTAGTTGATAGGTCAAGTGAGGCCATTTCGATTTCTAACAACTTACCTTCTACCTCTAGTGTGTTCTCTCATGTTCTACTAGGTTCAATGGATGATGAGATGCCAAGCCTCGACATGATGGTGCCTATGATGGAGAAGATGTACATGGAGGATGAAGACGATGCCACCCCATGTCTACATCATGATGAACAAGTCGGCCACATGGATGCCGCTACCTCTACCACAACACCTACCTCTCATGAGCGGGACTACAAAGGTACGCATATGGGTGTTGATGATGCCATGATCCCACTAGTGGACATGATGACTTGTGATTGCTTGCATGCTATGGATGATCCTTTTGATGTCACATATGCTTCATTCATATTCCCATGTGATACCTTGTTTCAAACCAATGTTGATCATGCGGAATTATCTATTTGTTATGATCTTTCCATATACATGCCTTGTTATGAAACTTTCGAATTTTCTCCCATTGTTGCATCCAAGAAGTTGAACAATTTCTCTTTCCAATGCTTGGTTTGCAATAATGTTGATATGATGTCTTATGAGAATGCCCCCATAGCTTTCTCAAATTTTGGAGATTCTTCCTTTTGTCATGTTGAGAATTTACCCTTCCTTTTGCATATTGACCACTCACATATGTCATACATTCCTTTTGATATTGGTGTGTTTGGTGATGTGCAAATGGATAGATGCGTCATAATGGTTGATGCATTCATGTACCATGCACACAATTTCTTTTTATGGAATTTCGTGTGTAATGGCTCACGCTTCATAATGTCAACCTCAATTGAGCATGAGTTGACAACAAGAGCTCTTGATAGCATTTACCATGAGAGTTGTGGCTCCGACCAACCTCTATTTCCTTTTCCATGTTTCGCATCGAACAAATTGAACAATTGCTCTTTCCTTTGGTTCGCGTGCAAACATGTGAGTGCTTTGGTTTTCCTTTGTGACATTCATGCTCCCTTGATCTTCCTTGTAGATGATTTATGTGTTGCCGCAAACTTGATGAGCAATTTCTCTTTCCTTATGTTTGTTGGTCACCATAATGATATTTTGAGCATGTCTTGTCATGAGGCCTTGGGATGTTATCTTCTTGGTGTTGCAACAAAATTGATGAACACTTGCTCTTCTCTTTGCTTTGTTTGCACCCATGATGGCGATGATAAGAGCCTCTCTCACCTTGTGTGGTTCACAAACCTCTCTTTCCGACGCTTTCAATGCAATGAACATCATATGGTTCAAAATGAGATAGCTTTTTTAGCCTTCTCAAATTTTCTTGGAGATTTTGTGTTCCCAAATTTTGAGGATGTTTGGACGAGTTGTTTGCACATTGACCTTGCATTTGTATTCCATTCCATATATTTGTGTTGTGCTAATGGTGTTATGAACAAATTTGGACATGTCATCAATGATGTGCTCCTCTATCATGCACACACATATTTTGCTTGGTCTTTGGTGCATATAGGTATCAATAGCGGCATGGTGACTTCCACTTCAACGTCGAGACATCTATCTCCTTCACTTGATGAGGACGTGCTAGCGTCGTGGACGACGCTTTTCGAAGGAGGGGGAGATGATGTAGCCCAACCCACGTCCATCACAAGGACAAACCATCCGACACATGCCAAGTCACCATGGGTGTCAAAGGTGAACTCTTTCCTCTTCGAGATCTCATTTCCTACCCTTTGGAATGGTATGCTACTTGAGCATCCGCCCCTTTGCATTGCTAGGTTCGACACGATGGATACGAAGCCGATGGGAGGTGCCGAGGAAGCCCAAGAGTTGATTTCATCCAAGGCATACGCGTGAATGAGGAGGAGGAAGCGTCAAGGCAAAAGCACAAGGCAGGAGCCAGCCGGCCCCAGGCCGGCCTAGGCCGGCTCCCAGGTCGGGCCCCCTCCAGAAGATGCCAGCCTCCAGGCCGGCCTAGGCCGGCTCCCAGGCCGGGCCCCCTACAGACGACGCTGGCCTCCAGGCCGGCCTAGGCCGGCTCCCAGGTCGGGCCCCCTACAGACGACGTCGGGCTCCAAGGCCGCCCCCCTCCAGACACTGCCGGCCTCCAGGCCGGCCTAGGCCGGCCCCCAGGCCGGTCCCCCACCAGACGACGCCGGCCTCCAGGCCGGCCCAGGCCAGCCCCCAGGCCGGACCCCCACCGTTTTGTACTAGACTATAAATAGCTTTCCCCCTTTTCCATTTGAGGCAGAGAAGAATGAACTAGAGTTGAGCGTTGCTCCTTCCCGTGATGGGTTCCTCCGAGGAGGATGATGAATCTCTTGTTATAGCTACTCTTTCACTTAGGTGTCTCTAGTAGTGCAAACCAATCTTTCACTGCGTTGATTCTATTGGATCCGTGGACCAGCCGGTAAGAGAAATCGGTTTCATTAAGCGTGTTGTTGACTTGGGTTTTCGGATCCGGAGGCTGCTCCGTTGGGGGTTTGTTGCCGGGTGATTCTCCCTTGTAGGCTTCGCGAGTTATCCCCATGATTTTCCCTTTTTCCCCTCGTGTTCTTCGTTTCCATCTCCGTGTTCTTCGTGTTCATCCTCTTCCCCGCCTCAAATCCGTGAAGATCGGGCCAACCCCCTACATCAAGTGCCCCGGCTGGCCACAGCTGTAGCAAGTGGGCCTCGGTGGTGGTGGAGGCAGCTGAGGGCGGAAGCCACTTCTAGCCGCACCCAAGGTCGAAGTAGCTGGGCGAGGCGGAGGTGGCCTGTACCCTGAAGGCCTTGGCACGAAAGGAGCACGAGGCACAGCACTGAAGGGCACAAAGACCCTGCGCTTCTTGCCCTCAGAAGAAGAGGAGCTCTGATGGTCCATTGGAGCTGGCCTCTTGGAAGACTCCAGCTCCTTCCTACCTTGCTCCATAGTGAGAGCTTGGTTGTACAGCTCCTGGTAGGACTGGAACTTGAAGGGCAAGAGCTCATATCGGAGCCGAGGTGCCAGCCCCTTGCGGAACAGATACTGCTTGTCCTCGTCATTTGTCACGTCCCGAGGGGGGTAACGGGAGAGGTGGTTGAATTCACGCCCATAGGATTGGACGTCCATGCGTCCCTGGGTCAGATCCAGGAACTCCCTCCTCTTGAGGTCCATGATGGGCTTGGAGATGTAGGCCGCACGGAAGGCGGTGCGGAACTCCGCCCAGGTGAAGACATGGCCAGTGTCAAACATTGACACATGGCTCTCCCACAAAGAGCCAGCAGCTCCATTCAGCAGGTAGGTGGTGAAGTTCACTTGTTCCACCACCGGAACATGCAAGGCGGCGAACTTGCGCTCGAGAGCTCGCAGCCAGTCATCCGCATCAAGCGGCTCTCTAGCTTCAGAAAAGGTCGGAGGATGGGACCACAAGAACTCAGTGAGAGTGTTGCAGTCATTGTTCCTCCTAGCACCCTGCTGCACCAACTGCTCGAGCAGACGCTCGTTGCGCAGGCGATTATCCTCGATAGCCATCAGAATCTCCGCCATTGAGGGTGGCGGCGGTGCATCAGGATCACCTTGGTTACCACGGCGGGCAGGAGCCATTCTAAAGATTTGGAACAATGACATAGTTAGTAACCAACTCCGAACAGTTAGGATAGATCATTAGAGTCCTTCCTGATATAGAGATTTAATATGGCACTAACACAAGAACAGATTAAGACAACCATGTGTGACACCACGTCAACGCGGCGGTAACAAACAGAAGTAAAGGACCCAAGACATACACTAGACGGTAAGAACCCAACCCCGAGAACCTAAACTTTGACACCAAATTAAAACAAATAGAGGTAAGATAACTCAGAGATGGAGCGAGTTGGATAAGGAGTAAAAAGAATCCTAAGAGTGTTTTCACAACTCATTTTTAGGTTATAAATAACTTTCACGAACACTAGACTCGACATCGACCAATAGAAAGGGTTTCCTACAGGCAGTCCTGCTCTGATACCAACTTGTAGTGTCCCGACCCCAGAATTATACAAAGAGGCTATGTAACCCACAGGCTATGCTACACAATCGAAGGGCATGGAATTACCGCTCCCACGCAACACATCGATCATGCCATAAACACTGGCATAGATGTCAATGTATAATAAAGAGATCAAGACTTGTGGAACAACTAACACATCATAGACTCTACGACACAAAAGATCATATATCAACTCATATAACGAGAAGATACAAAAATACACACAGAGGTCACAGACCCAACAGTACACCATGCGGAAGCGAGGTAGTTGTCTAATACAACAAGATCCAAAATATGGCCTAAGAGGCCTACAGATAAACATCCCCAACCAGATTGTTCCACGACGTCCCAAGCTGCCACCTGGGAACCTGTCTGCTCGGTGACGTCCTCCTCTGAAACAATTAATAATCAACAAGGAGAGACTGAGTACGACGTACTCGCAAGTTTAGTAGGGCGATATAGGCCCAATGATGACAAGGCTCTAAAGCTGTGAAGTAGTTATTTTGCATAAAGCTAGTTTTCATTTATAAAGATATAAACGACTCATGGCATCGACTACTCAGAAGGTTTTTCATCAAGGGGTAAGATAGCAAACTTTCACCTTCGGTTCACCTTGAACCAACTTGTAGCCAGCAACCACTCATCTCCACCAAGGCACTCCCTCGAATCACCCTCGAGGAAATGAACATTTTAACACACATTGAGTTGCAACCTCTAGTTGCCAAATTTTAATTAAGATTAATGTTCTCTATGAGCTAATCCGTCTTTCCCAAGATTTATCCATAACCGTGGACACGGCTTTTAAAAAGATTAAACCCTGCAGGGGTGTACTAATTTACCCACCGGTACCGTCCGACCCCTTGCCTGTACAATTAGCTCTCTTCCGGGGAAAGCCGGCAGGGCGGGCGCGGTTAAACCTTTACAATGTATGAGACTATCCAAGGGTCATCATGGCGACATGACAAGTTTACCCAACCAATTTCAGCCCCTGCCCCCATCGCCACATCCTGAACACCACCATCCTCATCATTTCTTTTTCCACCCGCACACTCACACGCAAATGGAAATAGCAAACTAGAGGACCCTTGGATACGCCCACACAAATTATTCGGTTAGTAAGGGGCCCATACCCCCACCGTTGGAAGCATGCTTGGTTCTTGGTTCTAGCTAAAAGCACTCTCAGCCTAGGCGACAAGAATGAGGCAAAACATCATCCTCGATGGCAACTCATCCAAGCCTTATATCATTTTAATTAAGTACACAAGTATCCACCATGTCCGAACATTCCATTAACATCATAATTATGGAAATAGATCACCGGACAATTTAGCATTCGACTAAGCATGGCTAAGCATAGCTAAGCATATATATACAACAATTATGTCTTTACTCAGGTCATTGGTTCATAGGAGGGAAAACATGTATCGGTTTAGGGAACATGCATTTCATAGGATACTCTAGCATTGACCAAAAGTTGAAATAGAATCGAATGCAATATTATGGTGGATAAAATATTTGTATAAAGCAATAGGATGCTAGATGCCAAGAAGGTTAGGTTATCTCTTGCCTTGTTGACGGGCCTGGAAGTACGGGTCGTCGGGGTAGGTAGAGGTATCCTCGACTCTCGAATCTACCGATTCCCAAACAATCACAGAAGAACAAAATAAATAACACGAAGGCAAGTGCAATGCACAATCATGATGACATGTCAAGTTTATGCCATGATATTATAATATAATTTAGCTAACAATTTAAATGGAGTGCCAAATAATTAGTGCAATTATTTGGAAGCAACCCCATACTTAACTTAATGATCACATTGCTTATGAATTATTACATTCCTAAAATGTGACTTAATATGCATGAACCTGACATGATTAGATAGGTATTGTTTTTCTGATAATTTTGGTACCTCGTTTGTGATTTTCCGAGTATCGATGGATAAATAGTGAAATAAAAGATTATTTGAATTTAATTCTTGTAACCAATTAAAGAATAACATCAAAGGAAAGTTTGTTGTCATGAGGTGATATTAGCATGATTAGATAGCATTTGAATTGCTGATCGATTTGATACATCAGTTGCAAGATTTGAATTAATAGAAGTTAAGTTATGATTTTCACAAGTTTTTATAACTAGTTCGGAATTTATCCGGATTGGTCCGGAATATTCTGGATGGTCCGGAATAATCTGGGCTCAGTCCGAACCAAATCCGAGGTGACCTAAAAAAGTTTCTGTTAGGGTTTCGGAATTTTTCCGGAAAGGTCCGGAAAATTCCGCTCGCCCCGGAATGGATCCGGAATAATCCGGGTGATTCCGGACGACCAGTTTTCTGGGCAAACTATGACGGCGGCGGCGGCTGCGCACTGGCGAGCAAGAAAGAGAGGGAGAGGGGGAGCGTGAGTTTGTCCAGGGGAACGGGTAGCTCACCAGGAGCACGCTGGCGTGGTCGGTGAGGGAGAAGAGGGACGGAGGCGGCGGCGAGGAGCTCGACGGAGCTCGGCCGGTGCGGATGAGGTCGAGGACGGCGGCGTCGATTCTCGGCACCCCGTGCCGATTCCTTCGGCGTGGAGGAGCAGCACGGCAAGGCGGTCCCGTTGGTGCGCTTCGATGCATCCGGGGCGGCTCGGAGCGACGGCGATGCGGCGGCGCGCGCTCGGCTACCTCGAGCTCGGGAGGGAGAACGGGAGAGAGAAGAGGGGAACGGGGGAGCAGGTGGAATGGGAGCAGGTGGGCGTCCGCGTGCGTTTGACCACCAGGGGGCACGGCGGCATGCGCGAGGGGAGCACGGAGGCATGGACGCGACGGCATGGGCACGGCGGCACTGTGGCGACAGTGGAGAAGAAGGCCGTTTTTCAGAACCCCCCCCCCACTGTTTAAAAGTTATTTACAACTTGGTCCAGCAGCACTTTAGGGATTTAAATTGAGGCTTTTAAACATTTTCTAAAATTCTGCAAAAATTCATGTAGGCTCCCCATAACAGTTAGAACCTCCACAAAAATTTGTGTTGCAAAATAAAAAGTTTTGAGCAACATTTGTTCAAAGTGTGTAAAAATGGTCATTTTTGATAATTTCCCAATTTCATGTACTTGGGGTACTTAAACAATTTAATAAATTATGAAAATATTTATGGAGGCTCATAATATAACAATGAAGCTCCCCATAATTTTAGTTTGAAACTTTGAGAGCTTACACTTGGTTAAAAAATTTCAGAATTGGTTTGAACCAAATTTTAAATTCCCATTTGCTTTTATTTCTTTGCTTATCACGCATTTGCTTTTGACAAAAATTTATAACATGTAACTTGGAACTTCCTGGACAAATTGGGAAGTTCAAATTAATTTGTTGGCTAGGTTGAGCAAATGCATTTGGGGTTGGAGTTTGAGAAGGTTTTGCTTCCCCATTTTAATTGCTTTCATATGTGGATTGTTAGAGGTAGCAAATTTCAAATGCATGCCATGATGCAAACATGAATGCAAAAAGTGGAAAATTTATTCATATTTTTAGGTTCCAAACTGGGGCGGTTACAATTGATCCATCCTTACATTTCTTAGCTCTTCCATTCGTACCACAATCCGCACTCCTTTAGTATGAAGGTTCTTTACTTGGTGCTTGTCGATCTACATCAACTTCATCATCATCCAAATCTTCTTCATAGAGACGTTATGGCATTGGTTGGCCGTAACTTCTTCCACCGACCACATCTCCAACAAAGGTCTCATTATGCAATACTTGACTTGCGGAGGCATCCTTTCTTTGAGAGACTTGGTGCGTTTCTTCCCTAGGGCATTTCCACAAAGTATTCTTGCTTCAAGACACAACCCTTAAATCTTCAAGACCAGGAGCTCTAATAGAAGTGAAGCAGTGCTTTCCCTCGACACATTGTCCTATTAAAACATCAAAATAGTTTATAAGAAATAGAACAAATCATTGGGAAACTCCTCAACTTTCTTAAGTTACCTTCATATAATTGATCCCATGAATCATACAATGGAAACTCCTATTTTCATACTTCCTCACCTTGGGCCCCCCTACAAAATTTGTGTTGAGGTCAAAGTTGGTTAGGCAGCAAAAATCTAATAAAGTTAGAAGAGTCAGATTCCATGGTTGTGTTTATCATGAACGAAATAGGATTCCATGATACTCCACTTCTGTTGACAATTGAGTTGATTGCCTTGTAACCCTTCTTGAATTGAGCTTTTTTGTCTTAAATTTGTGACTTGGTAAGCTTCTCATCTGGAAAGATCCTGTTCACATCTCTCACAATCCTATTCAACCCTGCGGTACGCCATCCATTTTGACCACGGTATTGTGGACCCTTGTATTCTAATAGTACATCCACCAACCCTATTCATACTTTCCAGTCCACTTTGCCCTTTGTGATGCCACTAGAACCTGATTTAAATAAACAAAATCATAACAAGGATTTTAAGGAATTTATAGACACAACAATCTAGAAAATTATTTACATTAACAAAAATAATGTTATCATCCGAAAATGTAGTAAATCGTTCAAAAGAGAAGTGATTAGCGAAAATTAGCTAGGGTTGCTACAGCTGGAAAATCTGAGAACACAACTGCTGTAATATCTAAGAACATAACTTCTATTGCTACAACTGCAACAAATATGAACTGCTGTTGAAGATGCATAATTACAACATTATCATGTTGCAATACTGATTTTTTTAACATAAAATCAAAATTTACATTATGCAGATGGCTGCCATACTATTTAATCAAGGTTTAGATCATCCATATGAACATGTATAGAAACCAACAAATATTATATGCCCACTGCGAAGGACTATCTGGAAAGAAAAGTTGAACATGAATGTCGTATCCCGAGGGCATATAAGAAGAAGAATCCAACAAATAGACAGGGCAAGCAATCATGCAGGTACATATTTTTGTGTGTGTTTGAATTAATCATGTGTGGATTGGGAGAAACAGGGCAAACAATCATGCAGATACATACACTATTTTGTGTGTGTATGAATTGTATGTATGAATTAATCATGAGTTGATTGGGAGCAAATGCAAGCCACAATACCTAAGGCCTGAAGCTTTCTGTTGCACTCGCATTAGTATGCGCCACATCATAGTTAACGAGTTCATTATCCTGAGAGAAACTACAAGTTAATGGTGACACTACAAGTAGGGACACATTTTGTTTGGTTACATACTACTCCTACTCTAGTTGCAATATAATTCTAAAGTTGAGACCTTGTTGTGGATAGAACACAGTGATGATGGGAATACCAGAAATAACATTTCATCCTCTTCTTCCCCGAAATTAGTGAGAACAAGGTTACTATTTCCATATTGGGTTTCTAAGAACTAGCAAAGTGGCCCGCGCAAATGCGCGGGCAGCCACTTAGTCATTAACTTATTAGAGAAATATACACTCCTAATGAAAGTAAGAGTTAATTTTAATATTTATTTACAATTGACATTTATGTAGACCTTCAGAAAAATAAGAATTACGTAGTCAACGCAAGGGTAATCAGAAGTTAAACTTTTTTATTATAGTAGTGTCGGGGGCAACCCCCGGATATGGGCAAGGCGTCGATATAAGGGTTGACTCGGTGTTGACCGGGTCACTGAAACCGACATAACTGTACCGGTCGACTCGGAGTTGGCCGGGTCATGGTTAACCGACATATGGTTATGTCGGATCACGTAAGTTATATGTCGGATCATTCTTGGTTCTTCTTGTATGCAGGGAAGGCGAAACCGAGTTACAGGGGATTCGGCATGCCGGTGCCGAATAAGGAAGCTTACTCGGGCCATGGTCAAGGCGCAGGTCTTGTCCCTACAATCACGGGTCAGGACGCAGAACCACTTGCACGATGGGACGAGGCCACTTGACCAGAGTGATTGACCTCCATGCCGCTGACCGAAGCGGTACCAGGGAGCAGTGTGTTGGAGGAGACAGATGGGACGTGCCACGGCGCGGTGACGGAAGCGGTCAGAGGACCGGGCGTGGCTACAGTCCGGACTATGCCAGCACTGATGTCAGCCCTAACTTGTGCCCTGGGCTTCCCTTTATAAGGAGTACCAGGGGCTCCTCTTACGACGACGGATGCACGCATACTTGCCTCACGCTCCAGCATTGACTCGTCTCTTTCATAGGCAATAGAAAGCTAGAGAGCACCGCCGAGACTCGGTTAGAGGCCTAGACCGTGTTGTTCTTCAATTCGGCTCGAGGAGCAAGCTTGTAAGCAGGTTGTAATCCACCTATAAATCAAGTAGACAGGCAGGAGTAGGGGTGTTATCTCCTCACGAGAGCCCCGAACCTGGGTAAAACCGTGTGTGTGTGTGTGTGAGTTGTGTTCTTCGTGAGCGTGTCCGTGTGCGCAAGCCCTCCCCGGGTGCCTCCAGCGTCCATCGGCCCCACACTTCAAGCCATCCTATGGCATCTGCCGTGACACCACCACGACAGTTGGCGCCCACCGTGGGGCCAGCAGCGGCGCTGGCTGGAGTTTTCATCCGGACGGGCTCTATCATCGCGTCGGGTGAGCGTGTGGTCTGTGGCCTTGTCCACAGATTCGGCTCCCTCAACGTCATCGCCGACAACGCAGGCTGTTTCGGCAGCAGGCCACTGCCCCGGAACGGATGCCTCATCGACTTCGGCGCGCTCACGGTCTACGTCGCCACCGAGGTCCCTTGCAGGTTCCCCGAAAGGGTGCAGCTGGGAGCGGATCCACCCGCAGTCTGCGCAGCTCGCGGCCGGCGTACCGCTCGCCCCGCTAGTTGCGTGGAAGTCATGATGACCGCCCCGGGTGTCGGTGCCGGCAAAGCCATGGCGGGCGAGGCTGACCCCGGCACCAGGTCGGCAAGAACAGGGCGTCCGCCCTTGGAGAAACCGGAGAACCGTGCGGCACAGGCCAGCACATCCAGCGTGCCGGTAACGCCGAGTCCTCTTCAGGACGCGATTCAGAAGCTGGCAACGCCAGTCGCACCGGGTGTAGATGTTGCTCTGACTCAGGCGGAGTTGGAGCAGCAGCGCCAGGAGATACTCCGAGAAGCCCAGGAGGTGGCCCGAGTCAGGCAGGAGTTCGACATATCAATGCGTGAGTATAACTCGGCTCATGGTTTTACTCCAGCAGCAAACCCAGTTAGTCGCATCGACGAGGTGCGTGCCCGAGGTAGAGACCTTAATGCAGAGATAGCTAGAGATGGTAGAGCTAGATCTGCTAGAACTGCTAGTCATGTGTCGGCCGAAAAGCCGAGATACAGCACGCCCGGAAAGAACCTTAGGGCGGCAGAGGCAGCCATAGCCGAGTTGGCCGGTTTATCCGGTGAAGCTCGCAGTAGGCAGCAGGACCGAGTCAATGAGTTGGTGGCTGTCGCTAACCGGCAGAACGAGGCCTATCGCAAGGCCAACCCGGATGCGGGTGGATCTCGGTTCCTTCACTCGGATGGTGGAGCCGGAGGAGTGTCCAAGGGACAAGCCTCTTCGCCGTATGTCGGCAGGAGCAGGGGCCAGAGTGTGAACTCTGGCAAGAACAAGCAGATACAAGCGTACGATCCGGCCTATGCCGGAAAGAGAGTAGCCGAGCAAGGCAATGCCGGTCGGGGAAAGTCAGGACCCGCCCAGGGCAGGCAGGAAGAGAACCAAGTTATCCCGGCGAATCAAGGTCAGCCACCTCGGTATCCGGTACCCATTCCACCTCGACGTCAAGCGGGTGCCGGGTATGCCGAGCCGGCCGCAGACCGATATGATGATGGTTACTCGGCCATGGAGCGGGCCGGGTACACAAGATACCGAGAGTTGGCGTCCGAGGGTGCACTCGGCGCAAGGCTGGGAACTCGCCAGTTGCCGGCACACGATGTCCGGAACAAGCTGGACAGAATCTATCTGTCTGAACTGTTGGAGGAGCAAGGCCCACCGGGTCCTGCATGTTTTGGACCCCGGATCATGAAGCAGGCACCGGTGCCGAATTTCCAGTTGCCTCGGGGTGCCAAGACCTATGACGGCAGCACCAAGCCGGAGGACTGGCTGACAGACTATGTCACCGCTGTGCACATTGCCGGCGGAAGTCGCAGATGGGCAGTGCGGTATGTACCGCAAATGCTTGAGGGACCAGCCCGAATCTGGCTGAATAACCTGGAGGAGAACAGTATTGACTGCTGGCTTGACTTCTCCGACGCTTTTGTCAGCAACTTCTCCAGCACTTACAAGAGGCCGAATCGACCTCAGCAGCTGTCCATGTGTCGGCAGCGAGAAGACGAAACTGACCGGGAATATCTAACCCGGTGGAGCACGATCCGGAACTCCTGTGAAGGAGTGATTGAGTCACAAGCCATAGCCTGGTTTGCGCAAGGATGCCGACATGGCTCCATGCTTTGGCAGAGACTCCAGAGGGAGATGCCGGCCACCTTGGCCGAGACAATGTCAATTGCCGACAGTTACGCGCTCGGTGATCCGACGCAGCCCTTACTGGCCCCGGTCGACAGAGACAGATCGGGTCGGCGAGGTGAACGCTCGGATTACCGAGGAAAGAGAAGGGAAGAGAGGCCGGATTACCGGTATGGGTCAGACCAGGTCGCTGCCATCGACCAAGATCAGATGGGTGCCGGCAGCAGCCAGAGACAGAAAAATGACGGTCCTATATGGGGCCAGAACTCGGAAGGAAGGAGGCCGTGGGACGGCGAAAAAAGACCATGGAATGGCGAAAGAAAGCCGTGGAACGGCGACAAGAGGCAGTGGGCTAGCCCCAACGGGACGATGCCGAATGATCCCTGCAGCTACCACACCAAGCACCCCAGCAGACCGGCTCAGCACTCAAACCGGAACTGCAGCCGGAACAGGCGCCCGCAGGAGAACACCGGTCCGGCGACTCGGCCAGGACTGCTCACGGGTGTGAATGCTATCCCAGTGAATGCCCAAGCAAGGCCTGAAGATGTCAACCAAGTGGCCAACATGGCCAACACCAACAACAACTCCAACTACCCCGGCAGCAACGCTGGTCCGAGTCGGCAAAATCAATACCGAGAACCTCACCAGAGTTACATGGTCTTTGTGACCGAACCCAACGACAAGCAGAGTCAGCACAGGCGTGCGATGGAGGTAAACGCCGTTATGCCGGCGGTGCCGAAATTCATGTACTGGTCCGAAGATGAGATCAGCTGGAGCATCAGGGACCATCCAAGGGTCATGCCCAACCCAGGAGGTTATGCTCTAGTGTTGGATCCGACATTCGTCGGGCCTAGCATCAATGTCAGGTTTTCCCGGGTCCTCGTTGATAACGGGAGCAGCATCAACATCATGTACCGGGATACCATGGTGAAACTCGGCATAACCGAGAATATGATGCAGCCCAGCCGAACCACCTTTCACGGCATTGTGCCCGGTGTATCACATGCACCCATGGGCACGATTTGGGTTGATGTCGCCTTTGGTGACAAAAGCAACTGCCGGACTGAGAGTCTGCTGTTCGAGGTCGTGGATCTCGAGAGCCCGTATCATGCCTTACTCGGCAGACCGGCACTCGCCAAGTTCATGGCGTCTACTCATGTGGCGTACCTGAAGATGAAGCTGCCGGGTCCAAATGGTGTCATCACCATCTCGGGAGACTACAAGCGTTCCATGGAGTGCGCCTCAGCCGGGTCATCCCTGGCCGAATCACTGGTGATCGCCGCCGAGAAAAGGAGAATCCATGAGGTGGTGGCTTTGGCCCAGGCATCTCAACTCGGTATGCCGAGTGCGGCTAACCCGCAGCAATCTGCAACCTTCCAGGCGGCGAAGGAATCGAAGAAGGTCGGCATCGACGAGGCTAACCCGGAACGCTCCGTCATCATCGGTGCCGGGTTGGACAAGAAATAGGAAAGCGAGCTCATCAACTTCCTCCGTGAGAATCGGGATATCTTTGCATGGTCCAGTCAGGACTTGCTGGGTGTTCCGAGGGAGTTGGCTGAGCACTCTCTGCATGTCAGGCCAGATGCTAGGCCTGTGAAGCAACCGACTCGGCGTCTCGCCGAAGAAAGAAGGAAGGCGGTGGGTGACGAGTTAGCCAAGTTACTCGCGTCGAATGCCGTCGTGGAAGTGAAATACCCGGACTGGTTAGCTAACCCGGTCCTGGTGGAGAAAAAGAAGGAAGAACCGGATGCACCTACTGTCTGGCGCATGTGTATCGACTACACCCACCTGAACAAGGCTTGTCCGAAAGATCCGTTCCCGTTGCCTCGGATCGATCAGGTGATCGACTCCACGGCCGGATGTCAGCTGTTGTCTTTGTGGATGCCTACTCTGGTTTTCACCAGATCCCGTTAAACCCGGATGATCAAATAAAAACTGCTTTATTACCCCGTACGGGGCTTATTGCTATCGTGTCATGTGTTTTGGTTTGAGAAATGCCGGCGCTACGTATCAGCGCTGTATGCAGAAATGTTTGCATGATCAGATAGGAAAAAACGTGCAAGTATATGTCGACGACATAGTCATAAAAACAAAAGAAAAACATACTCTGCTAGATGATCTCAGAGAAACATTCGCAAACCTGCGGAAATTCCGACTAAAACTTAATCCGGATAAGTGTACATTCGGTGTGCCGGCCGGCAAGTTACTCGGTTTCCTCGTGTCGAGCCGAGGTATCGAGGCAAATCCGACTAAGATCCGGGCAATAGAAAATATGAGGCTACCGAGATGCCTCCGAGATGTCCAAAAATTTACGGGTTGCCTGGCCTCCCTGAGTCGGTTTCTAGGTCGGTTGGGAGAAAGGGCTCTACCTTTGTACCAGCTAATGAAAAAATCTGATAGATTTAGCTGGACCCCGCAAGCGGACTCGGCATTCCATGAGTTGAAAAAGGTGTTGGCTACTGCTCCGATATTGGCTTCGCCGTTACCAAGAGAGCCCATGTTGCTTTACATTGCAGCTACTAACCGAGTGGTCAGTGTCGTTGTGGTAGTAGAAAGAGAAGAAGGGGGAACCACCGTGCAGAGGCCGGTGTATTACCTGAGTGAGGTACTCTCCACCTCGAAACAAAATTATCCACACTACCAGAAAATGACCTATGGTGTGTACCTGGCGGCCAAGAAACTGAAGCATTACTTCCAGGAGCACCCGATAACCGTGGTGAGTGCAGCTCCTATCTCGGAAATCATCGGCAATCGAGACGCAAGTGGCCGAGTAGCCAAGTGGGCTATCGAGTTGGCGGCATATGCGCCGCAATACGCGAGAAGAGATACCATCAAGTCTCAAGCAGTGGCCGAGTTTCTTGTGGACTGGGCCGAGATGGAATATGAACCATCTCTGCCGGACTCCAATTACTGGAGGATGCACTTTGACGGGTCCAAGGTAAAAGAAGGCCTGGGTGCCGGTGTGGTTCTCACCTCGCCAAAGCGAGACCAGTTGAAATATGTGCTGCAAGTTCATTTCGCGGCATCCAACAATGTAGCCGAGTATGAGGCATTGATCCACGGGCTCAAGGTGGCCAAGGAAATCGGGATTCGCCGAATAATCTGTTATGGTGACTCGGATTTGGTGATACAGCAGACCTCGGGCAACTGGGACGCCCTGGATGCCAACATGGCGGCATACCGGTTCCATGTCCAAAAGATCTCGGGGATCTTTGATGGCTGCGAGTTCAATCACATCCGGCGGACCGAGAATGAAAGTGCAGACATGCTGTCCAAGATTGGATCATACCGACAGGCCATTCCACCCGGAGTGTCTCTGGAGCATCTTCACAAGCCATCCATTAAGCCTTCACCCGAGTCAGACTCAATATTCATCCCGGGTAACCTGGAAACCGGTGTCGTCCCGATGGACGTTGACGTCGGGAGCAAGCCGCTGAACCCGGGGACTGCGCCGCAGGACTCGGGGACTGCTCTGCAGGACCCGGGGACTCCCATGGATGTCTCGTGTGTTATGTCGGACGCAAGAACAGAGTTGGAAAATTGGAAAGCCGCTTGGCGGAAATCGGGAATCCTTTGGGAGGACTCGGGGACTCGTCAGCTTATGTCGGGTGTCGTTATGTCGGTTGAAGCCATGGAGATCGATGAGCCTGAACTCGGAACTCGTCCGGTACCGACATGGGCCCAACCCATCATGACATTTATGTTGGACGGCACCCTACCGAGTGATGAGATCTCGGCCAGGCAGATACAGAGACGATCCAAGTCTTTCACCATCATCAACCGAGAGTTATACAAGAGAAGCGTGACCACCGTTCTCCAGCGGTGTGTCGAACCAGAAGAAGGAGAAAAGATCCTCCGAGATATCCATCAGGGAGAGTGCGGTCATCACGCTTCTTCCCGAGCCATTGTGGCCAAAGCATTCCGATATGGGTTTTATTGGCCGAGTGCTCTGCAGCAGGCAGAGGACATAGTCCGGAAGTGTGAAGGATGTCAGAGATTTGCAAACAAGATCCATATGCCGGCGTCTGCACTCAAGACCATCCCCATCACTTGGCCCTTTGCGGTGTGGTGTTTGGATATGGTAGGACCGTTTAAACCTGCCCGAGGTAACATGACTCACATATTGGTGATGGTGGACAAGTTCACCAAGTGGATCGAGGTGAAACCAATAAGAAAGTGTGATGGCCGTACAGCTGTGTCGTTCTTAAAGGATATTATCCTGAGATATGGGCACCCACACAGCATCATCACTGATAACGGCACAAATTTCGCCGAGGGAGACTTTGCTCGGTTTTGCCAAGAAAAGAGAATCCGACTCGACCTGGCGTCGGTCGCCCATCCGCAATCGAATGGGCAAGTGGAAAGATCAAACGCTCTGGTCTTATCCGGTATAAAACCCCGGCTAATTGAGCCACTGTTACGTGCTCCGGGGTGCTGGCTGGACGAGATCCCGGCAGTACTGTGGAGTCTACGGACTACACCGAATCGCTCGACCGGCTATACGCCATTCTTCCTGGTCTACGGAGCAGAGGCAGTTCTGCCAACCGACATAGAGCACGACTCGCCGAGAGTTGCTTTATATACCGAGTCAGAGGCAAGAGAAGCCCGAGAAAACGATGTCGACTTGCTCGAAGAAGCACGAGAGTTGGCGTTGTCCAAGTCAGCGATATATCAGCAAAATCTCCGACGTTACCACAGTCGGAAGGTGAATCCTCGCAAGTTCCGAGAAGGAGACCTCGTGCTTAGGCTTGTGCAGCGCACGGCCGGGATGCACAAGCTATCACCTCCGTGGGAGGGACCGTTTATCGTGAGCAAAGCTTTGAACAATGATGCCTACTATCTTATAGATGCTCAGAAACAGGTGAAGAACAGGATGGACCGATCCGGAGAGGAGACCAAACGCCCTTGGAATGTAGCTCTTCTCCGCCCCTTCTACTCTTAAGGACCCACTGTATGTATCTCGAAACTAAGAAATGAAATGTCGGCACCCCGAGAAGAGACTCGGGGACTGCCTTGTTGAACAAATCTGTGTTTTATCCTTGTATTTAATTCCTTGTGTCGGATGGCTCTAAAAATTGTGTCGCCATGTTGGTGAGTATTGTATGCTGTACTGGTGATCTTGTGACTCGACTGCCTGACACCGAGAAAGGTAGGCAAGAGCAAAGGTTACTCGGTGCAGTACACAAGAAAACCGACTCGGGGACTCGGTCCAGGAGCGATTCGGTTTCCTTTTAATAACCCTATGTCGGATGGCCTTGGCTATTTTCCCAAGTTTCTAAGTACTGTATGCTGTACAACGGTCGTTTTGTGACTCGACTGCCTGACACCAAGAATGGTAGGCAAGAGCAGAGATGGCAGAAGTATAGTAAACAAGAAATTGAACTCGGGGACTCGGTTCAGTGTGATCCGGCATACGGCTAAACTTGTTAAAACTTGCAAAGTAAAAAAGTCAAGTTACAACCATAAAAAGTGCAAGGTATATGTTACATCTGCACCCGGCATTCCGGGGATTTAACGAATTGAGTTTTTTCTTAAAAGTTTAAGCAGCAGCGTCCGAGGCTTTTCGGGCGGTGGACCCGGTAGCAGTGCCGGTGGCTGACTCGGGCGGAGCGTCCGCTTCAATTTCTTCGTCGACGGCCTCGTCTTCGTCTTCTCCTTCGTCTCCCTCAACCGGGATCTCCTCGGATTGGGGAACCCGGTCGCCAGCGACAAAGGAGTGCACCGGGGCGTACTGGATGAGAGCATGGGCAAATTCTTGACGACGCCGGATGTGATCCGGATCAGTGAGCCACTTTGACCCGTCACGCAGAGTCTTGAGCTTGTCGAGATCGAGCCCCTCGTACCAGGACAGCACGTACATCAGCGCTTCATCCGCTCCGACTCGGGCGGCGGACGATCGCCAGTCATCAAGCCTGTCCTCGGAGCCCAGCAGGCATGTGGCTAACTCATCAACAACCAGAGGGGCCTCGCTCCCGGGCCAGAGGACGTTGTATGCTCGGATGGCAGCAGTGAGGAGGTTCATCCCGATTAATCTCATCGGCCCCAAGCGAGCCTTCAGAGCCACCAAGTGGGCATCCATATCCCACTCGGCCGAGATAGGGCCACCTCGGATCTTCTCGAACCGGTGCTCGTTCGCGCTCTTGTCCGCGGCGGCCTTGGTGTGTGGGAAGCGTTCTGAGTAGGGAATGGCTGGCGCCGAAATAAGTTACAGATGAAGAAAGATGAAAGAAGGAATAAAGGCAGAAGGGAAGAGAGCTTACTGTCCATCTCGGAGTTTATCTTGGAGATGTCCACCAGCCACTGTGCGATCTTGGCCTGCAAAGTTTGAAGCTCGCTCTTGGCCGAGGTAGCCTCAGACTTGGATTCGGCAAGCGACTCCTGGAGTTTCCGGGTTTCCTCGACTCGGAGCCGCTTTTCCTCGGTAGCGCTCTTTTCCGACTCGGCGGCTCGACTCCGAGTTAGCTCCAGCTCGGCCTCAGCCGGGATATCTCCTCCTGATTTTTCTTTAGCTCGGCCTGGTGAGCAAGCTCGCGCTCCTTATGTGCGGCTGTGCCGAGGTAGCAAGTGTTAGAATGAGCAGATTGATGCAAGTGCAAATTGAAAGGGCAAAGTGTGGCTTACACTCGGTTTCCGAGATCCGTTTCTCCAAGCCTTCAACCTTGAGCGCCGAGTCAGCTACTTGGTCCAGCTTGGCTCGCAGCAACTTGTGTTTATCGGAGAGGCTTTTGTGGGCCAGCAGAAGTTTGCGGTGCACCTGCGTGCGCTTGGTCATACAAATCTGAAAAGAAGAGATATTAATATTATTGATAAAGATTCAGCCCGAGTTAGCTTTACTCAGCCGAGTTTCAGTCACTCGACCCGAATCTCGGGGACTGGGGATGGATAATATATAAATTAAAGGAAAATAAACCGAGTTATATTTACTCGGCATAGCTTACCGCGGCTGCTTGGTCGGCAGCGAAAAGGGCAGATTTTACTGCGGCCATCTTTTGGCCAACCAGACTCGGATTCACCGGATGCTCTAAGAGGATTTGGCTCGCGGGTGGCTTCGAGCTCACTTCGCCCATGTCGGCGGCGTTCCACTCCGTGTTGTAGTGCTCGAGGGAGCCCAGGCTTTTTCCGCTGTCGGTTCGCACCGGGGCATGCACCCAGTCAGTGGTATGTGTACTGGTTAATAACACTGGGGGTGTCCCGCGGCTCGCTGGCACCACCAGCTGTCGCTCCGGATTAGCCGACACCGTCGTCACCAGTGCCTTTCCAGTTGTTTCCCCAGTTGCAGGAACTGGAGCCTTGGATGTTTGTGGCCGTGGCTGCGGTTGTGCCGGTGCCGGCGTTGGCTTGGCCGTCGGTTGTGTCGGTGGAGGTGTTGGCTTGGCCGTGGATGTCGATGTGGATTTCGACTTAGATGTCGATGGCCGTGGCGGTTGTGTCGGAGCGGGTTGTGGCTGCGGTCGCAGTTGCGCTGTCTCTGGCTGCTGCTGCTGCTGTTGCTGTTGCTGTTGCTGTTGCTGTTGTTGTTGCTGTTGCTGTTGCTGTTGCGGCTGTGGCGTTTCTTGCTGCGGCTGACTCGGATGGGCCGAATCTTCTGGTGCCGCAGTCTTCTCTGTCTCGGGGGCTGACGTACTGGCCCCGAGATCCTTGGATATGTCGGTCGCCACCGACTCGGTGTCTCCGGTCCCGGATCCCGGAACTGTTGGAGGCACTATCGGGCTGGTCCGTGGCGGACTCGGCAGCCTCGTGTCGTCCGGCCGAGGCGGAGTCGGAGTCCTGACAGGATCCGAGTCAGTGGGCTCGGTTGGAATCTCCAGAGGGGCGGAGCTGCAAGGCAAAACAGCAGGGTATATCGTCAGGGGGAGAAAAGTAAATACGGCTAAGCATATAAGGTTATGTCGGTGAAAGGGGAGTCTTACCCCTTAGTGACTGGGCGCTCGCGGCGCTTCGCCGCAGTCTTTACCCGCCGCTGCTTCTTCGAGGGAGCGCCGGATGTTCCGGCACCGGCGGTCGCTGCTGCCGGGCGTTTCCGAACTGCGCCCTTGGGTCCCGTGGCGAGGGGCTCCACATCAAGCACCTGGTCGTCCGCGTCAGCTGGGGGCGAGGGCACCGGGTAAGCAAACGAAACCGGGAGAGGATCTTCTACCTCTAGAATCCGACAGTCGTCATCATCATCATCTGACCAATCTCGGACGCGAGCCTTACCGGTGACAGGAACCGTGCCGACAGGAATTGTGCCGACATCAGGGATCGGCATGTTGTCGTCATTATCCGGGTCCTCCGAGTCAGCTTCGACCCGGTCTGGACCCCATTTGGCAGCAGGATCCGGTCCGTCCTCCCTCTGTTGCCGCGCGAATCTCTGTGCGAGGGAAACAGAGAAAGATTAAGGCCGAGTATAAAAAGGGAACCGACTTAAGAATTTATGTCGGTAGGAAAGTTACGTCGGTGCAAGTCGTTTACCTGGGGCGGAAGGTTGTTCCGGCTGTAAGGTTCTATTCCCCACTCCCACTCCTCCGTCATCCTCGTCCGAGCTATGGCCTTGACCCGCTGCCGGATCTGGGCCTTGGTCAGCTCAACCGTGCTTGTCCGAGTCGGGTCAAGAGGGCCACTCATGTGGCAAATCTTGTGGACTCGGCGCTGAAGAGGTGAGACCCGGCGGCTGATGAATGTAGCCAACAGATCGTCGGCAGTTAACCCTTCTGCTCGGAGCTGTCCCACGACTTCGTGGATCTGGTTGACCTCGGCCTC
Source organism: Puccinellia tenuiflora (assembly GCA_012064385.1). Classification (NCBI taxonomy): domain Eukaryota; kingdom Viridiplantae; phylum Streptophyta; class Magnoliopsida; order Poales; family Poaceae; genus Puccinellia; species Puccinellia tenuiflora. The sequence goes on along the minus strand of QRDG01000041.1, from coordinate 1,635,396 downwards.
TTTGTCGGTCGGATTGTACCCCCAGTTGAGTTGCGCTGTGGGGGGGCCGATGACGAAATCCGGCAAGTTGATCTTGTCGACGTCGGTCGAGTTCTTCACGTAGAAGAAGGAGCGCTGCCATTTCCGGCATGACTCCAGGCCGTTGATCCGGGGGAAAATCGAGCCACGCCGAGGCGTGACGGTGGCGGCCCCGCACTGGGTCATCATCTTGGGGGCGGCCGGGTCGGCAGGATTCGGAATGACTTGCTTCCGGAATCCGAAGTACTTGGACCATGCGCGGACGCTGGCCTTGAGACCGAGATAACCCTCGGTGAAGGAAGCAAAGGAGGATAAGGTGGTGATGGCGTTGGCCGGTAGGTGGTGAGGCTGGAGACCGAAACTGTCGAGGAAGTTTCGGAAGAACACACTGGCGGGTAATCCGAATCCCCGCTCGAAGTGCGCGACGAAGACGACTCGTTCGCCCTCCTTGAGACTCGGCGTGGTCTCGGTGCCGGGCATTCGGCACTCGACTCCGGGCGGGATCCGTCGCGTCCGGACCAACCAGTCTATCTCGGCTCGTCCGACATCGGAGCCTTCCCAAGAGGCCCGAGTGGATCCCTCCACGGTGGTTTCCTCAACCGAGTCAATCACCTCGAGGGCGGCGTCGTCCGACATCTTGATGAGAGATTACCGAGATCTGCAAAGAAAGGGTTCACCGGCGGTGAGCAAGATGTACCGTGGAGAAAATGGAAAGAAAAAGGGGAAGAAAATGCGCGTAGATGTGAGCAAGTGCTAGATCCAGAAGAGAGATAGAGGGGAAGAAAAGACGTGCCGTGGCGGCTAACCCGCCGGCGTCGCACCGCAACCGCGGCTGCGAGGTCACCGGCGGCGCGCGATGCGTCGCCGCGGTGAAGAACAAGAACAAGAACAGGGCGAAGAAACAAAGGAAGAAGAAGGACAGAGAGAAAGAGAAAAACTCACCGCTGGGATGTGCTGGTGCGGCGGCGGCGAAAGATCCAACCGCAGTGTCCTGCGCGTCGTCCGGCGGTGGCCCGTCGACGTGCGTGAATCCGTGCGGCGGCGATGGGCTCTGTGCTCTGCGTGCACTGGAGAAGGAGGAGAGCGAGGAGGCAAGGAAGAGGATGAATGAGCGCGTAGGGGAGAACCGTACCTCTCCTTGCTATTTATGGGCGGCGGAGGAGATCGTGTGTGCGGGAGTTACTGCGCACGATCTCGTAACGGGCGAGAGGTTACCACCCCACGATCCGTGGCACGATTCCCGTTGCGGCTTAACCGCCGCACGATCGGCCACACGGGAGGCCACAGGAGGCCAACGGTCCGAGGGCGGTACACGCGATCGGGCGAGACCCGAGGAGACGCACGCACGGTCAAGGGTGCACTCGAGTGCTTACGTGGGCACAGTGGCCAAGACGACCGACGGCGCACAGGTGGCACGCATGCCTGTGGCATGTCCATCCGTGCACGATGATCGAGGCGTTGGGCAGAGACGCTCTGCCACGTAGCAAGCCGATGACTCGGAGGAGTTAAGGGGTTTTCCCTGTGAGTCGGAATGATCCGACATAAGGTGATATATCAAGTAGGGTTACAAAGTGCTTTCCGACATATGATTTTCGCCGGCATATGTTATGTCGGAGATCAGTTAAGGATGCTGGCTTTTCGGGTAAACCTGCCGTGGCCCTTCATCCGAGGCTGCAGGACCGCGCCAGCTTCGGGGACTAATGTCGGGGGGCAACCCCCGGATATGGGCAAGGCGTCGATATAAGGGTTGACTCGGTGTTGACCGGGTCACTGAAACCGACATAACTGTACCGGTCGACTCGGAGTTGGCCGGGTCATGGTTAACCGACATATGGTTATGTCGGATCACGTAAGTTATATGTCGGATCATTCTTGGTTCTTCTTGTATGCAGGGAAGGCGAAACCGAGTTACAGGGGATTCGGCATGCCGGTGCCGAATAAGGAAGCTTACTCGGGCCATGGTCAAGGCGCAGGTCTTGTCCCTACAATCACGGGTCAGGACGCAGAACCACTTGCACGATGGGACGAGGCCACTTGACCAGAGTGATTGACCTCCATGCCGCTGACCGAAGCGGTACCAGGGAGCAGTGTGTTGGAGGAGACAGATGGGACGTGCCACGGCGCGGTGACGGAAGCGGTCAGAGGACCGGGCGTGGCTACAGTCCGGACTACGCCAGCACTGATGTCAGCCCTAACTTGTGCCCTGGGCTTCCCTTTATAAGGAGCACCAGGGGCTCCTCTTACGACGACGGATGCACGCATACTTGCCTCACGCTCCAGCATTGACTCGTTTCTTTCATAGACAATAGAGAGCTAGAGAGCACCGCCGAGACTCGGTTGGAGGCCTAGACCGTGTTGTTCTTCAATTCGGCTCGAGGAGCAAGCTTGTAAGCAGGTTGTAATCCACCTATAAATCAAATAGACAGGCAGGAGTAGGGGTGTTATCTCCTCACGAGAGCCCCGAACCTGGGTAAAACCGTGTGTGTGTGTGTGAGTTGTGTTCTTCGTGAGCGTGTCCGTGTGCGCAAGCCCTCCCCGGGTGCCTCCAGCGTCCATCGGCCCCACACTTCAAGCCATCCTATGGCATCTGCCGTGACACCACCACGACAAGTAGCCAGCCAAAATTCACCTCTTAGCATACACTACACTGTTTGTTTACATTTCATGTTAAGATCTTTGTTTTCTCAAAACTATTTGTCAGTCAGCTGGCATGTAAAAGCCTTACCGGTCCAAGTTCGATTCTGGTCATATATGCCGATGTCACCATCCGTGTGGCTACAGAAATCCCTTATTTCGTACCAAGAAAGTCTATTTTGCAATAGTGCCTTTTTTTGAAAGATTATTTGTAATAGTACCTAATATAAAGGCGAAAATTGACGAAAACACTCATTGCAAATAAATATTAAAATGCTAAAATGTAATACGCAATAAATAAATTGAATGTAGTGACTGAGCAATATTCAGGGAAAACCAAAACAAAATTGATATGACCTTTATTATGTATAATCCCTAGTATGTTATAATATGCTAAAATGTAATATGTAACTCAAAAACGGATACATCTGCTAGATCATGCATGTTACTTCCGTAGCAGCATGACATAATCAATTCTGTACTAACAGAAAGTTTATAGGAATATAGAAGCTCAATCAATATTAAATAAGAAGAAGTAACTACCATGCAACAATTCAAAGACTCTAAAGAATAATTGCATCAGAGCTAAGTGAATCTCACTAAAAATGAACTTGTACCAAGGGCCGAGGGAGCTGCCAGCCCACCACCAGCAAATATATAATTGGATGCAATCGAATTTACACTAAAAATTAGAGAACACAAATTTCAATTCATGTGCACATAACTGAGAAAAGATCCGTAGAAATCTTCTAGACCCTCAAATAAAAAGGAACGAAGGTTTGTTACCTGCAGAACATATCACATTGCATATAAAAATTTCAAGTCATAAATATAAGGCATCTCATTCAGAATATTACACCTTTTACTTTCTAGATTATCAGAGCACACTTTTATGTCAACAAAGTATGTACCAAATAAGAAAATGAAAATTTGATTAAGACGCAAATAAAAATTTCGTTGAATCGAGAAAAGCTATGTATATTTTATTAATGCAAATTTTCGTGAGTTGATCTTTGATGTATATATTCATTTTTTTATTTATAATGTAGTAACACACACTAATCTGTTGCTTTTTTTTATCCTTCTAGGTAGTTCATCATTGCTGATGAGTCACTATAGGTGATTTAATCCAATTAAATAATATATTTGAAGGAGGTGGTGTTGAACTTAATGCATCTTAGCTATTCGCGTGAGAATAGAACACTTATGGGGATCTAAAGGATTATGTATCATAAAATAACTGAGAGAGCATAAAGAGATACTCCCTCTGATCCGAAAAAACAGTCTGAAGATGTGCGTATGAGTTATACATACCATGTTGTTTTCTTCCGACACTTACAAACAGATCGGAGAGAGTACTTGTCTGCTATATTAGTAAATAAAATGTCGTTTTCTCTATCAACAAATATAGTGTCCGATGTATCAGTGAATAAATCTACTTAAAAGAGCATGTTGGAATATATGTCCTACTATTGAGTTAAATGTATTTTATTTCGAATGTTTGTCATTCCAACCTTGATTGGATGTTCTCTTGTTCGGTTTTATTTATGCAAAAAATGATATGAATCAGTAGTAGCTGAGATACACACAGTAAGAGGAGTTTTATTTGTTTCTAGTCTCATTGACTACCCATCGACGGGGGTGTAATTCTAAAGGATGTTGGAATTTGTATCTTGTTCTTGTGAAACAAATTTTACGGCACCCCCATAGTCTCACTGACTCCCCATCGACGGGGTGCATACTTACAATGGAAATTTAAAAGGAAATGTGACTACAGATACAAAACAAAATAGAATCTGCAAATAGAACTGTATGTATTTGAAGCCATAGACCTTTTTATGATAAATTTGTGGGAGACTAAAAATCAGGTTTGTGATAACATATGTTTTTTTCTGAGAGATAAAATATCACTTACTTTCTATGCATCAGACTGAATGAATCCCCTAACCGAATGATAACATAGTTCCGATTATTTTGAGAAATCCTAAATTTTCCAGAATGTGCATGCCTTTATCTAGTGTACCTACATAGCAAACAAAAATTCAAACACAAGAATCAGACTGGTTTATCTCGTTTGCACGTCAACGACTACTCATTTCTGGATACTTTTTATAGAAGATAAACACAACATCATTATGCTTACATGAACAATTCATGTACTTCTACACATATTAGAAGTCAAACTTTGTATACACGGACTTTACGCATCATACATTTCTAGCGGGGATCAGAAGCCTATGTTGTGAAATGATATCCTCAAGTACGCACGCACCCCTAATTCTTCTTTTTTCTAAAATAATCCACACTTGATTAACTCAAAATTACACTATCTCCTGTTATAAATACATGTCCATGTGAACGTAGTGCTATCAAACTGGCATAACTATGGTTGTTCATATATTCTACTCTATGTTCCCTCAAATTTGAATTGAGTGCATAGTTATATGAATAGAGATTAGTTGAGTTACACATTAAAACCCAATTTTCTAAAATTATGTCTATTTGAACCCATCACCCTGCTTCAGGGCACAAATATTCTCGTGGACCAACATCACCTTCAAGATAAGGGGTGTTTCATTTTTTGTACATAAAAAACATTGTCTATTTGTATGCATGAAATTGAATCGAGACCCTAATTAAATTATAATAAATATCAATAATCTTGAGATTACCGTAACTAAATTCACATGTATGTGCATGAAAAATATTAGAGGAGAATACAATTGGTACACAATATGCACCTAGGCAGATATGCTAACATCATAAATTACTTGCCAAATTAAATACGACTCTATCTCCATGTGCTAAACGTTTCCTAGTTGTGTCTGCAGGTGCATTGGCAAATTGACAATTAAGACCAAGTGACTACGATGTCACTGCTTGGCATGAGGCTATTGCATCACATGGCTAGGACATGTGCTAAGCTCCTAATTCATCAATCGTCGATCGATGGACTTAATTGGGATAAGTCACGGATTGGTCCATGACGACATGTACACACATCAGAGCAAGGGGATCATATCCTTTTATTAATCAGAGGAGCATACGTGTACCTGAGCTTTGTGAGCTATGAATCCGTCCTCTCTGACCCATGCATCTTGCCAGGATGATATCGCTATCTGTCCTCTCCGACTCATGCATCTTGCCAGGATCAGGATGAAATAATTATTTTGGCGAACAGATGTGGGGTACGTGTCCGGCACTACATCACTATACATAAGTAGTATGGATCACGTATACGTAGATATATTATTTAAGTGCGCATAACTAACTGGATCCAATATATCCAAAGTAAGGAATATATCGAGCTTGCTATTGGTGTGCACGTGAGATGATCAATTCCATGTGCTTGCTTTTATAAACTACCAACATCAGTTCACTCACATGTTTCGTTTTTCAAACCGAGCACACGCAAATCGTTATGGACAACATCACTCCGGATACCAACATAATAGGCGATGGTCGATCAACAAATACAATTAATTTTGTTATCAGTGACTTTTCTATTGACTTGTACATATATATTGCATGGCTCGACCGCCGCATTATCTATACATGGAATTGCGTACAGTTCCGAATGATGTTGCTGAAACATTTTGTATACCAAATATCAGGTAAGCATTTGGAATCTAGAGCGACTGAATTGTTTCTATAGTATAATATTTGTTGCTTAAGCATTGGCTACATATTTATTCTTTGATAATCATTTTGTGAGTAAGCTCCCAACAATATATAAATCCAAATCATAACAAAAATAATTTTGTCGTTGCTATTTGTTGCTAAGATGCAGAACATGCGCCTTTGTTATTCAAGACAACTATGGTCCATCTATTTATATTCTAACACATTTTACTTTAACTCCAAATGTCTATTTTTTTTCTCTATCACTCTTAAAATGTGTGCTCCCTCCGGTTGATAATAACATGCACCTCTTTTCTTGATGGCAACTATGGTGTATCTATCTATGTTCGAACACATGTTATTTCAACTCCAATTGTTCTATATTACATTTTTTCATTTTCCATGTCTTAAATATGTGCTCTCTCAAGTTCTCCAAACGTTCCACTTGAGATATGGGCTGTGTCTACAAAGCATCAATTTAAATAATAATATCTGTTACCATACTATTTTATTTCAGATGTTTGTTATGCCTGCAAAATGTTATCTAGAGATATTGATTACTGCCACACATAATAATAGATTTCTAGAGTAGCACCTCGCAACATTTTCTAATATAACCAATATAGGTTTTAGTGACAAATGTATACCCATCCACTTCTCCAGCTATTTCCAAATATTTTCTCTAACGATCTAAAGTAGCGAGTTTTACAGAATTCTTACTTATGAGAGTAATTATTATGTGAATACAATTTTTTAGGGATGGCGCAACAATGGATAGCATGAAACAGCCTACATCGAGTTCAAAAAAAAGAAAAAAAACAGCCTACACTTGAAAATAATTCTCATGCTCTAATTAATTAATTAATTCTAAAGTAGCAAGCAGAGACGTTTCATGCATCAATACTGGTGTATGCGCACAACCATGATCAATACGTACCTGATCATATATTACGTTGGTGGTGTGGGCGTTCCATCGATCCAGTTTGCTCCTGTGTAACCATGCAAGCTATGCACCTAATTATCAATCCAGCTGCTTTGCCGTCGCTTGCATGGGGCCGTATGTGGATCTGTATGGCGCCCTGATGCTGCTCACTCAAAGATCGGATGTAAAAGCAAACGGCAGTCGACAGCAGCTACTTGTCGCCTTGTACGGGAACGGGAAGTAGCAGGCTGATAGCAGAAAGCTTCGAACATACACGGCACAACTTCTAGGGTTTGGCTAGAGCCAGGTTGGCCGAAAACGGAAAAAGCGATTTTGGTGCTAGGTAGAAGAAGTTGGGCATCGTGGCCGCCGGTGGCGCCGCCTGATCGGAAGAGACGGTGAATCCCTCCACCTCCAGATCGGGCAAAGACGCTGAGAAACAAAGGCAATGCACGCAGCACACATGTATTCTTCTTTTTTCTTGGTGATGGATGCATGATTGCTTGTTTCCCCTGGAACGATGCATAGATCAAAGCATCGGGAGTTCAGGTTCCTAGCTTTAGCGTGGAGTTATCAAAGGAAATACACATGTAAGCAATCTAGATTGAAACATGAGCTGCCGATGTGTGTGGATTTGGTGGAGGTCGACGGCACCATTGCAAATACGGCGGCGGCGGCCTGCGTGAGGACCATATAGGTTTGATTTTCGTTCCATGAGTCTATAGCCATGCTTCGATAGATGCAATATTGAAGGGGTACGAAAAACTTATGGAGGGTAGTGGTGGGTAATTTCTTCAAACTTTAATGTGGATAGTTTTTTTTCTACAATCTAGCGGCTGAAATCTGCTAAATACTTAAATTGATGGTCGGATGTTTCTGATTATTGTGGGATTTTCTAAACTATTTCTCTTTTTTCTGGTAAGCCCGTCATGTACTTTTAATATTTATCTAAACTATTTCTCTTTTTTCTGGTGAGCCCGTCATGTACTTTTAATATATAAATAGATTCAAAGGGTGAGAACAAGTAACTATCAAATGAAGAGAACACAAGACAGGAAAATGGAAGCTACATACACTAGAGTTTGAAGGTTCTTCACTTCTTGGCGTTTGTAGATCTGTGTCAACTTCATCATTCAAATCTTCTCCATGTAGACCTTCTGGTATTGGCTGGCCATAACTTCTTCCACCAACCTCATCTCTTCCATCATCAAAGGTATCATTATGCAATACTAGACTTGTGGAGGCATCTTGTCTTTGAGGATCTTGTTGTGTTTCTTCCCCTGACGTTTACTCGAAGTACTCAATCGCAACCCTTAAATCATCAAGATCAGGTGCTATAATAAAAGTGAAGCAATGTTTCCCCTTACAAAATTGTCCTATTTAGACATCAGAATAATAAGAACTAAAAATTCCCATGACATTACGAATCATTTGGAGAACTCCTCAACTTTGCTATGTTACCTTCATATAACTGATCCAATGAATCATACAATGGGAAACTCTTGTTTTGATACTTCCTCAACTTAGAGTCCTCCTACCAAAATTGTCAATGGGGCCAAAGTTAGGTAATAAAATATATGAAAGTTACTTAGAAGGGTCATCTACTTACTTCAAAGATCTCGTCCCATTTCTCAGCGGTTGTGTCTATCATGAATGAAATAGGATTCCATGATACTCCACTTCTATTGACAATGGATTTGATTGCCTTATAACTCTTTTTGATTTGAGCTTGTTTGTCTAGAATTTGTGACTTGGTAAATTTCTCGTCCGGAAAGAGCTTGTTAACATCTCTCACAACCCTATTCCATCCTTTTCTAGACCATCCATCTTGACCATGATATTGTGAACCGTTGTATTCCAATAGAACATCCACCAACACCTTTTCACACTTTCTTGTCCTTTTTGCCCTTTGTGATGCCATTAGAACCTGGTTTAAATAAACAAAAGCATACCAAATATTTTAAGGAATTTATAGTCGCACCGATCCAAAACATTTAGCAAAAAAACATTAACATCTGAGAAAATATTGAGAAATGTAGTAAATCGTTCAAAAGATACGTGATCAATGAGAGTTGGCTAGCATTGCTACAAATGAAATATCTGAGAACACAACTTTTATTGCTACAATTGCAATACTTATGAACTGCTCTTGCAGATGCAAAATTACAGCATTATCATGCAGCTGGTTACTATACTATTTAGTGAAAGACTACACCATCCATATGAACATGCAGAGAGAGAGCAAAAGATGATCCTATACACATTGGAAAAGATTAGAAAGAAAAGTTGAACATGAATGTCGTGTCCCAACTGCACATAAGAAGAATCATCCAACAAACAGAGCAAGCAATCATGTAGGTACATACATACTCCCTCCGTTCCATATTAGATGACTCTCAAATGGATGTATCTAGATGTAAAATACGTCTAGATACATCCATTTGAGAGTCAACTAAAATGGAACAGAGGGAGTAGTTTTGTGTGTATTGGAATTAATCATGCATGGATTGGGAGCAAAGGCAAGGTGAAGTAGCTAAGGTCTGCAACTTTCTATTGCACTAGGATTAGTATGTGCCACCCCATATTAATGAGTTCATTATCCTATGAGAAATTACTACTAATTCATGGTGACACTGCAATCAGAGGATAGAAACATGAGTTTTTTCCGGTTATATACTACTCCTACTCCAGTTGCAAGGTAACTCTAAGGCTGAGAGCCCGAGATTTTGTGTAGATAGAGTGCATCGATGATGAGAATACTAGATACAAAATTTCATCCTCTTCTTCCTGTTTAGAATCAGTGAGAACAAGATTATTGTACGAACCCAATTTTTGAGAATTCAAAGGGTGAGATACAAGTAACTACTGAACGACGGGAACACAAGATGAGAAAATGGAAGCTATGTACTCGAAATGTTATAAATAACCTTCTAAGGCGATAGATGACAAGAAGCATATAAAATTAGTCGTGACAAGTCGTTGAGTCGGTACCCCCTGCAAGTGCAACCGAATTTACAACAACACTGATCTCTGATCTCTAGACCACTTATGAAAGTTGTTAATCAAAACCTTGGCTAGGTTATAGGCTAGTGCTTCATTGCGAGGCCATCACCAACAACGTACAATGATAATTATATGGTGCATAATGCAACATGTCAGTAACAATTTCATCCAGAAGTGGAACAAGGTTAGCACTGTGGTGTCCATCTGATACTAAATTTCACAGTACAATGGCAAGTATACATATACTACAACAAGAAAGATCGCAAAGAAATTATGCTCTGCATCCAATCAACATCTCGAACAAGAATAGGGACAAGAATATGCACCAAAAATAGAAGGATCTATGTGGCGAAGGTGGCGGAGAAGCGGACAACGTTGGTGTCGGCACCATGGAAACCAGGGTACCATGGGCCGGCCTGCCAGGGCCCACGACACTCTTCAAAAGATTTTGCTAAGGACCAGGCTCTCCAAGCCTGGCGAGCCTCACCGAGGTTTTTCCCTCAGCGAGGGACCTCTCCTCGAGAGGGCATCTCGGATGCTGCCTTCGATTCTGCCAAGGATCAAGCCAAAAGGCTCGGTGAGGCCTCTAGCCTCGCGGGGTTCCTTCCCCACGAAGAGAGCTCTGTCTCCGCGAGAGTCACGGGCGCGCCTACGCGCGGTGACGACAGCGCCGCAGTTGCCATTCTCGTGTATAAAGCGGTCAACAAGGCTGCACCAAGCAAAGGAGCTACAAGAATTGCCATTTCGGTGATAAGGAGACCATCTGCCGCTACACTCCAAGGGCGACGTCACCGTGGGGCGCATCCCGAGCCCCAGCAGCGCCAGCCCACCGTCCTGGCTGGACGGTGGCTTTTCCAGCTTTGGTGATGCCGCTCCCTGCCATGGACCGCGTCCATGGACTCTCCCTTTATCGTGCACCCGACCTCCTCCTTCGTCGCCATGTGGTAACCCTTCCCGCCAAGATATTTGGGGGAAGAGGTCCAGGACACCTTTAAAAGGAGGGGGAGCACATTCAGGGTTGGAGGTTTTTTTTGGAGAGAGAGAGATAAGGAGAAGGAGCCAGGATCTGAGATCCGAAGCTCCAGTGCTGTTCTAGCGATAGCCATTGTTAGCCACCTCGAGCTCCCGAAGCTCTCCTTGTACGGTAACCTCTACAAGCAGTGCAATACAACCAAGGCAGGACGTAGGGGTTTTACCTCTCCAAGAGAGCCCTGAACCTGGGCAACATCGTGTGTTCATCTCTGCAGTGCCGTCCCACAACGATCTTGATGAGCACCGTCGCCGAGGCACGTTGAGGGTTGTTTGATTCCGTGTTCAGCCCCTTACTCGATTCCTTACCCAGTGAGAAACACCCAGTTCCTGGGACAGTTCTCCGACATTTGGCACGCCAGGTAGGGGGCTGAGGTGCATCTTCAACCTCGACACAGCCATGGCCGGCTCTCACGCTGAACGTCTCGCTCGCCGGACGGCCAGCACCGCCACCGCTCCTGCGGGCAACCCGTGCGGCCGCCCGTGCGGAAGCGTTGCTCCGGAGCGCCACGTCGACCCCGAGCCCCGCGTCGAGCATCCAGAGGACAACAACGACGACCACGCTGAGGATGAGCTCGGCGAAGAGGAAGCTTCCTCCCTGCACCCGTCACGGGACCGCGTTGCCTCCCCGCTGGGTCGCCCTGCGCCCAGCCCAGCAACTGCGCTTCTCATGGCGCAGGAGCTGCTGCAGTACCGTCCCACGCCGGAGGCTCAAGAAGCCTGGCTCAACCGCCTCTCCGAGCTCGTCGGCGCCGCTCGCGTCGCCGCTCCTGCACCGTCTCGTTCGCTGGTTCCCTCTGCGCGCGTGGGGGATGTGGCGCACGACGCACCTCCTGCACCCCCTCTTCATCCCGCGCCCGCTCCAGCTTCACCAGTTCCACAGCAACCTGCTCCAGCGGGGGCTCCTCCTCACGACAACCGCGCTGCATCGCACGCATCGTCGCTACATGACTGCCAAATCATGCAGCGAGCCCCAGAGGACGCATGCGTGAGCATCGAGCGCGGGCAGAATCGCCACAACCGCGCCGTCCAGGATGTCGCCACCGCGGGGCGCCACCTCCGCGCCACCCTCGCCAACGGCGTGGTCACTTACGGCACGACGGCTGCATTCACTCGCAGCCTCCGTCGCGTCGTCTGGCCGGTCAAGTTCAAGCCGGATCTTCCTCCGTGCTATGACGGCAAGAACAACCCCCTAGAGTTCCTACAGCTCTACACTTTGGCCATCCAGGCCGCGGGGGGCGACGACAGAGTCATGGCGAACTGGTTCACCATGGCCCTCAAGGACTCCGCGTCCTCGTGGCTCACGAACCTCCCCGCTGAGTCCATCAACACCTGGGAGGATCTCTGCCGGTGCTTCGTCGCGAACTTCAAGGGCACGTACGAGCGCGGCCTCACGTACAACGACCTCCGCGGCGTACACCAGAAGCCTGGCGAGACCCTCCGCAAGTACATCCAGCGCTTCAGCCAGGTGCGCAACAAGATCCCCAATGCCACCGACGCGCAGGTCATTTCGGCCTTCCAGGCTGGAGTCACGGACGTGTGGATGCTCGAGAAGCTTGGCATCCACGACAACATCACCACCGCCGTCAAGCTCTTCGACATGGCGAACAAGTGCACCAAGGCTGAGGAGGGCCGCTTGTTCGTCAAGAACGAGCCAGGGGACCCTACCGAGGGATCCAAGAAAAAGAAATCCACCGAGAAGCGCAAGACCACTGCGGTCCTCACAGCTGAACCTGACGCCAAGCAGCCTCGCGCTGCCGCTCCAGCCGCGGGCCCCGAGAAGAAAGATGATCGCCCCTTCTGCGTCTACCACAACAGGCATTCCCATGCCATCGAGGACTGCTACGACCTCAAGAGGCTTCACGAGGCTCGCGAGCGGCAGCAAGGTCGTGGCGGCCGCGGTGGCCGCGGAGGGCGACGCTAGAACAACAACAACTACGACGACAACTACCAGCAGAACCCTCAAGCCAACGTCGTCCAGCCCGCGAACGACAACCTCCCTGCCGAGACTCCTGAGGGCTACCAGGTGCCTCGCGGGGCCGCTTGCATACTCGGCGGGGCTCAGGCCCCCAGCTCCAACCACCACTTCAAGCAACTCTCTCACGAGATCGCGGTAGCGCTTCCCGGGGTTGAGGCCTCCAGGCCCCTCAAGTGGTCCTAGTACCCCATCACCTTCGACTCCAGCGACCACCCCAAGTCCACTTCGACTGTTGGCACCATCCCGCTGGTCTGCACTCCCACCATCAACAACATCGCAGTCTCTAAGACGCTCATCGATGGGGGTGCAGGCCTCAACGTCATCTCTGTCGAGACCTTCGAGAAGCTTCAGGTGCCTTACGAGCGGCTCATGCCCACCAGGCCCTTCTCGGGGGTCTCAAGAGGAAGAAGCTACAGCCTAAGGAAGGACGGAGCCCAGCTACTGGACCATGCACTTTGACGGCACCTTCGCGGCCCGGAGTGCAGGGACTGGTGCTATCCTGACCTCACCAACAGGCGACAAGCTGTACTACGCCGTCCAGTTGTGCTTTAAGGACAGCGACAAGGTCTCCAACAACATTGTTGAATACAAAGGCCTCCTCGCTGGGCTTAGAGCTGCCATTGCCCTCAGCATCAAGCGCATCCTCATCAAGGGCGACTCTCAGCTCCTCGTCAACTTCTCCAACAAGAGCTACACGCCTAAGGACACCTACATGGTAGCCTACCTTGAAGAGGTACGCAAACTCGAGAAGCACTTCAGGGGCACGGAGCTCAAGCATATCCCACGAGGGGAAAACCAAGAAGCAGATGAACTCGCTAGGCGAGCGGCAAGAAGGGAAGCCCAGAAGCCTGGAGTGTTTGAGGAGAGACTCGCCAGGTCCTCGGTCAAGTAACCAGCGGTCAACATGAGCATCAATGAGGAGCTCCCACCAGCCCCATCAAGTGGAGCACCAAACTGCGGGCTGCCCTCAGGCGATCGCCTGCTGATGAGCCTGGTATGCCAAGACATCGGTTGGATCGACGAGATCAAGAGCTACTTGCAAGATCGAGTCCTTCCCGAAGAAGATGCAGAGGCCGAGAAGGTTTCTCGCCAGGCCAAGTCCTACTGCCTCCACGACGGAGACCTGTACCATAAGCGCCCCAATGGGGTTGCGTTGCGGTGCGTCCCTGCCGAGGAAGGCCGCCGGCTCATCAACGACATCCACAGCGGAGAGTGCGGCCACCATTCATCCTCATGCACCCTCGCAGGCAAGGTCTTTCGGAGTGGCTTCTACTGGCCTTCAGTACTTCAAGATGCAGCCGCAATCGTCCATTCCTACGACGCCTACCAATTCCACGCCAAGCAAATTCACCAGCCCGCGCAAGGACTCCAAACTATCCCGCTCTCCTGGACGTTCACGCTCTGGGGGCTGGACCTTCTGGGACCTTTCCCGCGAGCACTCGGGGGCTACCGCTACCTCTACGTCGCCATCAACAAGTTCACCAAGTGGCCTGAGGTGGAACCCGTGTGCACCATCCCGGCGAAATCAGCGATAAAGTTCATCAGGAGCTTGGTCTGCCGCTTTGGCATGCCCAACCGCATCATCACCGACAACAGCTCGCAATTCATCAGCGGCGCCTTCAAGTCCTACTGCAGCAGCCTCGGCGCCCAAATCTACTACGCCTCGGTGGCTCACCCACGAAGCAACGGGCAGGCTGAGCGAGCCAACGCCGAGGTGCTCAAGGGCCTCAAGACGAGAAGCTTCAACCGCCTCAAGGCCAGCGGCAAGCACTGGATCGATGAGCTCCCCTTGGTGCTCTGGTCCATCCGCACCATGCCAATGAAGCCCACTAGCAAGACGCCGTTCTCCCTCGTCTATGGCGCTGAAGCTGTTCTCCCCAGTGAGATCACCCACGGCTCTCCACGAGTCTTGGCCTTCAAGGAGGCTGAGCTGGACAAACTCCGCAAGAACGACCTGCTGCTGCTCGAGGGGCTCCGCCGCAATGCGGCCCTGAGAGCGGCAAGGTACCAGCAAGACCTCCGTCACTACCACAGCCGCCACATCCGCCCGCGCACTCTCAAAGCAGGAGACCTTGTCCTGAGGAGAATCCTCTCCAGGGAAGGCCTCCACAAGCTCTCGCCAATGTGGGAAGGACCCTACAGGGTCGTGCACATCGCCAGGCCTGGCTCTGCGCGGATCGAGATGGAGGACGGCATTCCTGTCGCCAACCCTTGGAATATCTAGCACCTGCGCAAGTTCTAACCCTGATCATCCTCGACAAGCAACTTTTTGTGTCAAGGGAGAGCTTCGCGCCATCATCCTCCACGAGGAAAATATTCGAGCTCCCCTCTCTACTATACGTTGCCGCGGGCCGTTCGAGAAGACTCTCAAGCCACCACGCCTCGGCAAGGTGACTTCTTCAAGCACCATGCCTTGGTGAGGTGGATCCCCATGCCCAGACATGGCGGACCACAGGCTCTACGAAGCCACCCCCGCATAGGGGCCCCCTCCGAGCTCCCCTCTCTACTATACGTTGCCGCAGGCCGTTCGAGAAGACTCTTAAGCCACCACACCTCGGCAAGGTGACTTCTTCAAGCACCATGCCTTGGCGAGGTGGATCCCCATGCCCAGACATGGCGGACCACAGGCTCTACGAAGCCACCCCCACATAGGGGCCCCCTCTGAGCTCTCTCTACATGCGTCGCCTCGGGCCGCGAGAGTCTCAGCCACTCAATGTGGAACCCCATGCCCAGACATGGCGGATTTTGTACTCCTGGCCGCGCCAGTGTAATGAACCCTTGTTTTAGGTCACTTTGAACCTTTGCGCTTCACGCCAGCATATGTTGTTGCTTCGGTAAGCAGTTATATTATTGCATTTCATCCTTGCTCGTATGATCCCTCCTGTGCATCTCACGAGCGGGGGCTGAGCATGGTGCCTGTGCCTCGGGAGCATCCCAGCAACGCCTCAAACCCAAGGGATCCGAGCTCTGAACTCACGGGTCAGCTCTCATGTACGTCAACTCCCAAGGAGCTCTGAACTCATGGGCCAGCTCCCATGCACGTCAACTCACCAAGGACCTTGGTGCCTGTTCTCCTCGCGAGACACACATGAAGGAACCTACGAGCGCGCATGAGTTATCTAGCTATGTATTGCTTGTGGGTATGCCTATCTGTCCAAGCGTAGGAAAGCAGGTTCAAAACAAGCCTCAGGCAACCTCGGGAGGAAAAACGCCTCATCAGGGAACCAACACACTCTCCAGGGCAAAAACGCCTCGCGAAGCTAAGTCCAAACACTTGGTTAAATTTCCTTTCGCTGGTTTTTGTCCCTCGAGCCTCTTTTCTCTCTCCTATGCCTCATGGGCTGCTTGCGCATTAAAGGGGAGCCCCGAGCATCGCGCCTCGGGAGCTCTTACTTCTCGAGGCCTCGCGCACCCCCCGGCCTTGTGGAGCCCTGACTCTCACATACCGAAGTGGCGGTGGTGTAGCGCTAAGAGAGGGTCCTAAGACGTAGAGCGAAAAAGACATGAAGGGAAAGATAAAAGCCTCCCGAGGGACATTCACAAGTGCATTCGAGTAAAACTTAAACAAGTATTTACAAGGCTTTACAAGCAAAAATACTAAGATAATGTGTGCCCCATGCACATCCAGCCGTAGGAAAAAGCTCAGGCCTTCGGGCCTCCTGAGTTGCCCCCGTCGTCCGCAGCGGCATTTTCCTCCTCTTCCGCGGCGTCCTCCTCGCCATCGTCCTCGTCCTCCTCTACCTCGACCTGGTCGAACTTCTTGCCATCGCCTTTGCGGCCTTCCGCATCCTGTCGCTCACCGCCGTGCGGCCGCTGAGGTCGATGGGCGCCGTCACGGCCTCGAGGTCGAGGGAAGGCTGAAGCCTCGCGAGGTTGGCGAAGATGCGGCAAGTGGCGAGGACGAGGAGATCGCGACTCTCCTCCACGACGCGTTCGTTGAAGCTCTTCGCGGTCTCTTCAAGCTTCGTGAGGAATCGCTCGAAGAAGAACGCGTACCTAGCCTCGTCGTCGTCCCCTCTGCGGTGAAGGAGGGGACCTCGGTCCCCAGGTGGACCCCAACAGCACGCGCACGGGCCACCAGGTCATGGAGCATGCGCTGGCGATGGCGCGACATGGTTCGGGCGATCTGCGCATTGCGCTGTGCCTCCTCCGCGGCGACTGCAACCGGCCCCACCTGCTAGTGGAGCTCGCTCAGGTCCTTCTCCACGGCGGCGACCTTCACTTCCGCGTGAGCCTGAGTGTCCCTTGCGCTCTGAAGGTGGGAGGCCATCTGCTTCTCCCCCTTCTTGAGCCCCTTCATGCGGTTCTGGAGCTCATTGCGCCTCGTCGTGAAGCGCTCCTCCTGCTTCTTGGCCTTCTTGTCGAAACTCTTGGAGAGATCTTGGCGGATGAGCTTGACCCTGTCGTCGGCCTCCTCCTGCATTTTCTTCTGCTTCGCCGTGAGGCTGGCGTTGGCCTTCTCGAGGCGCTCCGCATAGGTGGCCTCATCCTGGGCCACCTGACTCTCGCAAGCCCGCAGTTCCTCCTCGCGGGTGGCCTGGTCCCTCTCGAGCTGCAGGACCTGCTCCTCGCGACGGCGCAGTTCCTCCTCGCGGGGGGAGAGCTCTCCCTCGCGTCGCGTCAGCTCCGCTTCGCGCTGTGTCAGCTGCTCCCCGCGAGTGTCCAGCCTCTCGTGGAGCTCCTTCAAGCTGTCCTCTATGACTTTGGAGTCCGTGATGAATTTTTGCTCTGTGGCCGCAATCTCCTGTTGCTTGGAGGCGGTTTCCGCCTTGAGCGCCTCCCGCGTTGCGTCCAGTTGCTCCATGGTCCCCGCCGCCTCCCGCTTCACGCTATCGCGGGTCTCCTTGGCGAAGCGCATCGCCTCTTCACGCACCGCCCGGGCCGCCGCATCCTGCCGGCGGCAGCTCTCCACCCTCTCGCGGAGGAGGGCCCAGGCTTCGTCAAGCTCTGCCCGCTCCTCCGCCCTGGCGAGTTCTTCTTCGACGTACTGCGTCTCCAGCTTGTCGAGCATCTGCCGCGCTTGACTGAAGACGGAGCTGCGGCGAGCTGTGTGACGGCGCGGCTCCCGCAGCGCCAAGGTCCCGACGCTTGGCGAGGTACCCGAGGCACCTTGCCTTGGGCTCACAGCGGCTCCTGATGCGACCTGGGGGCTCATGTGGTGGCCTCCTTCGTCGCCCGCGTCAGGAGCCCTCTGGGGGCTGGGCGTCCTCTCGTCCCCGGCTCCGGCGTCCGTGGGATCCGGAGGCGTTTTCCTCCTCCTACCCTCCGGGGGCAGATTCAGCCCCTCCTATGGTAGCCGCGCCTGCCGCGGCCTCAGGCTCGTCATCCCCTCTTGTGGAGGCCTCTCCCTCCGGAGGTGGCTCCACGGTGGCCTTTTGGGCCTCCGCCTCGTCTGGCCTCTCCGAGGCTCGTGCGGCCTCGGTCGCTGCCTCGTCCTCCGCTGCCTCCTGCTGTATGGGAGGAGCGGCGGCCCGTGGTGGCGGCGATGCCACCTCTTCAACCTCCCCCTCCGCGCGGTGTTCATCCGCGGGAGGAGTGACTGCGCGCCATGGCTCGTCAACCGCTGGCGTCGCCGCGGTAGCGCCGGCAATCTCCCCAAGCTTGCAGAGCCGTCGCCTCTTCGGCGCCGTGAGGTTGCTAAAAATAAAGACAAACAGAAGATCCTTCAAGAGGGTATTCGAAAGCAAAATCCTAAAGGAAAGAAGAAGGACCAGGGCTTACTCGTCAGCCATCTTCCACACCCTCTTCTTCGCCTTTGGCGGCTGGGGGCTGTTTGCTCTGGCTCCTTCTCGAGGTGCTCCTGCCTCCTCGCGAGGAGCGCCCCTTGCGGCCACGGCGTCCCTGTCATGGGCGAACTTGGAGCGAGACTCGCGGCACCCTCCCTTTCCGCTGCTCTCCTCCTCCTCCTCCGCGGTGCGTCGGGAGGAAGCTCCGCGACAGGGATCCTCGTCTACTGGAGGAAATCACCTGGAGGTCCCCTTCAGACGGTACGCTCCTTGAGGAGCTAGCGAAGCCTCCCGAGGGGTCAGCGCTTCCCGAGGCCTCGCCCTCGCCAGAGTCCTCCACCTCATCTGGTTCCGATGACTCGTCCATCTGCTCCGGCTCCGCCACCCATGGGTTGCTGCGGAGCCTGCGGTGTCCTTCGGGCATGATGCCCCATTCATCCAATATCGGCAGGCTCCTACGGTGCTCGTGCATCTTCTCTTCCCCAAAGGTGAAGAGCGGTCGGGCCTCGTTGACGGCTGGGGCTGGGATGGCCGCCGAAGTGAAGAGGGTCCCCATGACCTTGTCCAATACCTCCAGAGTGAAGTTGTCCGTGCACAGGCGTATCCCATCCTCCAGGCCTATGTACATCCACATCGGCTCTGAATGCCACTGAGGGGGGCGATGCGGCGCCTCGTGAAGTCCTTCGCCACCATCTGGCCGGTGAGTCTGGCGTCGCGGAGCCCCCGCAGGAACTCGTACATCGCGTCAAGCTTCGGGCCCTCGAAGCCCTCGCTCGCCCAGCGCGCCCACTTCTTCCGGGGCGCCAAGGGCACATCCAGGAGATGGTTCTTCACCTTGGTGTCGACGAAGAACCACCGCTGGCGAAAGTCCTCCACCTTCTTCGTCACCTTGGTGATGGCATTCTCGCCGCTCCACGAGATGGGGATGTAGTTCTTGCTCCTGGCGTCGGCGATGCGGAAGGAGACGCATCTGGTCCGCTCGTTCTGCGCGGAGGACCGGAGTGCGTAGAAGCTGCGGAAGAGCTCTACAGAAGAACGGACACCGACGTAGGCCTCGCAGAGGTAGGCGAAGATGGATAGGATGAGGATAAAATTGGGATGAAGATGGAGGAGTTGGATCTGGTATGTCTCCAAAACCGCCGTGAGGAAGTCGGAGAAAGTAGGAATGAGACCGGCGAAGAGAGTGTGAAGGAAGATGGGGTGGTACCCCTCGCAAAGCTTGCTGCTGCCGGCCGGCTTCATGCTTGTGGCGCCATGCTCATTGGTCTTCGCGGCCGCCAGGTGGCGCACCTTGTCAATCCCTGCCGAGTTGATGCGGGACCCCCGCAGCGCCTCCTTGGGTTCAGCACTCCATGACGCCAGCGCGGGCTTGCAAGCCTGCCTCGGAGCCTTGTCCTTCTTGGGAGCGGCTGCTCTCTTGGGTGCCATGGTCGCAGAATAGAAGAAGATCTTGGAGGTGATGCGCTCTAGGAATAAGGAGGCATTTTGGGGGAAGTGTGCGGCGAAGTAATGGGCGAAGTGATGGGCGCCATCATCGCGCGCAGGCTTTATCGACCAGTTACCAAGGGCATGGCGGGCCCCACCGGGTCGCCCGTTGGAGCCGAGGAGATCGTGGCTTCGGGCGCAACCGCTGCGCCCCACGTGTCATGGCCCAGGCAGGCATCGTTGGGCCCCCGACGCTTCGCCTGCATCCGTGGACTTCGGCGTGCCCATCGTGGGCCCGGGGGCTACTGTCGGCACATTGGAAACCAGGGTACCACGGGCCGGCCTGCCAGGGCCCATGACACTCTTCAGAAGATTTCGCTAAGGACCAGGCTCTCCAAGCCTGGCGAGCCTCGCGAGGGACCTCTCCTTGAGAGGGCATCTCGGATGCTACCTTCGATTCTGCCAAGGATCAAGCCAAAAGGCTCGGCGAGGCCTCCAGCCTCGCGGGGTTCCTTCCCCACGAAGCAAGCTCTGTCTCCGCGACAGAGCGCACATGGGCTTTGCGCCCTCCGCAGAGTCACAGGCGCGCCTACGCGCGGTGACGACAGCGCCGCAGTTGCCATTCTCGTGTATAAAGCAGTCAACAAGGCTGCACCAAGCAAAGGAGCTACAAGAATTGCCATTTCGGTGATAAGGAGACCATCTGCCACTACACTCCAAGGGCGACGTCACCGTGGGGCGCATCCCGAGCCCCAGCAGCGCCAGCCCACCGTCCTGGCTGGATGGTGGCTTTTCCAGCTTTGGTGACGCCGCTCCCTGCCATGGACCGCGTCCATGGACTCTCCCTTTATCGTGCACCCGACCTCCTCCTTCGTCGCCATGTGGTAACCCTTCCCGCCAAGATATTTGGGGGAAGAGGTCCAGGACACCTATAAAAGGAGGGGGAGCATGTTCAGGGTTGGAGGTTTTTTTTGGAGAGAGAGAGATAAGGAGAAGGAGCCAGGATCTGAGATCCGAAGCTCCAGTGCTGTTCTAGCGATAGCCATTGTTAGCCACCTCGAGCTACCGAAGCTCTCATTGTACTGTAACCTCTACAAGAAGTGCAATACAACCAAGGCAGGACGTAGGGGTTTTACCTCTCCAAGAGGGCCCTGAACCTGGGTAACATCATGTGTTCATCTCTGCAGTGCCGTCCCACAGCGATCTTGACGAGCGCCGTCACCGAGGCACGTTGAGGGTTGTTTGATTCTGTGTTCAGCCCCTTACTCGATTCCTTACCCAGTGAGAAACACCCAGTTCCTGGGACAATTCTCCGACAGTTGGCGACTAGGAAGCAGGGAACATGATGCGTGTAGCTGGGAGGAGCGACTACAGCGACCGAAGCCATCTACGTCAAAGGGGAGGCAGGCACGCGGTCCTTCCTCTCGTGTGGAAGTCGGGGTGGCGGCGGGGGTGTCTCCCTACTCACGTGTAGAAGTCGGGTCGACGTTGGGGATCCGGGCAAGCTGGGACGATGCCAGCATGTCTCTGCCCTAGCTACAGAACCCGACAGTATCGGATTATAATTTGGATTAATTGGCGTAATTTTTTCGGGGTGTAACTCGAAAACCGACGGCTTCGAATGGGAAAATACCAAGTGCCAAACGGCCGAGCACACCAAGGAGCCATTTATTTGAAGAAAAACAATAAAAAAAAACTGGATGTAGATAATGATGTATTTTATCAACGTGTAAAATCTTAACTCAAAATAATTCATATTTTAAGGTACACAAAACAGTCAAACCTGATAGATTTGGGAGAGTTGAAATTTTGCATTGTCAGTACTTTTGAATGTCAGATTTGTCATTTTCACAGCCCAAAATATAAGGTATTTCTACTTGAGATTTTATGCCTTGATAAAATACAACATTGTCTATGTCTTGTTAAACTTCGAAATATGATTTTTGATTTTTATTCAAAATATGATAAAAAATACTTCTCTCATGCAGGTAATATACCGATGCACCAGTTTACTCCGTTCGTAGTCCACATTACAATGTATGAGAGACCGAGACCTTTTATATGGAGGAGTTTGCACGTCTAGAAGCCACAGTGAGGGATATTTTTACCCGACATGGATGGCCATATGATCTTCGGATTGGCCCTCCCGTCCGTTTAGTGTTCTACAAGTTCATCATGATTACTTGTTTTTTTGCCTTTTATTTTTATTCTTCGGACTTGAGTGCGGCTGTATGCATATATTAGTACGCAGAGGCCGGGGTCGTGCTTAAACTTTTGAGTAATACAACCCTTTATAAAAAAATGTGTTAGGTTTATATCTTGTAGTGGTTCTGCTACAGTTATCTATGTTTTGTAATATGCTTACTGATGACTTTGGCTCCGTTAACTTGCGTGTAGCACATCACTTTTAATAGATATTTAATAGAGAGGACATGAGTTCAACATCCTTTTCGGAGAAAACAAAAAAAAAACTGTTTGGACAGGTATGGGTAGAGCATCGTTTTGGCTCACGGTGCATATGCACCTTTTATTTAAAATGCATTTTAAACTTATTTCAGATTGTTCAAAATTCTAAAAAAAATGTTCGCGGGTCCGTATTCACATCTTATGTATTGTAAAAAAACAAAATTCGGTTCACGGGATTTTTTCTTTTACACAGGTTAAAAAAACAGTTTTCTCGCGGAACTTTGCACGTGACACATAGAATGACGACATATATTATTGATTTTTCTCAGAATTTATTTGATATCTCTGAATGTGCAATTTCAGTAAAGTGAGAATATGCACCGGGAGACAAAAGCCAAAGCGAATTTCTGCGGTAGATGCCATGACTTATTGAAAGTGCATGGTTGCCCCCATGTGTGGTTTTGGTAATTAATGACAATCTCTATGGACTAATGTTTGTATTGAGCTATATTTGTAGGTGTGTCCATTGCGTTGCTTGATCTCCATTTGTTGGAGCCAAGGCTAAGGGAAGAAAATCATGTGTTGATCAAGGCTATGTGCGTGTTGATCAACACTCAAGCCCAAGTGAAGATATGCCGAAGAGGTGCTTCTCCCATCTTGGTGTATGGGGGAGCAACTTGTGAATCTTCACCAAGCGAAGCGCAATCGAGAAAGGTGGTGCGTCTTGAGGAGATGAAGATCGTCTTCATCGACCTCAAGTGGATTATGCGCAAGGCAAAGGTATGATCTTGATAGGGTTTCTATTTTACCGGTCTCATGATGTTAGTTGAGAGACCGGGTTATAGGATAGATAGCCGTACTATCAAGAGGGGCTCTCGACCGAATATCGTGATCGTATCGTCATAGAGAGCACAAACCTTTGCATCCATGCAATCATCTTTATTGGTTCTTATTTGTCTCTTATCGTGGTGTGGTCTTGGTGCTTGTCGTGCTTGTCATGACAAGGCCAAGGTCACCGAAAACGGTTTTCATATGCGTCTCCTATTGCGCTTTCGGTATTGGAGATTTTGCCAGTTCATTCGTGCGGAAGATTTCTCTCTTCCATTTCTTTGCAAAATCTCCATTGCTTCTTAGCCATTTCCAAGGGTAGATACGACATTTCCGGTTTTCAAAATAGAGGTTTAAACTTTCCCCATTTGTTTTTATAATATCTTGTTGGACTATGATGTTTATCTGCATATTATTTTGTGCTCATTGTGACGAGTTCAACGAGCCCAAGATCATCGAAAACGGAGTCCAGATGCGAAAGATATGCCCTCTTTCATTTTTGCTCTTCTGCTGTTTTTCTGTGACCGGTAGTACCGGGTTACTAGCCGGTAGTACCGGCCGGCCCATGACCGGTAGTATCGGGCCTAGTACCGAGGCCACTTCCTCTTAAGTTTTTTTTGCTTCTGTCTTTTTTCGGAAGTGGCCCGGAAGTTCTTCCGGTAGTACCGGGTCGATCGGTACTACCGGGCCTTTTCCCGGTAGTTCCGGCCGTGCGGGTGTTCTCAGCTAGCCGTTGGTCTGGGGCGGTAGTACCGCCGTTCTTGCCAGTAGTACCGGGTCGACCGGAAGTTCCGGCCCAGCAGGTTTTCGCTGTTTGACGTTGGTGGGAAGTTTTGTGCAGGGCGGTAGTACCGCCCTTTGGGCCGGTACTACCGGCCCTGCGGGTTTTTTCTGTAGGGTGCCGTTGGAGGGCAGTTTTGCGTAGGGCGGTAGTACCGCCCTTTGGGCCGGTACTACCGGCCCTGCGCGAATCTGAGCCCAACGGCCAGATTTTTCAGAGAACCTTTTAAGGGAACTTTCTTCCCAATGGTTTTTGAACAACTTGAGCTCATTTTTTCTCTCTCTCCTCCATTGTTGTAAATCTTGTGAGCTTGTTTCCTCTCAATCCCTCCAATGATTCTTGCCCATTTTTAGGGATTCAAGAGAGGAGATCTAGATCTACCATTCCACCAATCCATTCCTCCTCTAAGTGAGGGGAACCTAGTGGATCTAGATTTTTGGGTTGCTTTGTGTTCATCCCCTTGTTCTTCCTCTTAAATCCCTCCATAGCATTAGTTGCTTTGGTTGGATTTCGGAGTGAAGGACTTGACCACTTGGTGTGTTCTTGCCTTTTGCATTAGTTGCATCGGGTTGTGCTCTCCACGAAGATTCGTGGGATCGAAGTTGAAAAGCTTGTTACTCTTGGGTGCATTGTGTTTCCAAGAGCTTGTGCCTCTTGGGTGCATTGTGTACCCTAGATGGTTGGTGTGTCGCGAAGACTTCAAGTTGTGAAGCTTCGGCATGTTTTGGGAGCCCCCAATTGAGTTGTGGGTGTGTGCCCAAGAAAGTTGTAAAGGCTCCGGATTCCGCCTCGAAGGATTCCGATAGTGGAAGGTGAACCAAACCCTTGGGTGCGGTTCATCGGAGAGTAGGGTGAGGTCTTTGTGGCATCTTGAGTAGGCCTCTTGTGGCGAGCTCACACCCCTCCAACGAGACATACTCCCTTAACAAGGAGGAACTCGGGAATACATCCTCGTCTCTGCGTGCCTCGGTTATTTCTATACCCGAGCTTTTACTTATGCAATTTACATTGTGATAGCCTTCGTGCTTGAAGTTCTATATCTTGCTATCAACTTGTTGCTTGCCTTGCTTAGCTTAAGTTGTTGGTGCACATAGGTGAGCCTAGTATATTAGGTTGTTGGCTTGTTAATTTAAACACATAGTTTTATTCCGCAATTATCAAGCCTTTAACCGGAAAAGTTTAATCGCCTATTCACCCCCCCCCTAGGCGACATCTCGGCATAGTTTGTTCTTTCAATTGGTATCAGAGCCTGGGCTCTCTTGGTTGGCTTTACCGCCTAGAGAGGAAAGATGTCGTTTTGAGGATTAGTGCATGATCACACGTTTATATTCGATGGCACAAATTTTAATGTTTGGAAAACTCATATGCTTAGTCACTTACGGGTCTTGGACCCCAATATTGAGCGTATCTTAGATATAGGTTTTTCTCCTCCAAAGTATTACGAAAGTACGACTTTAGAGGATGAGAAAAACTTATATCTAGATGCTCTAGCTTCTAATGAGTTTTGCAAATTTGTGAGTGTTGTAGTTTTTGAGTCAATCATGCCTCTCCGGAACGCTCATGAGCTTTGGACCAAGCTTCAAGATAAATATGGAGTGTCCAACTCTATTGAGGATGATTGTTCTCCCTCCACCTCTGGCCGTGATGAGTTCTCATCTTCGTCTACTTCACCAAAATGTGGTAAGCCACAAACTAATGTAATGGTGAGTAGTGATGGGTTTTGCAATTTGGATAGTGAGCTCATTTTTTATGATCTTTTATCTCTATCTTGTTGCAATGCTTCATCTTTGGACCTAAACACACATAGCACTATAAATGCCATACATGCTAGTGTTGATAGTCCTTGTATATCATCCAAAAATTGCATGGATAAATCTAATGATGATATGGTTGCTTTATCTTGTTGCCATGATAAAAATGCTTGTGTTCCCACTAACTCTTGCATGAATAATAATGTAGAGGAAACCCAATTAGCTATGGAACAAGATTCTAAATGCCCTTCCTAAAAATAAAAATGCTCATGCTATCCTCTTTGAAATTATGGAAACCCTAATTGAGCGTGGGCTTACAATTAAGGCTTTGGAAACAAGCCTTGAAGAAAAGGGTAAGATTGAAAGAGATGATGCTATGGAAAAGGCATCGTTAGAAGATGCTCTTGAGGAAGAGCAAGAGACTCGGGCTTCTCTTGAGGAGAAACTAGAATCTATTGAGGAGTCTCATAATGAAATTATTGCTAAAATTATTAAAGAACGTGACCATGCTCATGCTAAATATAAAGTCACGAAAAAGGAAAATGCTAGATTAAATGAAGAGCTTGCTAAGTTTTCTTCTTCCATTCCTAATGTTAATGATGCTTGTGCTACTAACTCCACTTCTTGTGAAGCATCTATTTTGAAGGAGAATGTTGAGCTAAGGGCTCAACTTGAGTTGCTAACTAGCAAGTATGGGAAGTTGGAAGAAAGTCATGAAAAGCTATCTAGCTCTAATGATGATCTTCTAGCGTCCTATGCTAGTCTAAAGTTAGCTCATGAGGCCATCACTACAAAGGTAACATCTTGTGAGCCTCATGTGGATAATAGCACAACTATAACTAAAATGCTATATTGCCATGTGCTAGTCCTTGTAGTTCATCCACTCAAAATGTTGGTACATCTTGTGATGAATTACTTTCTTTGCCTTGTTGCTCTAACAATGATGCATCTACCTCCTCTAGTACTTGTGTTGTCACTAACCATGTAGAGAATAGAGCAGAGCTCAAGGCCCAAGCTACTTCTATGAATAAAGGCTTGGAAAAGCGTCATGAAGGGAAGAGTGCACTTGACAACATGTTAAGTGCGCAACAATCTCCCAATGACAAGAGTGGACTTGGATTCAACTCCAACAACAAGAACAAGTCCAAGGTTGAAAAGAAGAAGAAGGGCGAAGAACAAGTCAAGAACTCGGCCAAGATTACTTGCTTCAAGTGCAAGCTAGAAGGGCACCATGTTCGGGATTGCCCAATGAAGAAGAAGCCTCTTAGTGATAAGCAACTAGGGAAGCGGCCTCTTGTTCAATCTCATGCTCAACCATGAGTTGAACAAAGGCCACCTCCTAAGAAGACTCAAGTCAACGCTTCTCAAGTTGAGGAGCCTATTAAGAAGAAAGAGAAGAGTCGATGTTGCTACCTTTGCCGTGGCAAGGGTCAATTTGCTTCTTCATGCACCATCGGTAACTTATCCTCTCCTATCATAATTGATGATGTTTATTCTCTTGGGAAGGATAGAGTTGGCAATGTGTTTGCCAAATATGTGGGGACTCAAAGTGGTGTCAAGAAAAGAACCATTTGGGTTCCCAAACCTATTGTGACTAACCTCTTAGGACCCAACTTGGTTGGGGACCAACTAGCTCAAACTTGATCAATAGGTTGGGTGGAGGACATTGGAGACTTGGCTATCTTTGAAGAATTAAGGGATCTTCATGATTATTATTTCATCAAGCCAAGTCAATTCGATTATATTGCCATATCTCACATCCTATGCTCCTCCTTGCGGTAACTTGTATTTAATTCATATATACATTGAAAGTTTCTTGCTCCCTTGCATGTGTTAGTTTTGTTCCTAGCATGTGCTTGTATATGATATGCTACTTTCCTACTTGTCTTGTTATTCAAGGTTGTGTATCATGTATGTGTAACTTGTGTGTTGAGCTTTATTGGATCTTGTGTGGATTTCATTTGGCTCTTTTGAGATATTAATGGACTATCCCATTTTGGGGGAGTGATATGCTTTGTGCACTTCACAAACCTAAAAATGTGTGTACATGAGGCACACCACCTAGTATTGATATTTCAATATTATCTAGTCACTATGTGGTATGTCATATTCATGAGAAATTCAAATTCTACAATGTCCATTAATTTCTCTAGTTGGTTCTATTTGCCTCTTGCTTAGATAAAATGAATCATCACATTATGGGGGAGTAATAAGCTATGATATTGCAAATTATCTTATTCCTATGTGGCATGTTTGCTCAAACAAGTTCCAATTTTCATTTTAGTTATCCTTTGTCTCTTGTTTGCGTGAGTTTGCTTGGTGTGGTTTTTCTCTAATATGCATTTCCATATATTATTTGAGAAACCGTTTGTTTCATTTTATTCTAACCATGGCTTTGCCGGTTGGTTCGAATAGTTGAAACTAGCAACAAACCTTTTTCAAAATATGGTGTTTTATTTCATATCACTTGCCCTATGTTTTATCGTGTGAGGATGAACTTGTATATCTCTACTCACCGGGAAAATATTTCCTTTATACTCATTGTCCTTGGACAATTGATATTCACATTTGTGATAGAATATTTTTGTTCATCCTCATATTGGCTCTTGCGTTGAATTGCCTTATTTATTGCCAAGTGTTTTTTGCTTTTACTCCCTTTGTCTTCCTTGCCTCTTGCATGGATCCTAATTTTCAATTGATAGTGTTTAGTGTTGTAAATAAAATATGGAGAGTAATGATCCCTTGTGCATGCATTTTGTATTCAAATGCAAATATCAAAGATAATGCATGAATCTTGGGGGAGCATTCCTTTTATTTAGAACACTATCCTATATATCATCATGTGATCCTTTCAATTGGCATTTAATTTCTATCTTTTGTGTTTATGGAAGACAAATATTTTTCTTTTGATGCTTTGTGCCATCATGAAAAGTGTAGAGGGTGTTTGGTTTATTTGGTGTAACCTTGCTCTCTCTTGGGAGTTTGCCTTCTCATTCCTCGTTTTGTGTTTTATATCCTTGAATGAGAAAATCCTTTGAGCATGTTTCTTTCTTTTATCTTATATGCTCATTGGCCTTGCCTAGGTACCTTCAATTGGTATTAATTGGAATTTAATATCTCCTCCATAGATATTTGTTTCAATTGATATTTATTGTGGGAGTTTTGATACCTTATTGCCTTATTTTACTCTACTTGATTCCGGACAAGTATTATCCTCTTCTTGGTATCTTTTCTCCTAGTTGGTATCTCATGTGTCTTATCGATCATGTGTTGTTTTGATTCGATTCCTATTGATATCACACTTCATGTGTTGATGTGTTTTGGATTCAATCATATGTTGACTTGATTTGTCCTAAATCATGTGTTGATTTGGATTTTGATATAATTTGGACAACCGTTTTGTGTCACACTTTGGGTGCTCTCTTCTTGGTTTACTTGGTGTTTTCGTCCAAATTGTATCTCGTTTGGTTCTTGTAAGTCTATGCATGCATATTTACTAGTATATATATTTTATGGCATGCTAGTCTTTCTTGATCCAATATATAGGGTATGCTCCACGGAATCCTAAATCGGCTAAGATGTGCATGAAATTCAATTTCATATCTATATGCACATATTTATGTGGAGTATGTCCTATGTATTGTAGTTCATCTAACTACTATGGGACCCAATGAGTTTGGGAACCATTTTGTACTTGAATTTTGTTCTAGGTACAATGGAGATGCATTGGATGCTTGCCTCATTCATAAGGAAGGTGTTCTCACCATGTGATTATTGGAGTCAAGCTTTGATGATAAACAAACTCTCGTCTTCTTCATCGTCAATGTATCTCGGTAACAAGTATCTACCTCATGCATACTTTTCTAGTCTCAACCTTGTGTAGGTTGCTTCTTGGCATGAAAGATTTAATGTGCAATTGTTGTGGTTTGGGCTTATTTCCTTCACTTGGTATATCTTTGTGATATTTGTGATGAAATTGCAAAAAAAAAAAACCTTTTCTTCAATTGGTATTATTTCTTTGTGATACTTGTTGCCTATCTCAAAGCATCTTCACTATCTCTTGTTCCCTTAGTGATATGTGTGATGTCTTTGATAGTTTTGAAGTTCATTTATATACAATGAGATAAATTTGAGCTATGTGCTATGCTTTTATGCAATAATCTCTTTTGTATATTTATGACTTCCCTTTTGGATACCGTGGTCTCCCTTTCATCGACCATTTCGTATGTACATGTTTCTTTGTGGATGTATATCTTCAACGATTTGTCTACTTAGAAACCTATACATATGAGAGAGG
This sequence comes from Puccinellia tenuiflora, assembly GCA_012064385.1. NCBI lineage: Eukaryota > Viridiplantae > Streptophyta > Magnoliopsida > Poales > Poaceae > Puccinellia > Puccinellia tenuiflora. Next base: position 1,604,977 of record QRDG01000041.1, on the reverse strand, counting down.
TCCCTTTTAGTTGGTATCCTATTTCTTTTGAGCTACCTTGTTTTTATCTATAATTCTTTGGTGGCTCCAAATTCGTTCATGAGTGCCTATCTTAATTTTATTTGCATCTTTGCACACTCATGTATTTGTTGAGGATCTTTTACCTCATGCTTACCATGGTGAGTATGTTGAATTTTATTGGCTAAATGCTCTCACTAGCTTTTGGCATTTTCAATTGGTTTCAGTTTCCAATTGGTATCCCTAAGCTTGTGAACATACCCTTTTAAAGATCTTCCTTTTATCTCGGTTGGGCCTATCTTATGTTGAATCTTTGAAAATTGGTATCTTCTTATGGCTCAACCATATCTTTGGTGCAAGTGCTATGATTTGCTTTTGCTTTATGCACACTTGCACTTGTTGCGTGTTCTAGATGATTTTGGGGGAGCGAGGATGCCATATTTGTGCACTCCTCAATAGTGCATGAACATTGGGGAGCTTCTCCATTTTTATTTAGAACTCTCGCTTTGGATCTTTTTTATTGCCTATCCCCTTTGTGGAGATGTTTAGAATGATTTCATCTTTTTGCAATCTTTGGATCCTCAATATAGTTTGATTCCCTCTAATTATTCGTCAATGGATATGTGCATTTGACTTCACTCATATTTTGAGAAATGCACACTTTATGGAGGAACTCATATTATATTGGCTTTCTAAATTTTTCTTCCCATTTCGGCAATCGATGCCAATGGGGGAGAAGTTTAGAGGGTTTAAGGGAATTTGGCTTTTATGCTTTTGTTGCATTTGCCTTTAATGCGCTTGCATCCTTGCTTGTTTGTCTTGCAAGGTTGCTTAATTCATTATATAAACCCTCTTATAAGGGATTGTCATCAATTACCAAAATGGGGGAGATTGAAAGTGCATGGTTGCCCCCATGTGTGGTTTTGGTAATTAATGACAATCTCTATGGACTAATGTTTGTATTGAGCTATATTTGTAGGTGTGTCCATTGCGTTGCTTGATCTCCATTTGTTGGAGCCAAGGCTAAGGGAAGAAAATCATGTGTTGATCAAGGCTATGTGCGTGTTGATCAAAACTCAAGCCCAAGTGAGATATGCCGAAGAGGTTCTTCTCCCATCTTGGTGTATGGGGGAGCAACTTGTGAATCTTCACCAAGCGAAGCGCAATCGAGAAAGGTGGTGCGTCTTGAGGAGATGAAGATCGTCTTCATCGACCTCAAGTGGATTATGCGCAAGGCAAAGGTATGATCTTGATAGGGTTTCTATTTTACTGGTCTCATGATGTTAGTTGAGAGACCGGGTTATAGGATAGATAGCCGTACTATCAAGAGGGGCTCTCGACCGAATATCGTGATCGTATCGTCGTAGAGAGCACAAACCTTTGCATCCATGCAATCATCTTTATTGGTTCTTATTTGTCTCTTATCGTGGTGTGGTCTTGGTGCTTGTCGTGCTTGTCATGACAAGGCCAAGGTCACCGAAAACGGTTTTCATATGCGTCTCCTATTGCGTTTTCGGTATTGGAGATTTTGCCGGTTCATCCGCGCGGAAGATTTCTCTCTTCCATTTCTTTGCAAAATCTCCATTGCTTGTTATCCATTTCCAAGGGTAGCTTTTGTCGTCCTCTTTCCAACAAAATTGGTTTTATTTCATTCGGACTTCAATTGCAAAAGATACGGCATTTCCGGTTTTCAAAATAGAGGTTTAAACTTTCCCTATTTGTTTTTATAATATCTTGTTGGACTATGATGTTTCTCTGCATATTCTTGTTGTAATCATTGTGACGAGTTCAACGAGCCCAAGATCATCGAAAACGGAGTCCGGATGCGAAAGATATGCCCGCTTTCATTTTTGCTCTTCTGCTGTTTTTCTGTGACCGGTAGTACCGGGGTACTAGCCGGTAGTACCGGCCGGCCCATGGCCGGTAGTACCGGGCCTAGTACCGAGGCCACTTCCGCTTAAATTTTTTTGCTTGTCTTTTTCCGGAAGTGGCCCAGAAGTTCTTCCGGTAGTACCGGGTCGATCGGTACTACAGGGCCTTTTCCCGGTAGTTCCGGCCGTGCGGGTGTTCTCAGCTAGCCGTTGGTCTAGGGGCGGTAGTACCGCCGTTCTTGTCGGCAGTACTGGGTCGACCGGAAGTTCCGGCCCATTTTCCGGAAGTTCCGGCCCAGCGGGTTTTCGCTGTTTGACGTTGGTGGGAAGTTTTGTGCAGGGCGGTAGTACCGCCCTGCGGGTTTTTTCTGCAGGGTGCCGTTGGAGGGCAGTTTTGCGTAGGGCGGTAGTACCGCCCTTTGGGCCGGTACTACCGGCCCTGCGCGAATCTGAGCCCAACGGCCAGATTTTTCAGAGAACCTTTTAAGGGGACTTTCTTCCCCAGTGGTTTTTGAACAACTTGAGCTCATTTTTTCTCTCTCTCCTCCATTGTTGTAAATCTTGTGAGCTTGTTTCCTCTCAATCCCTCCAATGATTCTTGCCCATTTTTAGGGATTCAAGAGAGGAGATCTAGATCTACCATTCCACCAATCCATTCCTCCTCTAAGTGAGGGGAACCTAGTGGATCTAGATTTTGGGGTTGCTTTGTGTTCATCCCCTTGTTCTTCCTCTTAAATCCCTCCATAGCATTAGTTGCTTTGGTTGGATTTCGGAGTGAAGGACTTGACCACTTGGTGTGTTCTTGCCTTTTGCATTAGTTGCATCGGGTTGTGCTCTCCACGAAGATTCATGGGATCGAAGTTGAGAAGCTTGTTACTCTTGGGTGCATTGTGTTCCCAAGAGCTTGTGCCTCTTGGGTGCATTGTGTACCCTAGACGGTTGGTGTGCCGCGAAGACTTCAAGTTGTGAAGCTTCGGCATGTTTTGGGAGCCCCCAATTGAGTTGTGGGTGTGTGCCCAAGAAAGTTGTAAAGGCTCCGGATTCCGCCTCAAAGGCTTTCGATAGTGGAAGGTGAACCAAACCTTGGGTGCGGTTCATCGGAGAATAGGGTGAGGCCTTTGTGGCATCTTGAGTAGGCCTCTTGTGGCGAGCTCACACCCCTCCAACGAGACGTACTCCCTTAACAAGGAGGAACTCGGAAATACATCCTCGTCTCCGCGTGCCTCGGTTATTTCTATACCCGAGCTTTTACTTATGCAATTTACATTGTGATAGCCTTCGTGCTTGAAGTTCTATATCTAGCTATCAACTTGTTGCTTGCCTTGCTTAGCTTAAGTTGTTGGTGCACATAGGTGAGCCTAGTATATTAGGTTGTTGGCTTGTTAGTTTAAACACATAGTTTTATTCCGCAATTATCAAGCCTTTAACCGGAAAAGTTTAATCGCCTATTCACCCCCCCCCCCCCCCCTCTAGGCGATATCTCGGCATAGTTTGTTCTTTCACTTATGAACCAAGCAATCAGTCAGGGACACAACTTGGTGGCGCACGGGCGCTTTCTGCAGGAAAGAGAGCGCACGCCCTTCAACATGCAAATTTGTTCCACGTCATCCACATGCAAACTTGTCTGAAATTAAAAATTGTATTACTTTCAAACCGATCATCGGAATTAAAATCTGTTTTCACCATTGCATTCCTCACGACGAGTTCTTCGAAACTAGATCACATATAGATATGTTTTGTCAATTATTTTTGAAAAGAAACTTTGTACTATAAACTTGCTTTTCTATCATAAAAGCAACTTTTTACTATAAACTACCACGAAAAGCAACTTTGTGAAAGAACAAATGATGCCTTGATGTCGCCTAGAGGGGGGGTGAATAGGCGATTTAAAACTTTTCCAGTTTAAGGCTTGATAATTGCGGAATAAAACTATGTGTTTAAATTAACAAGCCAACAACCTAATAAAACTAGGTTTTCGATGATCTTGGGCTCGTTGGAATCGTCACATCGAGCACAACAAGAATATGCAGAGAAACATTATAGTCCAACAAGATATTATAAAAGCAAATGGGGAAAGTTTAAACCTCTATTTTGAAAACCGGAAATGCTATATCTCTTGCAAATGAAGTCCAAATGACGTGAAACCAATTTTGTTGGGAAGAGGACAACAAAAGATACCCTTGGAAAAGGCAAACAAGAAATGGAGATTTTGCAAATAAATGAAAGAGAGAAATCTTCCGCACGGACGAACCGGCAAAATCTCCAATACCGAAAACGCAATAGGGGACGCATATGAAAACCGTTTTCGGTGAACTTAGCCTTGTCATGCACGACAAGCACCAAGACCACACCATGATAAGAGACAAATAAGAACCAATAAAGTTGATTGCAAGGATGCAAAGGTTTGTGCTCTCTATGACGATACGAACAAGATACTCTGTCGAGAACCCCTCTTGATAGTACGGCTATCTATCCTATAATCCGGTTTCTCAACTAACATCATGAGATCGGTAAAATAGAAACCCTATCAAGATCATTCCTTTGCCTTGCGCATAAAACCACTTGAGGTCGAAGAAGACGATCTTCATCTCCTCAAGACGCACCACCTTTCTCGATTGCGCTTCGCTTGGTGAAGATTCACAAGTTGCTCCCCCATACACCAAGATGGGAGAAGCACTCTTCGGCATATCTTCACTTGGACTTGAGTGTTGATCAACCCGCACTTAGCCTTGATCAACACATAATGTTCTTCCCTTAGCCTTGACTCCAACATATGGAGATCAAGCAATGCTTATGGACACCCTACAAATATAGCTCAATATAAACATTAGTCCATAGAGATTGTCATTAATTACCAAAACCACACATGGGGGCAACCATGCACTTTCACTTTGTACTTCAAAATTGCTTTTCTATCAGAAACATGAAAAAATGTGAAGAGGACGGGGGTTTGTTTTAAATTAAAACCTATCAGATTACTTCTAAACGTGCGTTGAAATTATAAAAATATTTCACCATTGTGTTTCTGTTCACCATATCTGCAAAAAAGATCTCATATAAATATATTCAAATGAATATATTTTAAAAGCAATTTTGTACTATGAATTTGCTTTTGTACCCGATAGACAAAAGCAATTTTTTCTACAATAAACTTGATTCTTTTTCACAAACATGAAAAAAATGTGAGGAAGACAGGGCCTTGTTTTTAATCCATGCGATGGCCAACTAGTGTGCTTTGTGAGAGAAAATCGTGTTTGTTTTGCAATGTTGTCTATTGACATACATAGTCGCTACTCTAGAAAAGCAACGTTTTGGATGAAAAAGCAAGGTTTCTTCACCAGATCGTCAAAACAAGATCTCATATAGATATATTCAGATAAATATTTTTTAAAGCAACTTAGTATTATAAAATTGCTTTTCTATCACAAAAGCAAAAGCAATTTTCTGTTATTTAAGTTGCTTTTCGGAAATAATTATCAGAACATGCTCATATGGGATCTTGTTTCGAAGATCTCGGCGCGAGGATTACGGATGTGAAAGCGGATTGGAATTTGGACACTCGAGTTAAAAATTATGCAATTTTTAGAACTCTAAAATATATTCGTATGTTGCTGATGTCATCTATCTTGTCTGTATCTAGTGTCTACTTCCGACAACGTTGGTGCGCTCGCAGAAGCCAAAAGCGCACGCGCGGCACGAATCAACTGGGATCAGTTGGTACACCATGTCACCATTTCATTGGGACGAGTCCGAGAGGATAAGAAAACGGTTTTGCTAGTTCTAAGTCGCCTGAGAACTCGCTGATTCTCAGTCATGTTTATAGCCGTCGGATATGCAGCGTTGAGATTCGCTGACTGGGTGTGTTTTGCCTCGTTCGTACTATCTGCGATAAGGTGAGCGACGAGGTGTCACGCGACTTGGGCCCAGTGAACTCTGTTTGGGCTGTCTGGTCCTTTGGAACGTGAATAAGTTTTGCCTTTTGTCTGGATGGGCCTTTTCCAGTCATTCAAGTTTTTTTATGTGTTGCCAGCATTGTTTGTCTTTTTTTGCCAGCATTGTTTGTCTTTTTTTCCAATAAAATTCCGATTTGTGTTGTTTTTAGTCTTGTTTTCACCGAGGGCATTTCTCTGTGTTCGAGCATTTTTTTTCTGTTTACTCTTGTGCGATTTTGTCCTATTTTTTTTAGTGAACTTGGAGGTGTTTCCTGGTGTTGGTCCTTGCTAGTGGCCGAGGATGTCCAAGAGCTTGTACGTGTACTCTGTAGAGCTTTTAGCTTTACTCATGGACTAGACTATGATGCATGCTGTGTGTGTTTGAAGTTATTTTCTATTTTTTGTTTTGATTTTGGTTCGTGTTTTTGAATTATAGAGATGAGGGGATTATATCCATTTTCTTTCTACCAGTTAATAGTTATTCGTGACGGTCATCGACGTGTCCGACACTCTATCGCTGAGGTCAGGGATTTTTCTTTTGTTCTGATGGATTCATGATCCTTTCATATGATGTCTTCTGTAGTCCATATGGCTTAATATTAATTATTTTGAATTAGTTAAATCTTAGTCGAATGTAATTCGTGTGAAATCTAGCAAGTGTAGAAGCATGAAGAGTGGCGCGCTACAAGAAAGGCGTCCCCGATTCTTGACGGATAGTTCTCGAGGTGTTAGTCCGTCGTGGTTGTGCTCGTTTACCACCATTTTGGGGGGACACTTATGTGTTGGTGATGTAATTGTAGGGGAGAGAGAGAGGTGCATTTGAGTATAGAACCAGGTACTTCCTACTACAAAGCCGACCATACTTAGATTTTCCAATTGTAGGTGAGGATTTTCTAGTTGCAACTGAGATTTTCTAGACGCAAGCGGGTTTTTAATTTTTCAGTTACAGATGGGGTTTAAACTAAGGTTTCCAGTTGCACGTAGGTTGTAACTGAGTTTTTTCAATTACAAGTGGGTTTTTTCAGTTGCAAATGTTGCTGCACCTGAGGTTTTCCTGTTGCAAGTGGGTTGCAATTGAATTTATTTCCAGTTAAAAGTGGGTCACAAGTGATATTTCTCAGTTGCAAGTGGGTTGCAACTGAGGTTTCCCGGCTGCAAATGTGTTTTTTCAGTTGTGATTGGGTTGCAGCTAAGATTTTGCAGTCACAAGTGGGATTGCAACTGAGATTTATTCTCAGTTGCAAGTGGTTTTTGCAGCTATAACCGGGGTTGCTACTGATATTTTCCAGTTGCAAGTGTGTTTTTCTACTTCAACTGAGATTTTTCAGTTGCAAGTTGGTTGTAACTGAGTTTATTTCTAGTTGCAAGTGAGTTTATTTCCAGTTACAAACGGGTTGCAACTGAGATTTTCCAGTTGCAAGTGGGTTGCAACTGAGTTTATTTCCAGTTGCAAGCGGGTTGCAACTGAGTTTATTTCTAGTTACAAGCGGGTTGCAACTGAGTTTATTTCCAGGCCAACTCTTGAACCGCTAGATTGTGTTGTGCTTGGTAGTTGGAATCGAGTTTTTTTTCAGTTGCAAGTCGGTTACAACTGAGTTTTCTTTTCAGTTGCAATTAGGTTGTATCAGATTTTTTCCAGTTAAAACTGGGTTGCAAGTGACTATTTTCCATTTGCAAGTAGGTTACAACCATGATTTTCTAGTTACAAGTGGGTTAGACCTCAGTTGCAAGTGGGTTGCAACTGAGATTTTCGAGTTGTAACTGAGTTGTATCTACGTTTTTTCCAGTTATAGGTGGGTTGCAACCGATATTTTTGACTTGCAAGTGAGTTGTATATGAGTTTTTTTCTAGTTGCAAGTGGGTTGCAACTGAGATTTTCAAGTTGCAACTGGGTTGTATCTAAGTTTTTTCAAGTTATAATTAGGTCGCAACTGATTTTTTGGCTTCCAAGTGAGTTGTATATGTGTTTTTTTCCAGCTGCAAGTGGGTTGCAACTGAGTACTTTTCCAATTGCAAGTCGACAACAATTGAGATTTTTCTATTGCAAGTGGGTTTACATTTAAGATTTTCGAGTTTCAAGCGGGTTGTAACTAACATTTTTTTCAACTGCAAGTAGGTTGCAGAAGTTTCCAGTTACAAGTTAGTCGGGACTAAGTTTATTCCAACTTGCAAGTGATCTTCATGTGGGTTCCAATTTAATCTGCCGTTATGGTAAAATTGTATCTCATACAATTAAAATTACACGATGAAAAGTTTTTATTTTTGCCAACTTGTCAAAAAAATCTGTTTTGTGAAGAGACACGTGGAACTCCTCCAAGACACTAGTTGGCCCATCCATTGTTTAATGCGTTGCCACAAATAAAAAAAAGTAAAAACTACTTAGCCCAAAAACAAAGGCCCATGGGTCATGGAAAAGAAGGAGCCGTACGTTACAGATAAACACTCCAGGCAAAACATCGATCCTTAAAGAACCGATCGTATCGACTGAGAACTCGTTAGTCTCAGTGGACTGAGCACCACAGTCCCATAAGAAAAGGGCGCCGCGACGAGACGAGAGGAGTACGAAAGCCACGATATGCTAGTACCGTCTTTTGTCCTGATCATCGGACCCGCACGGCCGCACCCCAAATCCCGCATCCGACCCAAAGAAGTGCGGCGGAAGGAATCGATCACCGTCCCCCCGAAATGGATCACGACTAGACATTCCAGATCACACCGGGACGGACGTCGCGCGCGCCAGGCATTGCACTCCGCTCCACGCGATCTCCCCGCGCGCGCGACACGCCACGCCTTCCGCTCCACTCCTCCCCTCTCCCAGTCCCCTCCCGCCCATCACCTCACAAAACCATCGGCCGCCACGGCAACCAGGCTAGTGACCCACAAATATTCCTCGCTTTCCCTTCCCCCTATCATCTCCCCACCCCCACCACAACCAGGAAGAAACCACAAGAACCAGATTCCATTCCTCCACCTTTTTATGCGTGTAGCCGGTGGACAGAGTCCTCCCCGCAGCTTAGTCGTCAGGCCTTGTTCACAGCATGTGCCACCCGGGGCTGCCGCCTCTGCCGCCGGGCTGCGCGGTGGCCAGGAGGCGGGCGCGGCCGGTGACGCCTGTGCCGCAGCGGCAGATGCACACGCACCACTACTGCGTCTGCTCGCCCACCGCGCACCGGGGCTCGTTCCGGTGCCGCTGGCACCGCGGCAGCTATACGTGGGGCAGCGGCCGCGGGAGGGCCGTGTCGTAGGCGACGCGGGTGCCGGGATATGGTGACACCTACACCCTGCACAGCCACGTGCCGCGCGCGCAGAATGTGTACGCGTTCTCGGCTCATGGCGCCTACTCCTTGTTCGTAAGCTCATGTAATCTGTACATAGTGTGCATAGTTGTCAGCAGAAATACATACGAACAATGTTGGCGTGCGTGGTTTAATTTTTATAGCTGGTAGATTTGTTCATCACATGGTTACTCCATACATAAAGAATATCAATGTGCAATCGTGTGTGAGTATTGACAAATCAGTCAAAATTAATCGAGTTCATGCGTGCGGAAAGGCTATATATATACTGCACTGCAGGAAACAAAGAATATGCTTGATGCCAGTCAGTCCATTGTGATCCGGCCTGGACCTCCCTTCAGCGAGCGGTGCAGAGGTCTTGATCGCTTGAACCCGAATATGTCAGTAATCCGGTAAGTTTTCGGCGGATCAGCTTCATCAATCGCCCTCTTGAACTCTGCCGAATGGTTGCCGCTGAAGACTTGCACGCTTACCGTCCTCCTCTGAGGCGCATCAACTTTTATGTACTGATCGAAGAATTCGATGAATTCTTCTTTCTTGAGCTCTCTTAGGAGAGCAACCTGCATTTTTTTGAGGTCACATATCTTGCGGATCAAGGACTTCCCTTGGAAAGAAGAGTGGTGCGTTTCCAAAGAAAATAAATGTGCTATTGTTGCCCATTTTGTCCTGTTTGCTTTATATTAACACAGTTTTTGCTTATCACCGTTGTACCCTAAGGCGGAATCACTTACCTCGGACTCGACCCTATCAAACTTGAGCGTTCCGGCTTCAATCTCTCCCCAGTAGAAGTCAGATTCCTCCCACATGTTTTTGAATTTCTCCAGTTTCGAATCAACAAGTGATTTGACATTTCTCTGTCATAAATACATGGCAGTGCCAAAATGAGCTACAATAATGCACAAGAAAAACAAACTAATGTGCTAATTTAGTCAAAGACTGATCATATTGTGAGTACTGTGAAAAAGATGTAAAATTTGACTTCTGAAGCTAACTGAAGCCACTAACCTTGAAATCCTTGTCAGACAGGTCGTAGATTGTGCTTTCGAACGTCTTAAAGAATTCATCAACTCTAGCATCAAGATATGAAGGGTCCTACGAATTCCATTGTAAGATCAGTAGGAGATAGCAGCAAAAGAAGTGTCATATTTATTACCCCAGTCTTTGAACCTGTACCTTCACTGTGGATTGAATAACAACCTCGAGTGCCCAGACTCCACGATCAGATCTGATGGATTGGGATATTTGTAGTAAGCTAGGATTATAAATGATCAATGAAAACAAAATCTGCAGGTTTCTCCTGAAAGGATTATACCTTAGAGAAAGATCTGTTATATACCCAAGTTGCTCAACAGTCCGCAGCTGGTTGAAAGCAGGCTGGCTAGCAATTTGAGAGAACAGCTGAAGTTTGATGTTTGAAATGGCGTCGTCCTGATGGACCTGAATACATTCATGATGCTTAGTAATCTGGCATGCTTCTTGCCATAGAACGTTATGTGCTCGACATGAGTCAGTTCTACTTTATTCGGATATTACGCTACTCCTTGAGAATAACAATTCTTTAAGGAAGTTAATAGAGCAAAACATTGCGGAAATCCATTTCGGGTCATGGGTGCAGATCTGCACCCATGACCCAAAAAACCCATTTTCCAAATGTCAAAAAATTCCAAAAAAAAATATGGAGATAGTTCAACATATTTCATGGGTGCACAAAAAAATCCGCGATGAAAAGACATTTTGTGCGACCTGTGCAAAAAAGACAAATCCGGATTGCTATGAAAGACTTTTGTACGAGACATGGTTTTGTTTTTTTTGCACAGGTCACACAAAATGTCTTTTCACAGCGAAATTTTTGTGCTAGCACTAAAAATGTTGATGCATATCCGGATTTTTTTTCAGAATTTTTTGACACATTGAAAAAAAAATAAAAATGTTTTACCTAGTGGGTGCATCTGCACCCACGAGCCAAAACGCCGCCTCCAAAACATTGCCATATTTTATACATCTAGGCAACGTCACACTCAGTCGCACTGCTACATTTTACCGATTTGATTTGCTATTGACTCGTTAGAGCATCACTTGGTGGCTCAACCATGCTATGCCCCTTATAATCGTTCGGTCATACGTCAGGTTAGTGACTGAAGACTGAGTCGAGAGTCATGCTCCGACGCAATATACTTCGGTACTAGTTGTCCAGGAGCCAGTTATATTTATATATTCGAATATTTTTTTGCATTACTCTTAATCTCATTTCATCATGAATTGTTTCAAGAAATTTGACACTATGTGTTTTGATTCCTGGCAAGCATGATGTCTCACATAAGCTAGTTGCGGAAACAAGAACAAATCCTAGAAGATGATTTAAAAGAAGAGAGAAGCGTTGTGCAAAAAAATGATTTTTCCACGAAACTCGTACTTCCTCAGTCCCATACATACTTAATATGGACCAGTTAGAGAATGACACAGACGAAGAAAAAATCTTTGAGATATAAATACTTGTTTTATACAGATATAAATACTTGTTTTATACGGCACAGTCCGTATGAACATCCTAAAACTCAGTATACGGATCCTAGGAGAAGTATGATGTAGTGGCTGGGTTAAAGTGAAAATGTAGTCCTGAGTGAACGTTAGGGTGGACTAATAAAAACACATGGCTGGGTTAGAGTGTACTAATCAAAAACACATGGCTGGGTTAGAGTGGACTAATAAAAAACAAATGATGCAGTGAAAGGGATGCCTCTGTGACAGAAATGCCACGTTCTCTCCATAAACAATTACGGTTGCAGTCAGGGTTTGCTAGCACAGAAGACTAAGTTGATATGCAGAGGGTTACCACTGGGGACGGTAAATTTAGTTATGGTGGATTGTTCAGGAACTTCACATCACATATTCTTCAGATACAGCCAGTCTACCTTATAAATTTAATTATGTTTTGATTGGATAAATTAGCAACAATTTTGCATGCAAGACAATACCACACAATAATTTTTCAAGTAAGAAAGTAGAACTCTCAATTAGTCAGTCCCCACATTGTTCCAACTACTACTAGGTTGATCATAACCAATAATTAGCTGGAAACGGGATCAGCGATTAATGAAAGGTTCGTGATCGTTAGTTTGCAACAAACATTAGCTCGTAATTATCACTGACAAGTAATCACTTTGGACAACATTAGCTGCATTGAACGTTAAGGAGGAGCCTATACCTGAATATACTGGACAATCGATGAATTCTCATTCTGCGGATTCAATCCCTCGATTTGGTAGTAGCATTTTAACTCATTTTCAAGCATGATAACCCTTTTGACCAGATATTGTGATGGAGACATGGATTTGAATACAGAATTAGGGGTATTAAATATAGTATCTTCAATCTCCTGGACAATAGACTCGGCCTCGCCTGGTTCAATGTTTCCTACAAGAAGTTTTAATGATAAGCATAATTGGCATTGTATTACAGTCCAGTCCTTGGAAATATATTTGGGTGATTAATGTGAAATTTTACCAAACCTTGAACATAGCATTCCAAATATGTCTTCGATAACAAGTGTGGCACAAACTTCGCGAGAGAATCTGCCTCAAGCTTAGAAAGAGCTTGAAGTACCTCAACCAATGGCCATTGTTTCTCCTCCAATATTAATGAGAGATAGTATGAAGCTTGAGAACATGGTTGGATGAAGTTAAAGTTTTGGTAGTCCTTAACAGCAGTTTCCTGTCATGGTAAGATGTTGGTATAAGAAATAGCCATGAAAGAAATCATCACAGCAGTTCCAAACACTGATTAAGAATCCGAAAGGAAAGAACATTCCATAATCTGAAATTGACCATCGTGAGGATCCATAGTATTCCGCAACTTGATGAGTACATTTTGTAATACCCTACCCAAAGGTTGTTACAAAGCGAAACCCCAGTTGGGATAGTAAGCACCCATGGGTAGCACCTAATTTGGGCTACAGTACTTGCTTCGACCAAAAGGGTCAAACCCTATGTGCTACTGGTTTGGGCTAAAAATTATTGTATGCTAGTTTTATCATAATCATTATGTTGTGAAAACTGTACATAACGAAGTGTCACTCACTAAGTATAAAAAATGTACAATTAGAAAGAAGTTATACCATGCAATTAGACTGGATTTGACAGTTTCACAGAATGTGCTATGGTTGATAAATAAATGAAGAGAAAGTGGAATCTTAAGAACTGATATTATTATTAATATTACTGGATTATAATATAAACACAATGTTGAGTAGAGATGCTATTCATCACCAAGGGTGCATAGTACATTATTTGGCACCCACTTTTTCTAGTTGTTACTTTCATAATTTACGTTTGGTAGAAAAATAGTTTTGTTCGTGTTGACCCACACCAAAAAAAATCGGCATAGGAAACGCAAGATATTACTCATAACAAAGTAAAAAACCACAAAACATTGTATTTTTTCGTTGCTTAAAAAAATGTTTACGTCATGTCTATATTTTCTTATGTTCTTCTCGACTCCTAACGTAAGATAAAATTTATGTGACACAAAATTCATGTACGGTTGTGAAAAAACAGAGGGTATAGAATAACTATTCTCTCCCTGGGATGCCAAATGGCGTGAACCCAATGTTGAGTCTGAACAATTATGCTTCTTTAATAAATTTTGATTTTGTATGTATATAACTATATATATGTGTACTTGTGAATATGAATCTGTAGACTCCAAAACCTTTGTTATTTAGAGCATATCCAACCGGACTGGGCTAATTTGGCCCCTCACTTATCCGCGGACATGTCCGGACAGTTTCGAGCGTGTCCGCTTTAAACCCTCATTTATCCATGCACGCAGTCGTGTCCCCCAAATTGCCCGGTCACTTGCATATAGTTGGTGGGGATCGAAAGAGAGAAAAAACAAAAAGATAAAGTGGTCTGGGGTGGGCCGCATCCGACGTGGGGACTGGCCAGAAACGCCCGGACACCCTCATTTCCGCCTCAATATGGGCTGTCTGGGTAGGGTTTTTTCCTTCTCTCTACCCGGGCACTGTCTATGCCGTCCTGGACAAATAGGGACAAAGTGGAGGTTCCGGTTCGAAATGCTCTTAGCTACATGTTTAGTAAAAGTTGCCAAAAATTTCAAGGGAGTATGTTCCAAAAGATGCAAATAAATCATATTATGTACGTGTGAGTGTTGTGGAACCCTCTACGCTTTTGGTTCTAGCAATATCATGCCCACGACTTCAAATTTGGCATACCTCAGCTTTGATCATCTATCAGTTGCAAGTCAATAGACGACCAGTGTTTAATGAAAATGAAATTCAACAGTCTTGTAAGTTGATCCACACAATGTTGATGACAAAGAGACCAGGTAAATATAAAAGTGCTCATATGAAACTGTGACAACTGACAAGGAACCCAAGGATTCCATCTGACCTTCAGGGCGCAAAACCTATTTGGTTTAACTCCAAAGTTCGCTATTTGCTTCATTATGGTATGTAACAGAACTCTCATCTTGTCATTATAACCACCTATGGAGACCTATAAAAATAGACAGGTAAATGTTTGAATTGGAATGCAAACCACATACATACAGCAAGAAGAGCAATTTATCTGTCTGGAACACTAGTAGAAAAAAAAGGAAGGAACATAGTATCAGAATAGAACCTGGAATCCAGTGGGAGTAAGATCTATCGAATAAAATAAACCAGCAATTTGAGCGTCATAAGCTGAAAAAAGCAGAAATTAATTGAGAGTGCATATTTGGTCTTAAAGTTGGAGGGAGCAATCCCCAAAAGGAATGTTCAACATGGTAAAATATTTTATTCATGTAATTTAATTATTGCTTACCATAAGCATTCAAGTAATCAGCTAACAAATCGACAAAGAGACTTATAGATACTGCTGCTTCGGGGGAGTGGCTTGACAATGGACAGTGGAAATCAATTATAATGTGAACCTTCGGGGTGAAGAACAACATGTCGGGCTTATACCACAACTGTGAAAGTGGTGTCTTCCTTAATACTGTCGGAAATCTAACCTGGTGAAACAGTTACATTTTATCAAAATTAATATACTATGTGAATATTGTAAGTCTTAGAAGACTTATACTAAGTGTCCTAGTGTGAATACAAAACATATAAGTAGCTCCAAATTTTACCTTGCTGTGCACTTCTTTCAGAGATAAATCCTTTGGAATGAAAATGTTAGGCTTTGGGAGATGGAGCATCTCAGTAGGAGCCTTTTGAATCCATTGCTGGGAAATAGAGGCATAAGATGGATTTTTTTTTTGGAACATTGGATTAGTGTGTATGTGTGTGTGTGTGTGCACGCGCTCGCATGTGTGTATTGTGGAGGGGAGGAGGCCAACCTGTATCATGTAAGGAGTGACGTTCTCAACAGAATATGATGTATTGTACCAGGGCTCAGCACAATCAGTAGATCCTTCAAACTTTTTAGACTCGCAGATTATTCTAGAGAGAGAGAGAAGTATTGCATCAAGTAAAGAAGAAATGATAGTAAGCTTAGCGTTGTATGCTAATTTACGTGCATAACTACGACAGGCGCGACGATTGTATGTATGCAGGAGACCAAGCTCTTCTTTGTAACTCACTATATCGTTAGGAAACCCTAGGCATGGATTTTGACGCTTATTTCTGCTTGCCGGCTATCGATACGAGGGGTGGTATCATTGTGGCTTGGGTTACTAGGGTGGTGCAGCTTCGTGGCGGCCAAGGTGACCCCCTAGAGGGAAACAGTGGTGGTGGTTGACTTTCCTCTATGGACCGCGGAAGACGCGGACAAAATGCAGCAATGCAGCCGTCTTTGACAACGTGCCACCTTCCGTGGCCACCTTGTTTGACACGATTAGGGCCGAGGTACGGTCGTGGGTAGACGCTGAAGCCATAGGCGTTCGCCAACTGCTCCCTAGATTCAGCTTGTTTGGGTTGAGTTGTACGGTGTGTTGTTGGTCCGTTCTTGGACTTGTACATAAACTTCTCTTTCTATCAATGCATCGGACTGCAATGCTTTTTGCGTTTTCGTGAAAAAAAAATAACCGCAAATCATTTGGTGCATAAACCTATCAGCAAAATAGTGAGTTCAAGATATAAAGTAAGGCATGCCCGCTTCTTTATTGGTGAGTCCCAGTATTAGTTAGCAATTTACTAGTGCCAGACATCTGCATATATACGTCTATATGTTGACATCAAAGATACTATGCATATAGAAGCAGGAATAATCAAAGCATTCATGCGAACTGTGTAAGCATACCTTACTCTTTCGGGTGACAACTCATCAAGTATCATATTAATTCTACTAGGCGCATACTTTGACAGCAATGATGCTCCACCCAGCCATTCCTCTGGTGGGAACAACTGCAAGCAAGTTCACAAGTATTTCAAATAGGAGAAAGAAGACACTACTGAAGCGAAGCACAAAAAAAAGGTTCTGGACCTGCTGAAATACTAGATGTTGAGTATTTGCTACTTGAAATTGTCATTCATCAAACACATCCCCAAGATATACATTAAAATTCCACATTCAAAGTTATTGATAGCGAGGATTTGTAACTGGTGAAATATGTAATGGGCTCCAGAGAAATGTACCCGCATGCTTGAGACAGTATCTGTCACATAGCTGATTGGATCATCTTTGTCTTGGTAGTGGAATGCCATTTTATTTATTGACGCAAGCTAGAAAATAGTAAATACGTTAGCATGTACATTTATGTAACTAAATAAAAATCATATTTGCTTCTCACTATGCTTAAGACATGCAAAAAGAATCACACTACGAATTGATGCAACAAACAACCTTTGGGTAATAAAATTTTAACCCAATGAGGTTGTTATGTTAAACATCAGAGTCCATGGGTGCAATGTTCATATTAAACATAACTTCATAAATTCATATTAGAACCATAAAGCATTAAAAAATTCACATTATAATATAACGTATGCATCTGTCAATTACCTCATCAAAGATCCATTCATGGATACCATCTTCTTTTAATAGGCGGAGATATTTGAAGACCAACCCAATGATATCCTCCACATGTTCTGAAATCGGTGTATGTGCACACAAAAGACTTACAAAATAATACCAAATGATCTTAAAATCACAAAACGAAATGTTCGATTCAATTCTAAGAGAACAAAATGAAGATGGAAACTTACCATGGCCTGAATCAGTGAGCCTCATGTTTACTGAGAAAAAGGAGTATTCAGTGCTGTCACTACTGGCGCCAGCCGACAAGTCCATGGCCCATCCTAATGTAGTCAAAATTGGACATGTCACAAGTCACAAAAGTTGACACAAAGCACTAAACAAGGACCAGTGTTTGAGCAGATAAAGCTGGCAAAAGAATATTTACAACAATATACTGTTGAAATTAACTTGCCTAATTCCTTTATAATATGGAAGATGGATCCCTCGCCTTCATGCCCAATGAGATGGCCAAGATAACGGCAAGGATTTTCTTTGTAGAAGTGGATGGTAGGTGTAACTGGCCAGGATATTCTTAGGTAGTCACCGTCTGTTATCGGGATTGCTTTGACAAGAAGCTGCACGAAAAGAAAGAAAGTATGCAAATTCCAGTGTCATTTGCCACGCATTTTCCTTATTTAATTTTGGTGTGATTGGTGTTGTTTTAAGTTACCTGCAAATGTTCTGCTGCAAGAGGTTGACTTGGACATTTGAAGTTTCTCTGGTCAGTATTTTTGACATTACTGAACAAGCTTTCAACTAAGCTTTGAATGCAATCGAGACTCTCTATAAAATCATTTTATCAGTAAGAAATAGGTTTAAGTATGCCAAAATTGACTAACATGTAACATTTACCCTTTCCGTAAACAACAAGGTGCATAAGATTTGCTGAATAATTCTCGTAGAACTTGAGAAGCTCAAGTCTGATGTCCAAGCCCCTCTCTTTTGGTTTAGTTTCCAATGTTTCCCAACTTCCTGATGTATTAGATGACATAATTTCAGATGAGATTCAAATTCCATAAGGAGCCTTTTATTAGGGATGCAGAACAAGATATAAAATAGTATGCATGAATATTTTATTATTCTTTGGATGTGAACTAAAAAAAGTGATCTCTGAATCCTAAAAAAACTGAAACATCGTGCTGTTTTGTAGCCTCGGTAGTACAGTAATACAAAAACAAATAGTGATCTGGATGAGTATTAGCAATTTCTGAACATCAATAATTTCTTACCAGTACTAAATTTATGGTAAGGGTGATCCTTTGAAGCCAGATGCTTTTGAAGCTGTGGGGAAAAAAGTTTGAAAACTGAAGTAACAGTGCAGCAGGCTAAAGGGGTACAGGATAGTCTGCGAATAAATCAGACTTAGATCATGAAGTAAATGGCATTTTGAGTACAAGTTGGGCTTATATCGTTTCAAATATAGTTATATGGAAGCAGAACTACACCTTGTAAGTCAAGAGAACAGACATTCAAAATGCCAAACATTAGTGATTAAAGTTTCCCGAAGCAGATATGGCATCAGTGTTGCAAGATAGAATATCTGATGTATCTAACTACGAAGGTTGAGACTCTGAAGTACCTGATCCATCCTCCAGCCATCTGACAACAAATTTTTCTTGTGTTCTGTAAAAACAACGAAACATGATGTTAGCCAGAACGTGTTTCTTATTATATACAAAACAAATGTAAACATAAAATGATCGTGATAAGCTCAAATTGATGTTGTGAAGCAACTGCTCACCAGAATCAACAGCCTTTATCTCTCTAAGAACAGCATCCTGCGACATCAGTGGCTTAATGAAGAACTGTGCAAATCTGCGCGATACAAATCACCTCCTTATTTAATGTTATAAAAAAAATGCAAATCTGCAGCACAAAAACCATAACCTTATTCAGCATGCATGCATTGACTGAACAAACTAGGAGTACTGAGAAAGTTTACCTATCTAAGGCTTCTTCGAAATTGTCCACGTTAACATCAAAATGGAAATTTGTTGTCTCGGAGGATGTAAAGGCATTGGAAGAACCACCATGCTGATATGTGTCACGACATACCAAATAGTCAAAAAAAAAAACATATAATCCAAGTACATTGCATGTAACTTCCAAGCATTAAGAATAAATTTAAGCGGTTCCAAAAGAATTAACTGGCAGGGTTCCAGTAATAAAATCATACATGGAGCGGACCCTTTACAAAGTTATTATAGGATCACAAAGTTGTTGCTAGTCGGTAAATTATATAGTGCTACTTTTTTGTACAACATTCGCCCTGCCATGCAATGTCACCACAACACCATATCATGTTGACGAGCATGCCCTTTAGCTTAAGGGCTTGGTGTATTTGGTTTGAGAGCACAACAAGCTGCAATTGGGCCTTACCCATGAACACAGTTTTTTCAACTGAGACCACAGTCCACAGTTTGCAGAGCCCTGAATGCGTCCGTGAGGTTCCGGCAAGTAGATATCATTTGGTCTGCATTTTGCAAGTGTAATATCCTTGCACATTGTTGAGTGCAAATTACTGATGTTGGTCATAATGCGCCACTAGCACCTACCATTTCCTAACATATTCCTTTTCACTTTCTTGTTCATCTTACGTGTTATTTTCTGAATGGCTCAGGATCTTCTAGCATGATGCAGGGAATGCTAATCCTGGGTCAAACTCTGACAAACCCGCTTTAAAGTGCGATTAATAGTTGCAAACATAAGATGAAACGAAAATGTGTTGAATGTTTCTTAGAGTTGATTAACAGAAGGTACCTCCGAAATATATTTTGTATAATCTTGTTCTCCAGGGTATTTCTCGCTGGCATAAAATAGCATATGCTCTGCAAGCAAGTCGGTGGTAATAAATCAAAACAAGAAGGAAACATAAATGGTTAAATGAAAGTACAATTTGATTTGATGTGGCCGAAAAAATTCATGATAATCATTTCCTCCATACATTTTTTCCAACTGGGCTACCCCTTTCCATTACTTGCATAACAGAAAGTCGAAAATAAAAATTTCTCACAAGCAAGCAAAAGATAGAAAGAAACGAGGAAGAAATAAGCTAGTTGGATGGAGGTAGTAGCAGGAAACCCGCTGCGAGTGCTCGATCTCAATCACATTACTTATATAACTAGAAGTCTAGACGTAACCAAACATGTACAATAAATTCGACAAATATTCAACATCCTACTCTACTTTGTACTCACTACAAAAACTAATTACTCACTCCGTCCCAAATGTGCTACGCAGAAAAAGAGTCCACTCTTAGTCAGGTATCAGTCTGAGTTAGTGGTTTTTCTGCAATATGTGTAGCTCACAAGTCACATGTACTAGTAATAATTAGATCGGAGTGTATCGAGTAGAATTATCCTGTGCTTTTGTCGGTTACAGGTCACACGCCAGACAAAAAAAAAATCAACACGGACTCGTGGAGTGAGCATCGAGCAAGGATCCTACTAGGCAACAACGTGCAGGGGCAGTCCAGCTAGCAGAGCACAGCGTGCTGCGATACACGGACGCTCTGAGGGAAGAAAAAGTCGCAACTCATTTTGGCCAGACCGTAACTCTGGACCGTCGATGGCGTGATCGGACGGCCAAAACACGACCGGCGACACTCTGACCAAAGCAACAGACTGATTCAACTTTTTATAGGAACATCCATTGACCCGATTGCAAGTGTGCGGTTCCACATTGGTTGCCACCCATGAAAGGCGAAGGCGGCAAAGCAGTGTCAGGCAACCCATTCCTGCGCCCCTTGATTCTATGGAGACAAAATTCGCGACCCCAGCCGGATCCCAAAAGGGAGAGGAGATTCATGGTTCACGCCGCTGCGCAAGCAAATCGCCGAGCAGGCTGGGGCCAGCCCAGGTGTCCCAGCGAATGAATCAATCCCCACCCAACAACTACTACCTGAGATCGATAAGAATTGTCCTCCAGGAATCCAGTGGTTAAATGAGATCACGCGCACGCACGGAACCGGAACCGATGCCACGCTCGCGCGAGCGAGGTGGCCGACGGGCGACGGCGAGAAGGGAGAGGAAAAGGGAAGTGAACTCACCGAGGAAGTGCGCGAGGCCCTCGAGCCCCTCCGGGTCGCTGAACGAGCCCACGCCGACCTCCATACACGCCGCCGCCTGAGCACACGCAACCGAATGAATCAGGCGCACACGATCGAGTCGACTGCCGGCGAACATTCTCTGCTTCAGCGATGCCGCTGCGGAGACGAGCGGGAGGGGTGGGTAGAAACGGGGCGGACCTTGTCGGTGTCGGCGTCGCTGATGAGGAGGCACTCGAGCGCGTTGGGGAGCACCACGCGGCGGTACTCCCGCTTGTCGCTCCGCGCGCGGATGAACTCCACATTGCCCGCCGCTGCTGCCGCCGCCGCCGCCGGCATCTCGACTCGCGCTAAACCCCCCGCTCGCCCCCGGCCGTCCTCGCTCCAATCCCCAATGGTGCACGGCAGGAGGCTTAAGGCTTAAGCTGGTGGGGTGGGGGCGCTCTATTCTATTGCCGTCGTCTCGTTAATATATGCGGGGGCACGGGCGCACGGCAGGGTGGGGTGGGTGGCTTCGCGTGCGGCAGCCGGCAGGGGTTTCGAATCTCCACTTCCCCTCGGATGGGAACTGTTCGTTTCGGAGTGGCGACCGTGCGCGACTCCGCGATTGGGACCTTCCCCCGTTCTCTGCGCTCGGCGGTCGCTAGCCGGGCCGAGTAGGCGTAGTAAAAAAAAACTCGGAAGAAACTTTTGTTTTCTGTGGAGGAAACTTCGTTATGATGAACAATTCATCGAGAAATCTGACTTGTCTCCTCAACTTAGGAATCGAATCAAGCGATGGGATCCCTCTCGTGGCAGCACACGACGACTCAGCTTGGAGTCCTTGCTCAAGGATAGCCAGTTTCTTTGCCCCACTTGTGCACGAATTTTTCGGGTGCACGGCGCTAGATTTAAATATTAAGCAAGCACGCCCAAGATAATAACTCGGACAAATTCTCACGACCATCCCGTTTGGATGACAACTTTCCAAGAAGTTGCCAAGGCAGCACTACGAGAGAAGTTACGCTACTACCATTTCGCGTCGATCGGCTTGCTAATGTGTAATCGCACCGCACACCTTAACTTTCACAGCCTTCGTTTTGCTCAAAATTCATAAGCTACTGGACAAAATAGCCTACAAAACTGAGCTAACATGATTGACGAGCATCAAAAATATCTTATGGAGATCAGCTAGTGACAAGGTATCAGTTAATGACAAGGCTCAGGGCACCATTTAGAAACGTGCTGCAGAAACGCGGTTACAACAGTGCAATTAAAATCAGCAGCTTTATTTGCCAGGTAAAAATTATAGTCAGTCTTCCATTTGATCTAGCTCTTAAAAATTGCAACTATGCATTTGCATATTGAATGTAACAAATAAGCATCACTGCTGAATATTCTCAGATGCGCTACAGGCTACCGTATTTCCAAAATAGCAAGGTAAATAGGTACCAGTAATACATCTTAGTAACTCAATCGTGCTAAATAAACAATCCCTAAAGTTCATCCAAGTTGGCGTCTGAAAAATAACAGGACTGATTCTCCTCGAGGAACTGCCCACTAGAGAAGCGCAATGACAAAAGGTTGCAGCCATCACTTGGGGCAGGTTAACAAGGCCCATGTATCGGTTCACTGTACAGAAGAATACAACTTCTACCAGCTCTGGTGTCGTCTGCAAAGGGCTCAGCCAGGCGTTAAGGCTACCGAGGAGAATATTCGCAACTTGAAGCTGAATAAATACAACCACTTTCGTAGTTAGTTAGTTTTAGAATGACTCAGGGACGAGGAATCAGTAATGAGCTCCATCTCTACGTCCTGCTGCTTTTTGCGATAATCCTGAGCTGTTGATGTGACGATCTTAATGAAAAAGTTCATAAGCACGAGCCATACTACAGTGTTCCAGATCAATGCAAAAGAGAAATTCCACTGTTTACCCTGTAAACATGATATGGTCATAAAAAATCAATGAGCAAATAAGAACAGAAACGAAAACATAGGTCTAGAAAACTCAAATGACATAAAAAAAAAGATACCAACCTCAATTTGTGAGGATGGTGAGACTGATGCCGGTGGTGATAAATACTTCTCCTTTGCATTGTGGAGTTTGGCAATCACAGATGGCAAGTTGGCAGAAAACCCAGGAATGTGACCAAATATCCAGATTAATTCCTTTTCCATAAGGTACAAGAGTTGGTTGTTGCATAACGAGATGATAAACAGTGTCTGAAGAAGTGAGAAGGTAAAATTCATGCGTCAGTACAGAGACAGCAAATATTCATGCCAATCCATCAGATAATGTGTCAATATGAGAACAAACTAAAATGATAAGAAACTAAGTTAAATATAGTTGGAAATTGATAGTTTCCCAACTAAGTAATTTGCTTGATTTCACAAATAAGATCAGAAAAATAAGAAATATTATAGTACCTGTATTTTGTATGTTGTATTAAGATAAAAAAAATAGGCATTACTTTGAAAAATAAACAGTGATGTGCACTCCCAGTACATCACAACATCATTATATGCAAACTTTAGTGAATTTATTATTTGATGACAGTAAAATTCATATTTAAGTGAAAATTCCGGTACAGCTCACAACATATTCTGCAGAGCTTACAGAGAATAATCAATGTAGCCATGTAAGTCGCAATTTAAGTTATGCATGGGCCTTTGGTTGAGATAGCTTGCAAGATTTCAAGATTCTGGTCCTAACAGGACATAACATAACCAAAAAGACATGACCACATAATTGCACCGCAGAATATTCTGAAAAAATGAAGTTAATACATGATTGCCTTATAGACGCTTAACGCAGACCAGTAGACTAAATCACTAGCAGACCAGGTAAAAGGTGACAGAAAAGAATAAAGCATGTGGTACTAAGAGAAACCCTAAAAAAAGAGAAAAAAAAAACAAATTAGCATCAAGAAAAATAGTGGACAGATGGAAAACCTGGATATGAGTCTTGATTATGGCCTTCCCAATCAAAGTTGCAAAGAAGAACTCCCAGAAGGGTATGCCAAATTGACCACACATAATACCAGCAAGGTCAAACAGCGGGTTTGGAACCTAGGGAACACAAAGGAAATAAAATTGTATGGTAAACTATATATCCATTGCGTATTAATACTTGAAGCTTAACTTCAGTATACAAGAAATTTCATTAAGTTATTTTATGCACCAAATAGAAAAATATTCAGTTGAAGCCTGCAAAAACTACATGAACGATCTACTTCCAAAGCATAATTTTAACAAGAACTGGTTACATGTAAACGAACAGTACATGTACTTTTTGACAGAACTGATTACATGTACTATCTTATGTATCAAAAAACATTGCTCAAAGGTGTTGACGTGATAGGATGTCAGACAGGACATAGACCACTAACCGAAGCAAGTATCAAGATAGTGAAGAAGTTGAGGTGCTGAGAGTGAGAAAGAAGCCAGCGTTTTGTACGATTCAGATTGGATGCAATTGGACCATCTTCAGTCGAAGGAGCAACATCCAGCTCCTTGACAGCTTCTAACTCACTTCCTGACAAACGAGCTGTAAACACGGGATATCATTTACTCAGTATGTGCAGCTTAAAAAAGACAAAGCTGTAGATAGTGAAGGCTGCAGGTTTCAACTTTCAAGAACCCACAATCTAGTTTTTGCTACAAATTATTTTCTATAATTTAATATTCGTCCATATCACTAATTTATGACCCTTAAATAATCAACTCCAGCATGTCAACGTAAGATTCGAATAGACAGAGTAAAGAGTTTCATAAGACGTGACTATGGAGTGTAAACAAAGTAACAGTTTCAAAAGCTGTTTTGTATCCCATTGATAAGAATGAAACCAGTCTAGATTTGACGGATTTTTAAATTATGGAAGAGAGGACAATAAACAATGGAACTATTGAAATGTATTACTGAAGCTGGTGGAGTTAGGTACCTACAGAAGGCCACAAGTCAAAAGGTAGGTGGGTATAATAATGACGGCCCATATGTTATATAATAGAGTACAAAAGTAGACGCCATCAGATAGTGTTCAAGGGAAGTTGGTTTACAAACAATACAGATAAGTACTCTTCAGAATAAAATACATTGCACAATTACCAGCTCGTGATATAAAATAAGGAGGGAGCTCGCCAAGTGCTGTCCCGAAACCCCAAAGAACAGCTTCCAATTGAACCTGAGGAAGTAAATCAAAGACCGGGATCATCACTGAATGATCTGATGCAGGGTACATTGGCGATCCAAATTCCGAACACTTTTTGTCAAGCCATGATGGTGCCTGTTTAAGCAGTATGGTATCATATGGAGCAGTCTTCAAATCAACCCGACCACATTGAACAGCCTTAATAGTGAAGAGAGCAATATGGGGCCCAAGATATAGCACAAATGTATGCAAACCTGAACCTGCATTTCAAATACTAATTCTATTTAGAAAACGAACTCCATCCTCCAGACAAACAAAATAAACTTTGAAGTTTCATTTTCTAAAATTAACACTTGCCACACATTCATTGCTATTAGTGCTGGCACAGATACAGGTGAACCTTTCAGGCTATCATCTACAGACTAAAGTACAAGATAACTGCTAATTCAGTGAGTATACAAAACTAATTAAACATGGAATAGGCTTTAGCATTTCTGAGGAAACACAATAATCTAGGAATTTCCCTAAATGATGGCTTGAAATCGTCTAAAATACTGACCACACATGCTACTAAAAACATGAATACAGTTAGAATATCCTTCTTTCGGTTCAAAAGAGAAGGTCCTGAAAAATAATAACATGTGTAGTCAACCTCCAAGATGGCTCAGTGCACATACTAGTCATTGCAAAGACTATATAGTTTAATAAAGAATGAGTCAAATTTCCAAATTAAGTCATTCAAGCCCAGTAGATGCTTTGGCCATGTTTACAGACTGTATAGTTTAACAATAAAAGGTTTAAGTATTTCTAGGACTAAAATTGATCAATACTGAAGAGAATTAACCCATTATTCATATGTGCTTCCTTTTCTATATATAAATGGACTACATAATCTTGAGAGACCTAAGAGCACTTGCCTAGTCCAATTGACGAGGCCACACCTAATGAAACCCACCACAACACAAATTTAGCATAATTAAGGAACTCCTGCACATGCTGCATAGAGATCAGAAAATAAACATTAGCACTCAAGTAGTTTACAAAATACAGTGCCTAGTGTGATTACGCCAGTCTACTCATAACAACATAAATCAAATATGTAATAAAGTTGCCCCTAGCAAGTAATGTAGCACACCTTTTTGTGCAGACCATCTGTAACCAGAAGTGTAACCCCAGGAATTACCACCAAAACAATTAAGACAACAAACAAAGCACCTTTACTCAGGATATATGTTGCTAATCTTTTCAAGTATTGCAACATAGCTAACATGAAAAAGTGCAATGTCCTGAATGGGTGCTTTGTGAGAGTCAAATTCTCCAATTCCAATTTATGTTTCTCCCGGATTTCTGAAAATAAAGAAATAGTTAGGATACAGAAATACAGTAATGTCAACTTCAAGTTGGTTAAATACAATACCCAGCTGTACAAGCCGAGAGACTAACACACACTAACTAAAGCAACAAGTATCAGCTAGAACCGTAGAAGATAGTAGATGACAGCTAAGGGCAGGTATAATGTGACGTGCTTAAGTGTGTGCTTAAAAGGCGAACGTAAAGCACCTATATTAATTTTATCTCTTCCAATACAAGCACCTCTTTGTAGGTGCTCAGATGATTTAAAGTATTATATATTACTTAGTACTGGTTAAATGCATGAGCACCTTCTAAGCAT
Organism: Puccinellia tenuiflora; assembly: GCA_012064385.1. Lineage (NCBI taxonomy): Eukaryota > Viridiplantae > Streptophyta > Magnoliopsida > Poales > Poaceae > Puccinellia > Puccinellia tenuiflora. The sequence continues at coordinate 1,578,076 of QRDG01000041.1, read as the reverse complement.
TGGTGCCTAATCAGGCACTCCTTCAAAATAAAGACCAATCATATCCTACGTTGCGAGAAAAGACCAGTTTATCTTACTAAGCACCTCTCTAAGCACTTTCATCGTACATGCTCCAATGAGTAAACAAAGTAGGTATATGAAATGCGAATGGTTTTCCCACTAACTAGACAGAACATTATTTGCCTAGCCAGTCTTTAGGTAAGCCAAATACGTAAAACAATCACGCTAGGACTCTAGTAGATGGAGCAGTTTAATGGGTAGTTCATATGACCATCAGCAAATAAATCAACCTGGTGTTTAGTTTCAATGTTGATTTCCTATATGAGGAGGATTGGCAAAATTATTCAGGGACTGCAGTGGAGCAATCGACATAGCAAGGATATTTCAAGTGATATAATAGTTACATAAAAAAAAATAGCCTAGTAAGTTGGGGGTGGATGGGGGTGGGGCTTGATTAGCCTTTTTCTCTGGTTTGAGTTGTGACAATCAAAGTCATTTGGAGTGCAGCCAAGTTTTACACAAGTTAATGGTGTGGGGTACAGAGCTAACTCAGCTTATCCAGCAATCACAATAGGCAGTCGTTGAACTTAAGAAACAACAAAATTAGTATGTCAAGTTATGAACACATTGGCCATGATTACCCGACTCGTCCTTTTAGTACTCTACTATGAGACGTTGTGCCCTGGCTAGGCAAACAAAACAACTTGATGCAAGCAAACAGATATCCGCTCAGACTCTATTAACTTTCCATAAATACGTGTGTGATAACTATTGCATAGATTCATATAGTACTAAAACTCCTCGCTCGTCAAACGCTAACAAAACAAAAAGGCTGACGTACTACATACACCCTACCCTATGTGACAGAGCGCTTGATCCGCATTTGAATCCGAGCAAATTGCCATCCTACTGATAAACTGCCAACCCCGTTAACACCGACAAATACCTGACCGTCTGGCACTTCCCCCTCCGCAAGGTATCCCCAATCGAACTCAACTCGACAGCTACAGCTCCATTCCAAATCCCAACTCTCAATCAGAGCGTTTCACAGACCCATTACGATTACGGTGCCGGCCACCTCCGATCCGAAGAAGAAAAAAACTGGCAATGCATTGACACGGAAACAAAGGCGCGGATCTCACCGGAGATGACGCCGTCGGCAGCCCTCGACGAGCCCCGATGGGGCGTCGCTGCCGCCGTGGTCTTCCGTCGCCCCATCGCTCCCGCCGCGGCGCGAAAACCCTAGATCTCGAGGCGCCCGTGCACCGGACCCACCATGGGACGCCCGGGTCAGAGTCGGAGCACCTCCTACGGACAGGCTCGGGGGCGGTCGGAGAGGAGGAGCCTGGTCGCACGCACGCACGGACGGCGAGATCGGGAGGGGAGGCGATGGCGGTTGGGGGCGGAGCGCCGAACTAATGGCGTGGTGGCTCCCGTCGCGCGGCTCGCTTTTTTTATATTTTCTCCGGTTGGCCTGGTTCTCCTCTCCCTCCACCGGGCCGTTGTTTCCGTTGCTGCTGCGGGTGAGGCGGACGGACTCGAGGTCTCGAGCGCTGCGAAATCTGGAGCCGTTTCTTAGCTGAACCTGAAACGAGCGCTGCCCGCGGGGCCCGCGCGTGGTGGGTCCCGCGCGTCAGTGGCGGTATGCGACGAGGGAGTGGGGAGTGAGCGGGAGACGTGCGCGGGGAGGCGGAGGTGGGTGCTTTGTCGTTGCTTGCAAGGCGTTCCAAGGCATATGGGATGCGAGCACCGGCGGCCGGTGGAGAAATGCTGATCCGGGAATAAAAAAACAAGGAAGATGCCCTTATCTCGATCTCCCATGTTGGGTCGATTTTCTGCAAAAGGTCGCTCCGACCAATCCCGCGAGGATATGCGCCGGCGTCGCCTAGTAGGTAGGTGCTCGCCGACGCGCGTGCTACCGTGGAAAAGCAGTTTGCGGAAATTTGATTTGGGAGGATGTAAAATAGAGAAGGAACCATGTTTATACGTCGTCTCGTGTTTTTAAGGCCTCTTCGGTTCAAAGGATTTTTGAAGGATGTCAACCCATAGAAATTTTTGTATAGGGTCCATTTGGTTTGAATGAATGAATCGTACAAAATTACTATGGATCGGTTTACTACACTACAATCCTATAAGATTTGTAGCAAGGTGAGATGTCTTGATAAAAATGTATTTGTCTACTACCATTATGACATGTACTCAATCCCTATAGAATTTTCTCTATTGTATAAATAGAAATTTCCGATCTTGAAATGTTTTGGGAGGGTGTAAAATAGAGAAACCATGTTTATATGTGGTCTCGTGTTTTCAGAGACGGCTCCTAGTAGGACAAAGTCGGGTGGCCGCACGTCTTATCTTGATCTTTGACAAAACATTAACATGCACGTGTTTTTTTTGGAAAAAAATGGTCATATATTAAAAAAAATATGAGAAAGTTATGCTTGTTTTAGTGAACACTGAACACTGAGCAAAACCGATTCTAAAGTTGAAAAAGGGAACGGATTTAGCCTAGTAAAAAACTAAATATTTTATCTTTTTTTTACAATAGTTGATTCCCAACCTGACAAAACATGACTCTAAACAATATTATGGATGCGGGTATTTAAGGAGGACTTGAGGGCATTTTGGCTAGCTTATAGGGTGGCCGAAACCAACTCTAGATACTTTAACTTTGTATAATTTACAGATTTAAAATTCTAATTGTATTAGTTCAGTCAATATCGTTGGTTATATAAGTGAGAACATGTTTGCTCAATTGGAGAAATGTGTTTGAGATTCTCTCGTGAAAGATGTCAATTTATGCAGAAAATGACATCATGATTCTAAGTATGGATGGAACAGTAATAAAATGGGGAAAACAAGAAAAAAGGGGAATACATCAAGTCACTATTAATTATTTTGCACGGTGGACAACTTCTATGCTGTTATAGACTCTATTACACCGATTTGGACAAGCACTTAAATGAGTTATGTTTACAGAAGCAACTTATTTTGTCTTGAGTCAAGAGACACATTTCCTTGGTTCAAAATGTGAGTGAGTTTGCTGATCTTATAGAGGTTTGTCATTACTTTTTTTAATTATGAGCATGGACAATGCAAGATAACCTTGAGTTATTCATTATTCATACGCGGAGAATTGAAGACCTTATAGATGGTCTTGATATTTTAAAAGCATATCATATTTTCTAGGTTTATCGCCTCACTCAGTTGGCATTGCTTTTATCGGTGGCGTATATCATCAAGACCAAGCTTCACAACAGGATGTTAGTGATGGCTTCTTGATGACTTGATGATGTGCTACATTGAGCGAGGGATATTGAATAGTCTTGATCAATCAAATTACAGAAGATTTTCAAAAGGAAGGTAGAGCTTTTTCATAGTCTAGAACTTCAATAGATCGTTAAAATTTAATCATTGGTATGCTTTTAGTTTCACTTATATTCATATATGTTTATTTTTGTATTGTACTAAGTGATTATGTTAGAATCATATATAGTATTAATGTGACGGGATTATTTTAATCTTTGCATCATATTTTTAGAGTCCCTCCTATCTCAGATTCATTTTGTCCTTCACCACTTCATGTTTTTATTTTCTACAGTTAGAGCAACTCCAGCCGTCCCCCACGAAGCCCCCCAGGACAACTTTTCGACGCCGGCGGTCCATTATCCCCGTAGTCGCGCCCTCAGGACCCCCCCCCCCCCCCCAAGGCCTCGTTTTTCGCCGGATTTGGGCCAAATTTTATCCGGCGTCCCAGGCCGAACCCAGCGCGCCGGGTTCGGCCTGGGGGCGCCGGCGAAAGGGGAAAAATGCGCGGGCCACCCCTGTCGGCGAGAGAACCACCTTTCCACCAACAGATTCGGCCTTTCCTCCTCTCCTTCTCCCCGTCGCCGGCACTGACTCCTCCCTTCCGCCGCGAACTCGCCACGAAAACCACCGCCAACCATCGCGACGACCCGCCTCTGCCGTATCCCCTCCCCGCCCCATCCGCCTCCACCTGAGAATCGCCGTCGCGATCAAGCTTCGCGCACATCCTCCTCCATCCTGCCCGCGAGGTGTTCGACGCTTTGCCTCGATGGACTCCGACGATGAGGAGATGCTCGCCGCTCTGCTGGATGAGGAAGCCGACTTTGCCGCCGCCGACGACGAAGAGCACTTGCTAATGCTCGCCTGTCTGGCTGGCCTGTACGACGTCGATGCACAACCGAAGCGCGGTGGTTCGGCACCAGGTCGGCGCAAGAGCAAGACACGCTAGCGTGCCGAGGGGTATTGCATCATGTACGGCGATTACTTCGCTGACGATCCAGTACATGGCGAGAAGACATTTCGGCGCCGTTTCAGGATGAACCGGAACCTTTTCCTCAGGATTGTGCATGGCGTCCGAGAGTTCGACAGGTACTTCGTTTGCAAGAAGGATTGCACCGGCACGGTTGGTTTTTTCTCGCTCCAGAAGTGCACGGTCGCATTGAGACTGCTTGCATATGGAGCTCCAGCTAATTCGTAGGATGACTATCTGCGCATGGCCGGGTCCACCATCCTTGAGTGCTTCTACAGGTTCTGCAGAGCCATAATTGGCGCGTTTGGATCTGAATATTTGCGATCACCCACTGCTGAAGACACTGCTCGGATCCTAGCCGAGAATGAAGCAAGAGGATTTCCTGGGATGCTAGGAAGCATCGACTGCATGCACTGGAAATGGAAGAACTGTCCATTTGCTTGGCAGGTGATGCATGTAAAATGCATACATGAACTTTGCACTATAATACTTGTTTTCCATTCATATTTGCATCATATAAGAGGTATATTACTGTTATTTAATGATTTTTGGTAATTAATAATGATTTCCCCTTTTATGGAATTAATCCTGCGCAGGCAGAAAAACACTATTTCTTTCCTTATTTGTTTCAGGGCCTTAACGACGTCATAATGAGGTGAAAATTTACGGGGATCATTATTTTGGAAGGAGGAAGACCTAGGAGCGAAATAAGCAAGCGAACGGAGGCCGGAGGGACAAAAGGGGGTGCCCCACGCGGCCAGGTATAGGGGCCGCGTGGGCCCACCTCTTTTGGCCCTCGTGGCCCCGTTTGCGTCGATCCTTCGCCCTGAAGCATCCTCGTGACCTAAAAATGCCTATATAAAGAGCCCCCCGACGTTTTTCGAAGGGAGAGCCGCCACACGAGAGAAACAAGAAACAGAGACCAGGAGGCTGCAGATTGGAGGGGGGAAACTCCGGCGGAGCGCTGCCGGAGAGGTCTCCTTCTTCTCCATCGACATCTCCACCGTCTCCATGATGAAGAGGGAGTAGTCCACCTCTGGACTATGGGTTTGTGGCAGTAGCATATATATATCTCTCTCTCTCTTGAGCTTCACTAATTAGCACCATATGAGCTGCTGAACATGATTACGGTCATCGTTATATTACCTTTGTGGTGGATCTTTTTATGAGTTAATATATGTTGAGATTGCAATGTTTATTTCAGTTATGAAAGTAGATGCATATTATGTACCCCGTTCTTGTATCCTTGTTTTGATCAAGCATGTTTATGAGAGCGTGTGAGGGGGAACATGTGCATTAGTTGGAGTAACGGGGGTGGTGATGTGATAAGCTGACAACTTAATATCACGATCCACTGGGTGTTTACCTTACTTTGTTGCCTAACTAGGGATAAACCAAAATACCATGATGCAAGGTTGAGGAGTGACAAGCATCTACCTATGACTAGATCCAGCGTGTTCTTATTTTCACTTCATGTCATTAATCTTAAAGCTATACTCTGACTCATCTTAATTACTGAGGTGTATGATTTAGTTCGCATCTTGGTGGAGTATAAGTGAGACTAATAATCAAAAGGTCTCTATGTTAGGACGTGATGCCCATATAATTAGTAACATGTCATTAAACTTGTTTGCAATCTCATATGTTAATCCTATGTCTATTTATTTGCCACACTATATTAAAGAGAGAGTGTATGAGTGAAACCATGAACCCCGGTCCATTTTTAATCATAAGAAACAACTTTCCAACCACTTTTAAGCATTTTCTACATTCAGCCATTTTAAAATTAGAAAATACAAAAACACTTTTATTCATTGCATACACATATAAAAACCCAAAAAATATCATACATCATCATTACTATCATCCTTGCATTACTACTTACCACCATTGCATATTTATTTACTGCTTTGTATTCATTATTATCTTAATATCATTCTCACACCTTGTGCTTGACAACCACTTGGTGAGGTTGAGGGCACAAAGCAATCTACTTTGTTTGCAGTAAATCTAGAGAAGGACAAGGAGATAAAATCCCCACTACTGATTCCCCGAGAGTTCGATATTAAACCCTCGAGTCACCTTCTCGGGGAAAAAAACTTCCACTTCTACATACTCTGCACTTGGAGGCTCACACATATCCCATATATTATTTTCCTTTCAGGGTATCAAGAGTGCTTGTTGGCGTAGTTGAGGGAGAAACACTCTCATCAATTCCGTCATCAGCAGGGGATGTACAAAGGGCACAAATGCGGTTGCAGTGTCGTACTTGAGGCAGTGGCTTCGTATGATACCTGGATTTGGCATTCCTTCTTTGGAATGCCAGGATCAAACAACGACATCAACGTCCTACAGTGCTCGCCTGTCTTCTCCAAACTTGTTGAAGGTATTGCTCCCCCGGTGAACTTCGAGATCAACGGGCACCATTACAACAAGGGATACTACCTGTCAGATGTTATCTATCCAAAATGGTCAACATTTGTGAAGACCATCTCAAACCCTGTGCCGAAGACGGCTAAAGCTTGGTTTGCCAAGTGCCAGGAGGCTTGCAGTAAGGATGTCGAGCGGACATTTGGTGGGCTCCAAGCTCGATTTGCTGTTGTCCGATATCCTGCTATGTCCTGGTCGAAAGATCAGATGTGGGAGGTGATGACTTGTTGTGTGATCTTGCACAACATGATCATTGAGAGCGAGCGGAAGTATCCAGTGGATGAGAAGGAGAAGAAGGTGCCATACTTCAGACAGGGTCCTCTCGTGGGTGAGGATCCAGAGGAGAGCGAGCGTCTGCCTGTACCGAAATCATGGACTGCCTACCTTGCAAAGCGTCAGGAGATCCGAGACCCAGTAGTTCATCAGCAATTGCAGCAAGATCTGGTGGAGCACCTGTGGAGGCGCAAAGGCGAGGTCTAGGTTTATGTAATTTGATTTTAAAAACTTGTTTTAAATTTTATGATTTGTTAAACAATTTGTAATAATTTTTCTATCGAATTATTTGATACAAATGATAAATTTGCTTTAAAAATAATGGATTTACTATTAAAATACGCCGGGTTGGGGGCAACACGGCTGGGAATCGGGCTGTCCCCAGGCCATTTTTTTCCGCCGGCGTCCCCCCCCCCCCCCCCCCCCCCCCCGCCCCCAGCAGGCCCAAAAAAATGCCGGCAATTCGGCCTGGGGGGGCCAACGGCTGGAGTTGCTCTTAGGGTAACAACTTTGGTTTTCCTGTATGCCAGAACGAGCCTAGGTAACTAAGTCCAATGTGGCAACACAAATCGGTTGGATAATAAAAATGGAGGAGTCTATGGAAGCTACGTACTATCGAGAGAACGAATATTCTATTCTAGTGGCGATTTTTTTAAAGTATTGTATCCGATTCTGTAACTCTCACTAGCTAGGCGGGTACTTGTCCGGGTCCGGTATGCAAATCAAGCTTGGAAACGTTATTACATGTGCGGTGCTCGCATGTACGGCTGTTTTGTTATCTTCAAAGCAATATCTTAATATTAAGTTGTCGCGATTACAACACTTATATGCTCTCTGCCTTGTGAAACAGAATAAAACAGAAGAATCCTGCAAGCACAAAAGAATGAAACAGGAGAACCAAAGAAGCAAACCAAATTGGATGTTGTCATTGCCATCACGACCGTCAAGAATAACGATAGCTGACGATAAATAGTTATATTATCCAAAAGACCAAAACCGATGACCCGCATGGAAAATATAGTTACGACCTTTAGCTAACCTTTGTCCGTCTTATGTGTGCTCGTCCTCTTCGACTCTGCCCGTTTGGTGTTCGCCTGTAATCTTCTCGGTAGCCTTGTGTCCTGTGTGTGTGCAGTGTTGAGTTGTAAACTGGGTTCAGCTCTTTGTATCTCTTTCGTCGTTGGTGGTGTTATTAATTTAACGCCGAGCCTTTCAGTTAGCCTGTTATCTAAAAAACCTTTAGCTAACCTGTAAACTGCATTTGGTAGATCATGGGCTTCGAAGTTCAATTCCATGGTTTAGATATACCATTCTTCTATATGAAGCAAAGTATTCAATAGACCTGGTACTTCAAAATAAATAATTCATAGACCTCTACTTTTCGACAAGCCATGAGCGGGTACAACTACAAAAAGGATTCCCTTTGTAAAGGGAACTTTATTAGCTCCTAAGCGCGCCACGTGGCAGTAGGGGAGAGTTTTTGTTGGATTTTTGTTTCTCACGCGTGGAGGTTATACGTGCATTTATTTTCGAGATTCGTTTTTTAAAAAACGAAATATCTTTAGATCCGCTTATCCAAATTATGAATAGTTTTCATATTTGAGATCCTCTCGTCGAGATTTTCAAATCTAGATCCCATGTTGATATGTTTCGAGAAACTTTTTTTTTGTACTTTCAAAACTAATATGGTTATACTCTGTACATTCAAAACTAGTATGGTTATATGTACAGAGTACACAGAACATGAAAAGTACAAAACATAGTGATCAGGATGTACAGATTAGTGTGAACAGGATGTACGAGTACACAAAAACAGGATGTACAGATTACTGAAAATGTACAATCACAGTGTTACCGGATATACAAAACTGAAAATGTACAAAATTGGAGATATACATGCTACAGTGTATAAAACTGGAAATGTACAACCACATTGCTACCGGATGTACAAACTGTACATAACCGGATGTATAAAAAAGTTTGTCGAAACCTATCAACATGGGATCTAGTTTTAAAGATCTCGACGCGAGGAGCTCAAAAGTGAAAACGGTTTGTAATTTGGATAAGCGGTTCTCAAGATATTTTGTTTTTAAATTTTGTTTTGAAAAATAAAAGGGAAAACTAGCCCTCCCACCTCCCGTATCATTTTCTATTTCATCCTTCCAACTTTCAATCTAACTGCGATACGTGGCAAGCATGTAACAACCACAAGGACCAGATTAAGTAGAATTTGACACTTGGCGCGACGAGAGTCATCGTTAGGTGACCTTTGCGAATGGTTCCCTTTTTTTAGAGATTAGCGCCATGAGCAGAGCGAGCCGGACTTGCCTACATAGAGCTGATGTTGGGCTGTTGGGCTTGCTCCGTGCTTAGAAACTTACGCAACTACTACCTGTTAAGTACTATTTCAGCCCGGAACTTCTTCAATCCTTTTTTTATCTCTTCAATCCTGGTACCGTGGTACGAGTCTAGGAGCGACGCCCTTCTTGGCATATTGTAGAACGCTGGCTGTTCATTGCCTAAGGAAAACTGTTGCTTGCTTTCAGGTATCCATCTTAGAACCCACATAGGAGGACATCACTTCTCCCCTTTCTTTCTCTCTCCTTATCCTCTCCCTTGAGCGTCTCCCGTGCCGCCCTGGCTCCTCTCCCCGGCGGCGAACCGGTGGGGAGGGGGAGGAGAGGCCGGCCTCTCCTCCTTTCGTATAGCAGTAGGCTAGGCTGTAGTTTAGGGTTTGCCGAGTTCGGCGACTTGCCCTCTGTGGCGAATGTCGTCATGCCCTCCTCTCCACCCCGAAGGGCAGGGGCTCCGGCGTACGGGCACGGCGGCGTCGAGCACATCGACGAGATGCGCTTCGTGAAGTCTCCAAGAAGGAGGGTGATACGTGTCAAACGTATCTATAATTTTTGATTGTTTCATGCCACTTTTATACCTTTGACACTTATTTTCATACTAAGTTTATGATTTAATGTGACTAACCTATGAATAGTTGCAAAACTATACAATGTTCTTGTTTTACACTTTGATGTGTAGGAATTACTTGGAAATTGGGAAAAACGCAAAAGGAGCCTTGTTGGAGGTGGACTCTGACTTTCCTGAAATCTGTCCTCCTCATAGATTTTATAGATTGACAGTTTGAGACCATAAGACGACGTCAACTTAAAATCAATTTGCCTGCAACGTTGTGGGAAATTTCCATATCTTTCATTTAAACCCAAGAACAGCCCAATCAGAGCTCCGTAACTCCGGGAATCCCCGTTTTATTGAAGTCCAAATATCTGATTACGGTATTCCGAAAGTTGGTTACGTGATTGACTCCAACTCTTACCAAAATTGGAGGATTCGACCAAGCCACGACTTTGGGACCTCATTAAGTATATTAGGGGTCCCTAGGAAGGTTCTAGAGTTGCCCAAGAGCCATTGGATCAACGGGCCATCCATCGGAGGGCCGAGAAGCATTGCCTCCACCTATATAAAGGGAGGAAATCCTAGTTTTGGGGGCAGCCACCAAAAGCCATGAATTTTCCTCCTCCTTGCCTCTCATCTACAAGGGGGAGGGCTACTCTACAGCACCAAGAATCCATGGAGAAAGGCGGTTAGGGGGCGGCGCTCCCCCTAGCCGGCCGGCCGCCGCCACCCGTGCCGCCTCCGCCTTGCCCTTTCCTCCATGGCCACCGCCTTCACCGCCATCTCCATCGCCAATTCCTCATAGCTACAGCGGTTCACTCTCTCACAAACCTCTATAATCCCCTATGTAAACATGGTGTTTGATGCTATAAAATATTATCCTATGATCTATGTCATGTTTATGTAGTTCTTTATTGTCTTATGGTTGAATTATTGAATGTATTTGGTTGATTCGAGTTGTATGTTGATATGATACAGTCCTATGGTGCTCATTATATAATTGCGCATGTGGATAACATCATAGGGTTTGTAGTATGTGAAGGAGGCCGGGGGGTAGGGCTGTCGGAGTGACAGAAATCTAAGCCCCATCCCGGTTTTTGACATTGTATGGGATAAAGAGGACCTTATGAACTTAATGCTATGGTTGGATTTTTACCTTAATGAATGTTAGTAGTTGCGGATGCTTGCTAATGTTACAATCATATAGTATATGTAACCACAAGTAGTTGAGAACGTGTATGCTTTGCCTCTCTCTCACATAGAAAACTGCATCGAAGACGATGAACCGAATAACTTCACTAATTAATTATGAACAATTCCGCCACGCCTTCCATCACTTTTCCACACTCATGTTTATTTTATTTATGGTCTTTTAGTATACTTTATTGCTGCAGCAATTAACTTTTATCTTCTTGTTCTTTATTATATTGCAAAACCATCCTTTCATACCCGTTTTATTTCTATAGTTTTATTTCCTAGATAGAGTAAACGTTTGGTGTGCGTAGAGTTGTGTCAGTGGTTGATAGAACTTGAGAGAATATTAATATTACCTTTAGCTCCTCATTGGGTTCGACATTCTTATTTATCGAAAAGGGTACAAACGATCCCTACACTTGTGGGTTATCAAGACCTTTTCTGGCGCCGTTGCCGGGGAGTAATAGCGTGGGGTGAATATTCTTGTGTGCACTTGTTTGCTTTATCTCTAAGTAATTTTTACTTTCAGTTGTAAGTTGTTTTCTATCTTAGTATGGATAGGGAGCACGAATTACAAAAAAAAATAGTTCTACTTGTTATCTAAAACTTTTTCAAAAAGAGAAGTGATTGGAAAGATGAGTAATGGTTAAGTGGGGGTTGACCTTGAACACTTGTGTTCATGCCTATGAAACCAAAGCAAATGTTTTCATGGAAGCTTCTCAGCTAAAAACATGTATATATTGTGTATATACCACCGTAATATAAAAATAAAATGTATTTAGGACCTCTAGTTTATTTATGATGCAAGTTTGTTACTTTGCTGTCCAGAAACAGATTCTGTGCGCCCAGTGGCGGATCCAGGATTTAACCATGGCGGGGGCCGAACAAGAGAGTGACCATAAAATAAATATAACATGAACATATATCAAGTCTATAAGAATATTATGAATATCAAACTGTAACAATATATATATATATATATTGCAATGAAAGGGAAAGCTACATTTCTACTAGTTTGAATTTGGATCTACGCCCAGGCCTATGAAACAAATCAATAATCTTCTCAACATTGATCTTTGCAGCTATATCCATCCCAATGTAAACAACCATATAATGCTGAAGAAAGTTGTCACCCATTTTATTTCGAAGCCGTGTCTTGATAAGCTTCATTGCTGAAAAAGCTCGCTCCGTAGTTGCAGTTGACACCGGGAGAGTGATTACCAAACGCAGCAATCTATCAACCATTGAGTACATAGAAACTTTACCCGTTTTAACTAGTCCAACTGTCAAATCAGCAAGTGATGGCAACGTGCTCAGTTCTGGATGGTTGCAAACATCTAACTGAAAAATTTGGAAGTTGCGACTCCAACTGAGCTCGTTCTTGACTTGAAAAATCTACTGGATAGAATTTTTCTACACGCGTGCAAATCTTTTACATGTCAAATGACTCATGTCTTGGATCCAGGGAAGCACAAAGTGTGAGAAGCTCAGTAGTTCGTACACCAAATCGCTCATTTAGCTCAACTAATTGTTGATCGATCGCCACATTGAACACATCTGCCTTGTAGTGATGATTTACAGTGGTGTTATCATGTTTGTTCCGCAACTTAGTCACATCAACATACCTATAAATTATAGGATACAATGTATGTTAGAAATTAGAATCAAGTAATTGTGATTAGTTATTATTATACTATAGAGATAGAGAAAAAGAGACTTACTTGAGAGTCATGTCGGGGACCTCAATTTCATGTTTAACACAAAAGGAGTTAACCTCCTCTAAAAGCGACTCCCAGCCATCTTCTCGAAGATTACCCAATAGTGTCTTTGTGTTCGAAACTGAATCTAATGCATTTAAAATATCCAAAGATTTCTTCTGGAGTGTCTGACACAAGACATCGGTCATTTTCATAATTTTCTCCATGAGATGCAGAATGAACACAAAATCAAAAGAGGTAATTATCCTTAGTACATCTTCTTCAAGCTCTGAATGGACTTAAAGTGGGAACTCCATCTAGTGTCTCCTGCCCTCTGTAAAGAGCCTATCTGATTTGCTCCTTTTCCAGCATCAAGCTCTCCCAATTCAATTTGACGTGCAATTTCTGCTGCTTGATTTGCTAGTAACTCATCATTCCGTTTAGGTGATGCACTAACAACATTTATAATGAAAATTGCATGCTGAAAAAAATTGTACACTTCCTGTACCTCCCTTGATGCTGCAACAAGAGCCAACTGTAGTTGATGAGCCATACAATGAACGTAATATGCATAAGGACACTCCTTCAAAATCAAAGCCTTCAGTCCATTCCACTCTCCTCGCATATTACTTGCACCGTCATAGCCTTGGCCTCTAATATCTTGCACGCTTAAGTTATTATCTGCTAAAATAGAACAAATTGACTCTTTGAGAGTCAATGCAGCAGTGTCACTAACATGAACGGCATCAAGAAAACGCTCCTTTATAAGCCCTTCATTATTCACAAATCGAAGTACCAATGCCATTTGCTCCTTTTTAGATTCATCGCGGGCCTCATCAACCATTATGCAAAATTTGCTATCATCAATTTATTCTCTAATTGTGATATGTACCTCCCGAGAAAGTAAGCTAAGAATTTCTTGTTGAACAGAATGAGCGATGTACTTTGCATTTCCAGGAGCATTATCCAACACAACATCATTCACCTCCTTATTATAAGAAGCCAAAAGCTTTACCAGTTCAAGGAAATTACCCTGGTTTATCGATCCTGGAGATTCATCATGGCCTCGGAAAGCACAAGCCTGAAATGTTAACCACCTGCATCAAGTAAAATCATGCTTGTTAAATTGTGCAAGATATAATAATCTAATTATTGTTATATATTGAAACAAAGTATTGCGCTTACCGAATAGAATCAATTGTAACTCACAGTCTTAACCTTGCATCTGCAATCGCTTTTGCAGATGATTTCTCCATCACCTTATCGATATGAGTCATGCTATCTTTAAAATTTTCAAAACATCGTGTTGAGTAGTTATGGGCTGAACTGGCATCTTTTCCCATGTGAGTTAAGAAAGCACAATCTTTTCCACTATTTACCTTCTTCCACCTATCAAACCCCACAACGGTGAATGTATCCGAGCCACACATCCCAATTGTTTTTTTTTTTGAAAACAGGAAACAAGGCAAGCAGTATGCGCGATTTGCCGAAGGTGAATATTCTAGCCAAGGAAATTGCTTGAACCAACTAAATTGAAACCGACGGCGATGTTTTGGGACATCAGTATTATATGGATAATCCCTCAAGAATGGTTGGTATGGCCCCTCAGAAACATAAAATTGACGTGCTTCCACCTGCTTGTCAATAGGCAATTCCCAAATTTGTTGTCGCTTTCTGGGGTCTCGCTCATATGCTGTGCTTCTGACTCTAGCTTGTTCTGAGATTACAACACATGACTCAATATTTTGATAAGAAGTTTGCATATCAACCGGGTCAGGATTTAAATCATCATGTGCGGCAGGTTGCTCTTGCTCTGGAATTTCTGTCTCCTCGGTTGGATTTGTATTTTCGGCTGTGGAGTTGGAGGTCGAACCAACCGACTTGAAAAAAGTACTAATAAGCGGCATCTTCCTCTTCATGACAAACAAGTCTACGAGTAGTAAACATGATCATTAAATTTTTATAACTAGAAGATCAACTAGCATGTATCAATTACTGGATTAGATAACCAAGCTAGCAATCAATAATTGTAATGCCTGTACGATAATACCTTGGAGCGATAGATTTAGGAATTGCCGAATTGGGCGTGGCGCGCTGTACGGCGGCGGGTCGTACACAGCGTCGCAGCTTCGCTAATTACCAGCAGCCGGCGGGTGGCGGCAGTGTCTGGGCGGCGGCCACGGCGGCGCGGCGGCGATCCAGTAAAGAAACCCTCGCTGGCTGGAAGCGGCAGACAGATTACGATCGTAGACCCGAGTAGAACACGAAGTCAGATAGTAATCGATTATGTTGTTTCTCTAGGCTGTACGTGCAGTGGATAATGGCATCGGTCTTTGGGCTTGGCCCATCATGTGAGCACGTTGGCGTTTGGCCTGGTAGGATTAAAACTAGACTAATTACGTATGTATTTTGACTAATACATGTATACATACACCTACTGGTCCCTGCTGCATTCAGTTGGGGGTGGCCGAAGCATGGGGGTGGCCAGGCCACCGCGCGCCCCCTGGATCCGCCTCTGTGTGCGCCTGTTGCGTGAAAATTCCTAAAATCACCAGAATTTTATCGTTTTCTGATATTTTTAGACAGCCAACCTGATAGTTTTATCTATCTTTTGTTAGTTTTGAGTTTTCTGATTTGACCTACAGAAGTGCCTCGAAAAATTCGATCTTCACAGACTGTACAGTTTTTTACAGATTGTTGTCTTTATTTAGTATTGTGCTTATACTCGATGTTTATAATCTTTATTTGATCAATAGAAGTTATAAATTGATTAGTATACAGTAGATAATATTGAATTGAGGTCTTACAACTTGCCAATGCTTGGACATGAGTGGATTTTATTTAATGAGCACTAACCCTACTAATGAGTTTTGTGAAGTTTTATGTGGATATAGTCTATAAGATCGAATCAATATGGTGATATGAGACGAACGANCCGTAAGGGCCGGCCAGGAACTGGCGGATGCCCTGCACCGCTATGGCGAGGTCCCGGAGGGCACCAGTGATCTCCTCCGGGGTGTAGATCATGGGGCCCAGCGCGGCGGTGGCAGCCGGCGTGGAGAGGGCGCCGGACGTGGCCATCGGCGCTGTGGTGACGGGCAGCAGCGGGGCGGAGGTGGCGAGCGGGAGGGTTGTGGTGGGTGGCGGCGAAGACATGACCGAACCGAAGCTATCTGATACCAAATTGGTAGAAACTAGGGCTCTACCAGGCCTTGGGAGTAGGTTGTAGGGGAGGGAGAGAGGTTGGCGAGGGCGAGATCACGGCGGCCGGCGGCTGGGCGCCGTCCTTTACGAGGGAGAAGGCGGCGGCTAGGGTTCCGGCTCCTCTGGGAGCCGGGCAATAGAGTTATGACTATATTGCTTAATTCCAAAAGAGTTGTTTACATCGGTTTATATAATCTCACGGCTAACTAAGATAACTTGGAAACTAAGATAACTGAGATAACTTGGGCTAAGCCCGTAACTAATCCTGCTCATTGGGCCTCCTCCTTTGGTACGTAGTACCGGTCATAACAGATATTTACTCCTTGATGCTCTCCTAATTGTTTCAACTCTTACTCCTATGAGCGCATCATTAAAATAAGCCTAGCTAAAAGTCATTAAAGAAAAGTGCTCATGGGAGGCAACCCATTTTATTTTTACTTTCTGTTTCTTTTTGTTTTTCTTTGTGTTTGGGTGTTTTTACCTCTGTAGCAACTCCCTTGTATCCTTTTTGTTTCGGTTTTTGTGCCAACAATAGCCTCTAATGAGAGGAAAGTTAAATTTTTGAGTTGCTGTCCAGAAACAGATTTCTGTCTGTCACCATATGAAATTCTAAAAAATCACAGAACGTGATATGGGTCTGCAAATTTTTAAAAGTAAGCTTCAGGGTTTTGTCTAACTTTCATTAGTTTTAAGTTTTCTAATTTGAGGTGTCCCAGTATCCCTAAAAAAATCATCTTTACATTCTGCTCTGTTTTTGACAGATTCTGTCTTTGTTCTTATATTGCTTCTTTTACGGGCAAAGTGGAGTTCTTTTGATCCCGGAGCATCACTTAGATCTTTGTGGCAGTAGCTAATGTTTAGGAACAAGTTCATTTAATTTGTTAAGTGAGAACTGAAGGTGGATTATTTTGTTTGAGAACTAACCCTCTAATGAAGTTTATTAGAAGTTTTGTGTGAAGGAAGTTTTCAAGTATTCAAGAGCGAGGTGATGAAGGAAGATCAAGAAGGGATAAAACCTCAATATTGGGGAGGTTCCCATGGACCTCCTCTGAAATATACAAGAAGTCACAAGCGTCTAAGCTTGGGGATGCCCAAGGCATCCCCTTCTTCATCGACAATCATCAGTTTTCACCCGTGGTACTATATTTTTATTGCTTTACATATTATGTGCTATTCTTGGAGCGTTGGTTTGTTTTTTACTTTCCGTTTGTTTTTGTTTTGCCCTCTGGTCTTTTAGTTTTCCAAAAATAAAGTACCAAGTTTTACCCATTTGGTTTTAGTTGATGCATAATTAAAAAGTGGTTTTTCTGTTTTCAGTATTTGCTGTTCACTGCCCGATTTTTCATGTTTTACTGGAAGCTCTAAATATCACAATTTTTTTTACAGAGAAAGTATCAACTAATACTCTGCACGCTCAAAAATTGGCACAAATTTCAGAGACATTTAAGTTTACTTAAAAATTATGTTTTCCAGCTACTGTTTTTCTGGACAGATTCTGACTTTTGTTGCAAAAGTGGTCTCTTTGCGTTTTCATCTGATTCTTTTTGGATCTCATTCATTATTTTAAAGTTGTCCACTTAAGCAACCTCCCTGTAACTTGAAAACAAAATTTGTTTTAGTTTAATGGCAGCACTTTGGAAATATCATCTTTAGTATACTAATGTCTAATCGTAGAAAAAGAATGGGACAGTTTTTGTATTGAAGTTTTTTCACAGGGAATGAAGGAACATCAAATTGAGAAATATCCAAGATTGGTAAAAACCATAAGCTTGGGGATGCCTTTGCATCCCTCTACATCAACAACCTCTCGGTTTGCAAACCTTCAAACTTTGTTTTTTGAGCAACATAGAAACTTGCATAAACTTGGAGCGTTTGTATCTTAATTTATTATCTATTATATCTTTGTGTTAGCATCATGCACCATCACAATAATGAGATGATTGTTATATCTTTTATTTATACTCTTTCTGGAGAGTTGATTGGAGTTTTATTTGGTTGGTTAGTTATTTGTTTAAACTTAAAAATGCTGTGTGGATAATGTTGCTTCGAAGTTCATGTTTTCTAATGGTTAGTCTCAACTAGATAAGAGGGTATAATATGTTATTTTGATGTTAACATGCGTTATTTTGTTCATAATGTGGTATGGCGAAGTGGGATCCTGCTCCAAAAGATTTATTCGGATTGACTTGGCACATGTTCACATATGTTGAAAGACTAAAAATGCAGTCTGTTATGCCTTGACGGTTTATTGTGCTTTAGAATTGAAGAACCTCTCTTATGTTTTATTCATTAAGTATTTTGTCGCAAAGCATGATTATGGCAGTAATGCTCAAATTTGGTCGCTTTCCCGTATTTGTTAGCCTCCACTTGCACTGGGTGTAATGGTCCATCCGTGCATCCATATTCCTTAAGCCAAAGTATTCCATTTGAGTCCACTGTATCTTCCTATATATGGTATTTCACCACCATTCCAAGTAAATTTATCATGTGCTACCTTTAAAACAAATACTTCTTTTTGTGACACTGTTACTAGCTCATGAGGAAGTGGTAAGGAGTTTAGTATACCCTGTATCAAGCAAGTGTTTCTATTCTCATTTAAAATTACAAGAGAGCTGGTGCTAAATTGCATAAGCTTAAATATAATATATAAAGACACTCCTCCATGACCAGTGGAAAGTTGGCAGGCACCCGTGAATTTGGCTAGCCATGGTTTGTGAAAGACAAGGTGGGGAGGAGTGTCAGCTCAAAATAAAAATCCTAATGGAAACTGCTCTCAAAGTTTATATCTTGCTTGATACGGGTTATGATAAGTTTATTGCTGCCATTCGTTGACAAAGACATTCACTACACAAAAGCTCTAGCACATGATTAATCCATGCTTCCCTCTGTGAAGGACCTTTCTTTTATATTTATGTTGAGTCATCACCCTTCTTTGAGCACCATCTTATAGAGCATTGCTGTCATTCTGAGTATAATGTGCTTTGTCCCAAAGTCTTAATGAGTGGAGCATGTTTGAGATTCTATATCATTTCTGAAAAACTTTACTCCTAGTCTCTGTTTAATATCTCAAGAGGTGCCTGACATTTATGTTTTGCTCTACTAAAGGGGCAAGCGAGAGACCACTCTACCATGCTTTATTATGATCATTATAACCTTGTTAATGTTTATAATTTCATATTATTAACTCCTAGTTCGTTGTTATCTTTTCATTAGCTAACATAATTGCTTAAGTTTCGTTATCTATAAAGCATTTGTCATGCATTTGTTGGAGACATGATCCTAGCATTCAACATCAAAAATTATTTTGTTATCATTTACCTACTCGAGAACGAGTAGGAATTAAGATTGGGGATGTTGATACGTGTCAAACGTATCTATAAGTTTTGATTGTTTCATGCCACTTTTATACCTTTGTCACTTGTTTTCATACTAAGTTTATGATTTAATTTGACTAACCTATTAATAGTTGCAAAATTGCACAATGTTCTTGTTTTACACTTTGATGTGTAAGAATCACTTGGAAATTGGCAAAAACGCAAAAGGAGCCTTGTTGGAGATGGACTCTGACTTTCCTGAAATCTGTCCTCCTCACAGATTTCAGAGATCGACAGTTTGAGACCATAATACGTCATCAACTGAAAATCAATTTGCCTGCAACGTTGTGGGAAATTTCCATAGATTTCATTTAATCCCAAGAACAGCTCAATCGGAGGTCCGTAGCTCCGGGAATCCCCGTTTTACTGAAGGCCAAATATCTGATTACGGGATTCCGAAAGTTGGTGACATGATTAACTCCAACTTACCAAACTTGGAGGATTCGACCAAGCCACGACTTTGGGACCTCATTAAGGATATTAGGGGTCCCTAGGAAGGTTCTAGAGGTTCCCAAGAGCCATTGTATCAAGGGGCCATCCATCGGAGGGCCGGAAAGCATTGTCTCCACCTATATAAAGAGAAGAAACCCTAGTTTTGGGAGCAGCCACCAAAAGCCACGAATTTGCCTCCCCCTTGGCTCTCATCTACAAGGGGGAGGGCTCCTCTACAGCACCAATAAACCATGGAGGAAGGGGGTTAGGGGTCGGCGCTCCCCCTAGCCGGCCGGCCGCCGCCATGCGCCGCCGGCGCCGGCGCCACCCGTGCCGCCTCCGCCTTGCCCTTTCCTCCATGGCCACTGCCTTCACCGCCATCTCCATCGTCAGTTCCTCCTTGTATACAGTGGTCCACTCTCCCACAAACCTCTGTACCCCTCTATGTAAACATGGTGTTTGATGCTATAAAGTATTATCCAATGATCTATGTCATGTTTGTGTAGTTCTTTTTGTCATATGGTTGAATTATTGAATATGTTTGGTTGATTCGAGTTGTATGTCGATATGGTACAGTCCTATGGTGCCAATTATATACTTATGCGTGCATGGATAACATCATAGGGTTTGTATTATGTGAAGGAGGCCGGGGGGTAGGGCTGCCGGAGTGACAGAAACCTAAGCCCCATCCCGGTTTTTGACATTGTATGGGATAAAGAGGACCTTATGATCTTAATGCTATGGTTGGGTTTTTTACCTTAATGAATGTTAGTAGTTGCGGATGCTTGCTAATGTTCCAATCATATAGTACATGTAATCACAAGTAGTTGAGAACGTGTATGCTTTGCCTCTCTCACATAGAAAACTGCATCGAAGACGATGAACAAAATAACTTCACTAATTAATTATGAACAATTCTGCCACGCCTTCCACCATTTTTCCACACTCATGGTTCTATTATTTATGGTCTTTTAGTATACTTTATTGCTGCAGCAACTAATTTTTATCTTCTTGTTCTTTATTATATCGCAAAACTATCCTTTCATACCCGTTTTATTCCTATAGTTTTATTTCCTAGATAGAGCAAATGTTTGGTGTGCGTAGAGTTGTGTCAATGGTTGATAGAACTTGAGAGAATATTAATCCTACCTTTAGCTCCTCGTTGGGTTCGACACTCTTATTTGCCGAAAAGGCTACACACGATCCCCTACACTTGTGGGCTATCACCAAGCCGGACTACCTTCCATGGTATTGTGCCGGGTGTCTCATGTGCACCCATGGGCACAGTCTGGGTCGATGTCTTATTCGGCACCAAGGAGAACAGTCGGATCGAAAGCCTCCAGTTCGTGGTCGTGGACCTCGAGAGTCCATACCATGCCTTGCTCGGCAGGCCGGCATTGGCCAAGTTCATGGCGTCCACTCATGTGGCCTACCTCAAGATGAAACTGCCGGGTCCTAATGGTATCATCACCATCCCGGGCAACTACAGGCGTGCCATGGAGTGTGCCTCGACTGGATCATGCCTAGCCGAGTCATTGGTCATCGCGGCGGAGAAGAAGAGGATCCACGAGGTGGTGGCCATGGCCCAGTCAGCTCAAATCGGCATGCCGGGTGTGGGCAACCCGCAGCAGAGCGCAACGTTTCAGGAGTCCAAGGAAACCAAGCAGATCAAGATCGACGAGGCTAACCCGGACCACTCTGTCATCATCGGTGCCGGGTTGGACAGCAAATAGGAAAGCGAGCTCGTCAACTTCCTCCGTGAGAATCGGGATATCTTTGCATGGTCCAATCAGGACCTGCTAGGTGTTCCGAGGGAGTTGGCTGAGCACTCACTGCATGCAAGGCCGTGCCAGACCGGTGAAGCAGCCCATGCGACGTATCGATCCTGAGAGAAGGAAAGCTGTTGGTGACGAGGTAGCCAAGCTACTTGCGTCAAGTTCTATTGTGGAAATGCAGTACCCAGACTGGTTGGCTAACCCGGTCCTGGTAGAGAAGAAGAAGGATGACCCGAAAGCGGCCACTGTTTGGCGCATGTGTATCGATTACACGCACCTGAACAAGGCATGTCCTAAACATCCATTCCCGCTGCCTCGGATTGATCAAGTGATTGATTCCACAGTCGGGTGTGAACTGTTATCATTTGTAGATGTGTATTCTGGTTTCCACCATATACCTTTGAACCCTGAGGATCAAATAAAGACTGCCTTTATCACCCCGTACGGGGCTTATTGTTATCGTGTTGTGTGTTTTGGCTTGAGAAATGCCGGTGCAACATATCAGAGATGCATGCAGAAATGTTTGCATGATCAAATCGGCAAAAACGTGCAGGTGTATGTCGACGACATTGTTATCAAGACCAAGGAAAAACATACCTTGTTGGATGATCTCAAAGAGACATTCACAAACCTTCGAAAATTCTGGTTAAAGCTTAACCCGGATAAATGTACATTTGGTGTGCCGGCAGGCAAGTTACTCGGCTTCCTTGTGTCAAGCCGAGGTATCGAGGCAAATCCGACAAAAATCCGTGCTATAGAGAGCATGAAATTGCCGAGGTGTCTCAGGGATGTGCAGAAATTCACGGGTTGCCTGGCATCCTTGAGTCGGTTTGTCGGTCGGTTGGGTGAAAAGGCCTTGCCTTTGTACCAACTGATGAAAAAAGCAGATAGATTCACATGGACCCCGCAGGCAGATGCCGCATTTCATGAGATGAAAAGGATGTTGGCTACTGCGCCGATATTGGCCTCACCACTACCCAAAGAGCCGATGTTGATCTATATTGCAGCCACTAACCGAGTCGTTAGTGTTGTGGTGGTGGTAGAACGAGAAGAAGAAGGAACCATGGTGCAGAGACCAGTGTACTACCTGAGTGAGGTGATCTCTGCGTCGAAACAAAATTACCCTCACTACCAGAAAATGACATACGGCGTCTATATGGCGGCCAAGAAACTGAAACACTACTTCCAGGAGCACCCTATAACAGTGGTATGTGCCGCTCCGATCTCGGAAATCATCGGCAACAAGGATGCAAGTGGCCGAGTAGCCAAATGGGCTATTGAACTGGCGGCTTATGCGCCGCAATATGTAAGAAGAGATGCCATCAAATCTCAGGCTTTGGCTGATTTCTTTGTCGATTGGGCCGAGATGCAGTATGAGCCACCGCTGCCCGACTCCAATTACTGGAGAATGCATTTCGATGGGTTCAAAGTGAAAGAGGGCCTGGGTGCCGGCATAGTTCTTACCTCGCCAAAGCGAGATCAGCTAAAATATGTGTTGCAAGTGCACTTTGCGGCATCTAACAATGTGGCCGAGTATGAGGCATTGATTCATGGACTCAAGGTGGCCAAGGAAATCGGCATTCGCCGGATAGTGTGCTATGGTGATTCGGATCTGGTGGTTCAGCAGACCTCGGGCAATTGGGATGCTTTGGATGCCAACATGGCGGGATATCGGTTCCATGTCCAGAAAATCTCGGGATATTTTGATGGTTGTGAATTCCGTCATGTACGACGGACCGAAAATGAAAGTGCCGACATGCTATCCAAGATAGGTTCATACCGACAGACCATTCCGGCCGGTGTATCGCTGGAGCATCTCCGAAAGCCATCAATCAAGCCATCACCCGAGTCCGAATCAATATTTATCCCGGGAAATCCGGAATCCGATATCATCCCGATGGACGTGGATGTCGAGTGCGTTCTTCTGGACTCGGGGACTGCTTGGGAGAACTGGAGGATTGCTTGGGAGAACTCGGGGACTGTTTGGGAGAACCTGGGGACTTGTCAGCCTATGTCGGGTGTGATAATGTCGGTTGAAGCAATGGAGATTGATGAGCCGGCGCTCGGCATTCGTCCCGTGCCGACTTGGGCACAACCCATCATGACATATCAGGTGGAGGGCAGTTTGCTGGGTGATGAGGTCTCGGCCAGGCAGATACAAAGGTGATCCAAAGCTTTCACCATCATCAACAATGAGCTGTACAAGAGAAGTACGACCACAGTACTTCAGCGCTGTGTCGAGCCAGAGGAAGGTCAAGAGATTCTCCGAGATATCCATCAAGGAGAATGTGGTCATCACGCATCTTCAAGAGCCATGGTGGCTAAGGCATTCCGATATGGGTTCTATTGGACCAGTGCTTTGCAACAGGCAGAGGACATTGTCCGGAAGTGTGAAGGATGTCAAAGATTTGCCAACAAGATTCACATGCCGGCCTCAGCACTCAAAACTATTCCCATTACTTGGCCATTTGCTGTTTGGTGCCTGGATATGGTGGGACCATTCAAGCCAGCCAGAGGCAACATGACTCATATGCTGGTGATGGTGGACAAGTTCACCAAGTGGATAGAGGTAAAACCAATAAGGAAATGTGACGGCCGCACGGCCGTATCTTTCCTGAAAGATATCATTCTGAGATATGGTCATCCGCACAGCATCATCTCGGATAATGGCACCAATTTTGCAGAGGGAGCCTTTGCTCAGTTCTGCCAGGAAAAGAAAATCCGGCTAGACCTGGCATCGGTTGCGCATCCTCAGTCCAACGGACAAGTTAAAAGATCAAATGCACTGGTGTTATCCGGCATAAAACCCTGGTTGATTGAGCCACTACTGTGCTCTCCGGGTTGTTGGCTGGATGAATTACCCGCAGTATTGTGGAGTCTCCGGACTACACCGAATCGCTCTACTGGCTACACGCCATTCTTTCTGGTATATGGAGCAGAAGCGGTCCTGCCGACCGACATAGAGCATGACTCGCTGAGAGTCGCATTTTACACAGAATCCGAGGCTAAGGAGGCTCGGGAGAATGATCTCGATCTGCTCGAGGAGGCACGAGAGTTGGCATTGTCCAAGTCAGCAATATATCAATAGAATCTCCGACGTTACCATACCCGGAAAGTGAACCCTCGCAAGTTCTGCGAGGGGGACTTAGTGCTAAGGCTTGTGCTGCGCACTGCCAGCATGCACAAATTGTCACCTCCGTGGGAAGGACCGTTTGTTGTGAGCAGGGCTCTGCGCAATGATTCTTATTATCTTATAGATGCTCAGGCGCAAGTGAAAAACAAGATGGACAGATCTGGAGAGGAGACCAAAAGACCTTGGAATGTAGCCCTGCTTCGCCCTTTTTACTCCTAAGAATGCAATGTATGTATCTCGGCACCCTGAAATGAAATGTCGGCGCCCCGAAAGAAACTCGGGGACTGCCCTGTTTAAAAAATCTGTGTTTATCTCTGTTTTCATCCTTGTTTTCCCTATGTTGGATGGCTCTTGATCATATCTCAAAGTTTTAAGTATTGTATGCTATGTCTTTGCGGTCTCGTGACTCGACTGTCGAACGCCAAAATGGTAGACAAGAGCTGGAACCGCAACACTTAGTAGACAAGAAAACAAACTCGGGGACTTGGCCCAAGGGCAATCCGGCATATGTTGTTTATTAATCTTGTGTTTTATTCATTACTTTTATGTCGGATGATTTCAAACCTTATCTCAAAGTTTCTAAGTATTGTATGCTATGTTTCTGGGATCTTGTGACTCGACTGTCGAACACCAAAATGGTAGACAAGAGCAAAGGTTGAAAAAGTATAGTGAACAAGAAAGTAAACTCGGGGACTCGGTTTAAAATAATCCGGCATCCAGTGAATCTTGTTAAAACTTGCAAAGTAAAGTAGCAATCCTGAAAGCTTAAGAGTATATATTACATCTGCACCCGGCATCCCGGGGATTTAACGAATTGAGTTTTTCCTAAGTCTAAGTAGCAGCGTCAGAGGTATCCTTGGCAGAAGGAGTAGTATGGGTCTCGGCGGCGGTTTCCTCGGCCGCAGCCTCCGCGGCTGTGCCGGTGGCAGCATCAGGAGGGGTGTCGGCTTCGATTTCTTCGTCGACATCCTCTTCGCCTTCGTCTTCGTCGGTGCCCACCTCTTCTTCTACTTCATCGTCAGAGTAAACTGGACCCTCGACATAGTCGTGAATCGGGGCATACCTGATGAAGGAGTGTGCTCTTTCCTGACGGCACTGGATAAGTTCCGGATCAGTGGTCCACTTTGATCCGGCGCGCATCGATGCGCGTCGAGGTTGATGTTTTCGTACCACGAGAGGATATATATCATGGCCTCATCTGCACCAACTCGGGCGGCAGATGCCCGCCGCTCCCGAAGCCGTTGCTCGCATCCGAGCAGGCACCGAGACAACTCATCAACCGAGGCTGGGGTCTCGGCCTTTGGCCAGAAAACATTGTACACCCGGATGGCGGCGTTGAGAAGGCCAACTCCGATGGATTTCATGGGCGACAGGCATGCGCCCAAGGCTGTAAGGTGGTCATCAATTTCCCACTCCTGTGAGATCGGACCAGCCTTGGCCCTCCTCTCTCGGGCCTTCCGAGTAACGTTGTCAGCGGCAGGCTGAGTGTGGGGGGAAATGCCCTGAGAAAAGAATGGCTAACGCCGGGGTAAGTATGATCCGACATACATTGAAGGTCGGTAAAGACGGAATAGTAAAGGAGGCTTACGGGCCATCTCGTTGTTGATCCGGCATAGCTCCACCAGCCATTTGTCAGTCTTCTCCGTGAGAGCCTGCAGTTCCTGCTGGACCGAGGTAGCGCGGAACTCAGTGTTCTCAAGTGATTCCTTGAGTTTCTGGGTCTCGTCTACCCGGAGCTGCTTTTCCTCGGCAGCACTTTTCTCGAGCTCGGCATTGCGGGTCTGCGCCTTTTCGAGCTCGGCCTTCTTGAGCTCGGCTTGGTGTGCGTCTTCACGCACCTTTTGTTCAGTTGTGCCGAGATAGGAAAGTCAGCAAAGAATAATGCAAGTGCAAAGTAAAGCACAGAGTATGACTTACTCTCAAGCTCCGAGATCCGCTTCTGCAGCTCTTTAGCCTGGGCCTTGATGCATCTAAAATGCATACATGAACTTTGCACTATAATACTTATATTCCATTCATATTTGCATCATATAAGGGGTATATTACTGTTATTTAATGATTTTTGGTAATTAATAATGATTTCCCCTTTTTTATGGAATTAATCCAGCGTAGGCAGAAAACCCCTATTTCTTTCTTTATTTGTTTCAGGACCTTAACGACGTCATAATGAGCTATAAATTTACGGGGGTCATTATTTTGGAAGGAGGAAGACATTGGAGCGAAAGAAGCAAGCAAAAGGAGGCCCCGGAGGGCCAAAATAGGGGGCCCCACGCGGCTACAGTACCAGGCCGCGTGGGCCCACCTAATTCAGCCCTCGTGGCCCCGTTTGCGTCGATCCTTCGCTCTGAAGCATCCTCGTGACCTAAAA
Source organism: Puccinellia tenuiflora (assembly GCA_012064385.1). Lineage (NCBI taxonomy): Eukaryota > Viridiplantae > Streptophyta > Magnoliopsida > Poales > Poaceae > Puccinellia > Puccinellia tenuiflora. The sequence goes on along the minus strand of QRDG01000041.1, from coordinate 1,551,013 downwards.
ACGCCTATATAAAGTTTCCCCCGACTTTCTTCGTAAGGGAGAGCCGCCACACGAGAGAAACAAGAAACAGAGACCAGGAGGCTGCAGATTAGAGGGGGAAAACTCCGGCGGAGCCCTGCCGGAGAGGTCTCCTTCTTCTCCATCGACATCTCCACCGTCTCCATGATGAAGAGGGAGTAGTCCACCTCTAGACTATGGGTTTGTGGCAGTAGCATATGTATCTCTCTCTCTCTTGAGCTTCACTAATTAGCACCGTATGAGCTGCTGAACATGATTACGGTCACCGTTGTATTACCATTGTGGTGGATCTTTCTATGAGTTAATATATGTTGAGATTGCAATGTTATATTTCAGTTATGAAAGTAGATGCATATTATGTACCCCGTTCTTGTATCCTTGTTATGATCAAGCATGTTTATGAGAGCGTGTGTGGGGGAACGTGTGCATTAGTTGGAGTAATGGGGGTGGTGAAGTGATAAGCTGACAACTTAATATCATGATCCATTGGGTGTTTACCTTACTTTATTACCTCACTAGGGATAAACCAAAATACCATGTTGTAGGGTAGGAGGAGTGACATGCCTCTACCTAAGACTAGATCCATCATGTGTTTATTTTCACTTCATGTCATTAATCTTAAAGCTATACTCTGATGTTATCTTAATTACTAAGGTGCATGATTTAGTTCACATCTTGGTGGAGTATAAGTGAGACTAATAATCAAAAGGTCTCTATGTTAGGACATGATGCCCATATAATTAGTAACATGTCATTAAACTTGTTTGCAATCTCATATTTTAATCCTATGTCTACTTATTTGCCACACTATATTAAAGAGAGAGTGCATGTGTGAAACCATGAACCCCGGTCCATTTTTAATCATAAGAAACACTTTTCCAACCACTTTTAAGCATCTTTTACATTCAGCCATTTTAAAATCAGAAAATACAAAAACACTTTTACTTCTTGCATTCACATATAAAAACCCCAAAAAATACCATCCATCATCATTACTATCATCCTTGCATATTTACTTACCACCATTGCATATTTATTTACTGTTTTGCATTCATTATTATCTTAATATCATTCTCACACCTTGTGCTTGACAACCACTTGGTGAGGTTGAGGGCACAAAGCAATCTACTTTGTTTGCAGGAAATCTAGAGAAGGACAAGAAGATAAAATCCCCACTACTGATTCCCCGAGAGTTCGATATTAAACCCTCGAGTCACCTTCATTGGGAAAAACTACCACTTCTACATACTCTGCACTTGGAGGCTCAACCTATCCCTAATATATTATCTTCCTTTCAGGGTATCAAGAGTACTTGTTGGCGTTGTTGAGGGAGAAGAACACTCTCATCAATCCCGTCATCAGGCCTCCGTCCCGACTATTCATGTCGGCAAAGGAGAAAGAGGAAATCAGAAATAAGATCAAGACAGTTGGAAAGGATTGCTATGTCGGTGGGAGAGAGCGGCAGCTTTGCTGTTCAGCTCTGCTTGCAGCAGCTTGTACTTATCTTTGAGCGTCTTGTGTGCCAGCAAGAGCTTATGGTGCAGCTGGGTCCGCTTGGTCGTGCAAGACTGAAAAGAGCAAGTCTTAGTGTTATTGGTGAAGATTCGCGCCGAGTAATCTTTACCCGACCAAGTTTCAACTACTCAACCCGAATCTCGGGGACTGGGGATAAGGGATATCTATTATAAAAAAAGTTAACCGAATAAATCTTTACCTCGGCAACCTTGTCGGCTTCGTGAACGGCGGCCTTCACCGCAAGCATCTTCTGCACGAGAAGACCCGGTCCTAGTGGGAGTCCCCCCGAGCTCACTTCACCTGAGTCAGCAGCATTCCAGTCCATGCTATACTGCTTGAGTGAGCCCAGGCTGTTCCCGCTAAGAGTTTGCAGTGGGGCAAACCCCCAGTTGGAGCTGGTGGCCTGGATGCCGGTAGTCTGGATGCCGGTCGACGTCGCCACCGCTGCACCTTGGCTCGGTGGAACAACCATCCGTCGATCCGGGTTGGGCGGCGTTGCTTTTGACGGGGCCTTCCCGGTTGCAGGGGCCGAGGCCTTCGTTGTCTCTTGCCGCTGCTTCGGCTGCGGATGTGTCGGCGGCGGTGGTGGCTGTTGCCGCGCTTGTGCCGGTTGTGGCTGTGTCGGCGGTGTCGGTTGTGGCTGCTGCTGCGGCTGTGTCGGCGGTGTCGGCTGCGAGGCGGTTTGTTGCCGCTGCTGTTGTTGCTGCTGTTGCGGAGGTTGTGGTTGCGGCTGCTGTGGTGGCTGGATCTACTCCGGTCTTTCCGGAGTCTTGGTCTTTTCTACCTAGGTGTCCATGAAGCTGACACCGGGGTCTGCATCTCGGTCGGGCGCCGAGGTGTCGGCTCCGACCGGATCTATGGTCTCAGCTCCTGGGGCGTCCGGTCCCCCTCCGATCCCGGCATCGGGCCCCGGAGCTGAGGGTTGTGCCGGCGGGCTCGTCCTTGGCGGGCTTGGCGCGCGGGTTCGTCCTTGGCGGTGTCGCCAGAGGTGACCGAATAGAGGATGCGGTCTGCGTGGCCTCCAGGGGCTCCCTGCAAAGGAAAAAACCGACATGTTATCTCGGCCGAAGGAAAAAGAACGAGCAAAGCAAGAAGGAAATATGTCGGCTAGAAAAAACTTACGCATCGGTGGTTGGTCGCTGGCGTGGCTTCCTCACCACCTTCTTCTTCAGTTTCTTCTTTGGAGGGCCTGAGGCTCCTGAAGACCCGGCGGCTGAGGACCCGGTCGCTGCGCGCTTCCGGGTTGGGCCTTGGCCTCCCACGGCGAGGGGCGGCACGTCGAGCACCTGGCCGCCCGAGTCAGCTGATGTCAAGGGCAGTGGATATGAGAATGCAACGGGCAAGGGTCATATACCTCCAGAACTTCACAGTCGTCGTCGTCAGACCAATCTTGAACGGAGGAGCGAGTCTTACCTGAGGTGGGAACAGAGCCGACATCGGGAATCGGCATGTAATCCTCGTCGTCCGGATCTTCCGTGTCGGCGACGAGGAGATCTTTGCCCACTTGGCGGATGGATCCGGTCCATCCTCGGTCTTCTACCAGGCAAATCTCTACGTGACAAACACAAAAGAATCGAGTCAATACCAAAGGAAAAGATAGCGAACCGACATAAAAACTTATGTCGGCAGAAAGCTTAGGTCGGCTAAAGTATATGGTTACTTACGGCCGGTGGAAGATTGCTCCGGCTATGGGGTTCCTTGCCCCATTCCCACTCCTCCGTCATCTGCGTCCAGGCTATGGCCTTGACGCGCCTCCGGATCTGAGCCTTTTCCAGCTTGAAGGTGCTTGTCCGGGTTGGATCAAGCGGGCCACTCATGTGGCAGATTTTGTGGACTCGGCGCTGCACCGGGGAGACCCGACGACTGATGAATGTCGCCACCAGGTCATCGGCCGACATCCCCTCTTCCTTGAGCTGCTCGACGACCCGGCGGATTTCCTTGACCTCCGCCACCTTGTCATTCGGTTTGTACCCCCAGTTGTGTTGCTCGGTGGGGGGTCGAGGACGAACCCTGGGAGGTTGATCAAATCAACGTCGGTCGCGTTCTTCACATAGAAGAAGGACCGGAGCCATTTCCGGCATGACTCCAGGCTGTAGATGCGAGGAAAAATGGAGGTGCGCCGAGGTATGATGGTGGCGGCCCCGCACTGAGTTGTCTCTTTGGGTTTGTCGGGATTTTCAGGATCCGGGACAACCTGCTTCCGGAATTGGAAGTATTTGGAGAAGAGGTTGACGGTGGGCCAGAGGCCGAGGTAACCCTCCGTGAAAGAAACGCAAGCGGAGAGGGTGGTGATGGCATTAGCCGGAAGGTGGTGAGGCTGGAGGCGAAATTTGTCGAGGAAGCGGCGCATGAAATCGCTGGCCGGATGCCCGAACCCGCGCTCAAAATGGGCAACAAAAACGACATACTCACCGGGTCAGAGATCCGGCGCTAGCTCGGGACCCGGGAGCCGGCATGTCACGCCAGCCGGGATGCGGCGCGACCGGGTTAGCCAGTCAATCTCGGCCTGGGTGATGTCGGAGCCCTTCCAGGCGGCTCTGGCGGATCCTTCCATCACCGTTTCCTCGATGGGCTCGATGGAGGTATCCTGAGAGGCCATTCCGGCGGAGAAACTCGGTGGCGACCAACGGTTGCCCGTGGCAGCGCGGCGGCGTGCTGCAAAAAGATTCACCGGCGGTGAGCAAGAAATTGCCGCGGTGGAGAAAGAAAGGAACGAAGAGCGAGAACAAGCGCTAGATGAAAAAGAGAAAAAGGAAGGACAAAGAGATGCTACGGCGGCGAGGTCACCGGTGAAGATAGAGAGAGCAAATCCTAGATGTGAAAAAGGAAAGGGGAAAAGAGGAAGAGAGGAGCTTACCGTGGCGTTCGGCGTCGGTGAGTGGCGGCGCGTCGGTGCGTGCGTGCGCGGCGATTTCGTCCGGCGGTGCGTCGGTGTACGTGGAGCAGTGCGGCGGCGGCAAGGTGCTCAGCGCACTGGAGAACAAGAGGAGGAGAGAGCTAAGGAGGGAGAAATGAATGTGGAGGGGGGGAGATTTGCCCCCTCCCCCCTATTTATTAACGGCCGAGGGAGATCGTGCGTGCGAGATTTACTGCGCACGATCTCCGTAATAGACGGGATAACTACCCCACGATCCGTGCCACGATTCCCGTAACGGTGTAACGGCCGCTCGATCTGCCGCATGATGGGCCACAAAGTGCCAACGGTCCCGTGCGGCGCACCCGATCATGCATGACCCGAGGAGACGCACGGGCGACGCGGTCAAAGTGCACTTGAGTGCCTGCGCGGGCGTGGCGACCGGAGTGACCAGCGTGACACGTGTGGCGAGCGTGCCATTGTCACCTCCATCTGTGCACGAAAACCGAAGCGTCAAGCAGAGATGCTCTGCCACGTAAGTGGATCGATGACTCGGAGGAGCCGAGGGGTTCTTCCGTATGTCGGAACAATCCGACATAAGGTCGAATATCAAGTTTGAATGACAATCAGTTTCCGACATAAAAGTTTAGCCGGCATATGCTATGTCAGTGATCAGTTAAATGCTGGTTGTTGGGTAAACCTGACGCAGCCCTACATCCGAGGCTGCAGGACCACGCCAGCTTCGGGGACTAATGCCGGGGGGCTACCCCGGATTGGGTCGAGGTAAGGAGTTAAGAGCAGGACCCGGAGTTGACAGGGTCAATGCTGACCGACATAACATAAACCGGCATGGTTGAGATAGTCATGCTGGTTTGAACCGACATATCTAAACCGGGGTACCCGGACCGACATACCCGTTATGTCGGTTTGTCTTTACGGTTCCTTGTATGTGCAGGGAAAGGCAAACCGAGTCAGGTGCATCTGGCATGGCTATGCCGGATAAAGAGGAAGAGGCTATCTCAGCCGGCGGTCAAGGCATCTGTCTTGTCCCTCCAAACACGGGGCAGGGCGGCATGCAGCAAGTGGACGACGTGATATGTCTCCACCATACCGCTGACCAGGGAAGTATGGTGGAGCAGTGCACAGGCATGGCGGGAGTGTCCTGTCCAGGACAGAGGGAACCGTGGCGACAAGGGCTGACACGGTCTCGGCGTGGCGACAGCGGCGCGTATGTCGGGTGGCGACCAGGGGGTATGGCCACAGTAGTTATGTCCGTCACTGTAACCCAGGGCACCGCTATATAAGGTGCCCCAGGCCCTCCTGCGCGAGGGACGACCAACGGAGGAGAGACAACCACTTCCAACGATCTCAGTTCTTAGCATACATCTCGAGGAGCTCCTCTGTAACGCGGATTGTGACATATATACATTCAGACAAGCAGGAGTAGGGGTTTTACCTCCTCACGAGGGCCCTGAACCTGGGTAAAACCGTGTGCGTGTGTGTGTGTGTGTTTGTGTGTACTTCTACGCATAATCCCTCCCCGGTGCCATCAGCGTCCATCGGCCCCAACATAAGCCTACCCATGGCATCTGTCTGTTCACCACGACGACACAGTTTCAAGCTTTTGACTGTATTTCTTTACTAATTAATTTCACTCAAATAACCAGCAAGTTTAAGCATTCATCTTAATATCTCAAAACAATTGATAAAGCATCAAGTATCCACACAATGATCTACAAGACTATGCAGGCTTTCATTTCATTCCAATATCACACGGATAGCATTTTGTCACTTTGACAATTCAAGCAATTTATCAATAAAAACTCTCCAACAAGTATAAGTGAAGAACAAGAGAGTTTAACATCAACTACTAGCAGCCCTAAATAAGATAAAAGCTAAAAGTGAGAGCTTACTAGCAAACAAACAGTAGCTAAGAATACTCAACAAGATATAAACGAAGCAAAGGAGTATTCAAATGAAAAAGCGGAGCATGTCTCTCTCCCACACAAATAAAGCTAGGATCCAACAAGGATATGACCAGCACACAAACAAAACTGAAAGCAAAAAGACGCTCCAAGCATAGCACATAATATGTAAAGTGATAAAAACTTACTTCAACAAAGACGACCTCATGATAGTCGATGAAGAGGAGGGGATGCCTTGGGCATCCCCAAGCATTGACGCTTGATGGTTCTTGATATTCAGAGGGGGTGCCATGGGGGCATCCCCAAGCTTGAGCTCTGACCCATCTTCAATTTCTTCATTATGCTCTCCTTTGGAACTTAAAAACTCCCTTCACACAAAACTTTTCATAAACTGATTAGAGGGTTAGTGCTCATAAATTAAAATGCACATGTGTTCAACTCAAGACAAATTGCAAACAACTTTATTGGGCATTATCTATTGTTTAATAAGCCTCAATATGGTACTCCTCCTCTAGAGTATCACATTTGACGATAGTAAAAGAGACGAATACAAATAAAAGCACAATCTGTCAAAAACTGAACAGTCTGTAAAGATTGAGTTTTTTCGAGGCACTTCTGTAGCTCAAATCAGAAAACTCAAAACTAACAAAAGATACATAAAAGTATCAGGCTTGCTTTCTAAAAATATCAGGAAAATATAAAATTCAGGGATTTTATGGATTTTCGAGCAGTGAAGGACAGAAATATGTTTCCGGACAGCAAAACAATACCTCACACTTTCAATGCATTAGAGGCTAAACTTGGCACAAAAAACCAAAAGAAAACGGTACAATGAAGTTGCTATAGAAGCAACAACTTCATGACTCAAGAAAAACAAAAACAAACTGAAAGTAAAAGATGGGTTGCCTCCAAACAAGCGCTTTTCTTTAACGCCTTTTAGCTAGGCGCAATGCCAAATATCGAGTTTTTTCAAAATCCATTGCAACTTTTCCTTCAATAAGCACTTCTTTCTTTTTGAGGGGAAAGGAAAACCTGCCCTTAATGGGAAAACGAAAGCATATGCAGCCCTTTTTAACATCAATAAAAGCTCCCACAGAACGAAGGCAAGATGTTCCAAGAACAATATTAGCTTAAGCTTTTGACTCCAAAACCAAAAATCAACCAAAGTAGTCTTATTTTTAAATGTGACAAGGACTTCATTAACTCTTTTATAAATTTTTGAAAAGCTACCATCGGAATGAGAGTGACAAAGAGGATAATCAAATAAGTCTCCAAAATTCATAGTATCGAAAACCATTCTAGGCATAGTTGACACCATAGAACCAATATCGCAATAAGCAAGGAACCTTCTATCATTTATTTCAATAGGAATATAAGGTTCCCAATCTCCATCTATTTCAAGAATTTGATAATTTTTTAGAGCTCTTCTCTATTCCATTTAAATTTAAGTCACACAAAATATTTTCTATTTTATCCAATCTATCAAGTATTCCATCAGTTTTCTCATTCGTGGGAAAACAACCAAACCATTTATAATTCTAAGAGATTCCAATTCATCAATTTCAAGAAATTTTCCTCCAGTAATGACGTCCAAAGCATGCTTACATGCATCGGATAGTCCATAGTAAAAGCATCTCAATAAAACACACATAGCAAGCATGGGTTGGATCTTTTGATGTAATTCTGAAATTCTATCCCAAGCATTTTTTAAACTTTCTCACCCCTTTTGTTTGAAGGTGAAGAACTCGGCCAAGAGAGGCATATCAATAGTGGTAAAGCTAGACATAACGACAAAGCAAAATAACAAGACAGGAATAAAGACTACACTAATTTTTTGGGGTTTTAAAATTTTGCAACAAGAAAAATACGCTAACGAGAAATAAAGCAAGCAAGACAAAAACAAAGTAAAGTGATTGAGAGTATGAGACTCCCCTTGCTGTAGCTCCAAAGTCCCTGGCAACGGCGCCAGAAAACTGCTTGATTGGTGATGAAAGAGTTGGCGGGGAATAATCTTCTTATGTACCTTTAGTGTGTTCCCCAGCAACGATGCCTGAAAACTTGATGGCGGTCGGTGATGGCAGCGTTGGGTTGTGCCCCAAGCGAACGCGTTGATGTAGCAAGTAGCAGTTTTCCCTCGTTAACGAACCGAGGTTTATTGAACCAGTAGGACTTTGAAATCAACAACAAAGTGAATGTTGAAGATCTCTGGCGCTTAATCTTCAACAGATGTGGACCTGCACACACTCAACCAAATACTTTGTCCCCAACGGCGGAAAGGTTGTCAATCTTTCCGGTCTCGCAGAAAACAAAGCGGTTAATTGTATTGTGAAATAGATGAAAATATGAAAATGGACCAGTGGAGTAATGATGATGAAAAGTGATGAATAAAGGTTGCAATCAATGTGAAAAGATGGACCGGGGGCCATGGGTTCACTAGTGGAGTCTCTCAAGTAAATAAAACACTCATATGATGGGTAAACAAATTACAGCTAGGCAATTGACAAGATTATAACACAAACTTAATCTAGCTATGACAAAGAGAACATGATAATGATTATGTAGGCATCACGACAATGAACAAAGACCGTTGAGTCCAACTGCATCTTTGTCTAAAAAGTCCACCGTGGGATGCTTCCGTTGATTAATGGTTGGGTGGTGCCCCCAACTTAATGCGGTGATGTAGTAAGCAGCAGTTTTCCCTCAATTAATTGAACCGAGGTTTATCGAACCAGTAGGACTTTGAAATCAACAACGAGGTGAATGTTGAAGATCTCTGGCGCTTGACCTTCAACAGACGCGGACCTGCACACACTCAACCAAAATACTTTGCCCCCAACGGCGGAGAGGTTGTCAATCTCTCCGGTCTCGCAGAACACAAAGCGGTTAATTGTATGATGAAATGGAATAAATGCAAAAGTGACCAGAGGAATAATGATGATTAAACGAAAGTAAATGAGGTTATAAACAATGTAAAAAGATGGACCGGGGGCCATGGGTTCACTAGTGGAGTCTCTCAAGTAAATAAAATATGCATGTGATGGGTGAAAAAATTACAGCTAGGCAATTGACAAGATCATGACACAAACCCAATTTAGCTATGACAAAAAGAATATCATAATATTTATGGAGGCATCACGACAAGAACAAAGACCGTTGAGTCCAACTTCGTCTTTGTCTAATAAGTCCACCGTGGGATCGCTATCCGGCCTGTCACCCAACGGTATTAAGTTGCAAGCAACAGACATATGCATTAAGTAAAGTGCATGATGTAAGCAACACTAATATCAAATGAGACACTAGCGCCGCTGTTTTACCCTTAGTAGCAACAGCACACCCTCGCCCTTAGATGTTTCTGTCACTCGTGCCCAGGAACAAAAGGGGGCATGAACCCACTATCTAGCATAACTACCCTCTCTTGGAGATACGCACAATCACTTGGCCAAAGTAACTACGCACATCGGAGAGCATGCAAGAACATAAATAACACATATAAGAATCATGCACAATCTGAACATAACTTCATAATCCATCGGATCCCAGGAAACACATCACATAGCATTACAATAGTCGATCTTGATCATGTTAGGCAGCTCACAAGATCATAATACATGAAGCACAAAGGTGAGAGACTACCATCTAGCTACTACCATGGACCCGTAGTCCATGGTGAGACTACTCACACTTCATCCCGGAGGAAGGCATGGCGATGAAGAGCCCTCCGAGATCGATCTCCCCTCCGGCAGAGTGCCAGGATCAGCTTCAGATGGGACCCCGAACTAGGGTTCGAGTTGACGGCGTGTCGGGGTCGAGTTTCTGGAAAATAATGGCCGCCCTCACGTTTTTAGGGTTAATAGCAATTTATAGGCGTCGGAGGGCCGCGAGGTGGGGTCCCAAGGGCAGGCGCGGGCCCCACCCGTAGGTGGCCCCTAGGCCGCGGCAGGGGGGCACCTCTGCCCCCTGGGCCTCCCCTCCGGCTCCCCTTCGGTCTGGTACTTGGTTTTGGCGTATAAAAATTCCACAAAAATTTCCAGCGCGTTCCGAGAATATTTCCAGAAGTGAATTTCTGAAACAAAAAGACAACAAAAACAGGGAACTGGCACTGGGCATCTTGTCAATAGGTTAGTCTGACAAAATACTTAAAAATGATATAAATGACAATAAAAACATGTGACAATATCACAAAACTAGCATGGATCACTCAAAAATTATAGATACGTCGGAGACGTATCATGGGATCGCTATCCAGCCTGTCACCCAACGGTATTAAGTTGCAAGCAACAGACATTTGCATTAAGTAAAGCGCATGGAGTAAGCAATACTAATATCAAAAGAAACATTAACACCGCTGTTTTACCCTTAGTAGCATCAGCACACCCTCGCCCTTAGACGTTTCTGTCACTCGTGCCCAGGAACAAAAGGGGGCATGAACCCACTATCTAGTATTCTTGGAGATACACACAATCACTTGGCCAAAGTAACTACGCACATCGGAGAGCATACAAGAACATAAATCAACATATAAGAATCATGCACAATCTGATCATAACTTCATAATCCATCGGATCCCAGCAAACACATCACATAGCATTACAATAGTCGATCTTGATCATGTTAGGCAGCTCACAAGATCATAAGACATGAAGCACAAGGGAGAGAGACTACCATCTGGCTACTGCCATGGACCCGTGGTCCAAGGTGGGACTACTCACAAATCATCCCGGAGGAAGGCATGGCGATGAAGAGCCCTCCGGAATCGATCTCCCCTCCGGCAGGGTGCCGGGATCAGCTTCAGAATCACCCCCGAACTAGGGTTTATGGTGGCGGCGCCTCGGGGTGACTTCTCTATAAAATAATAGTTGCCTCGACGTTTTTAGGTTTAATGTGATTTTATAGGCGTCCGAGGGGCCAAGAGGGTGCCCAGAGGGCAGGGGCGGGCCCCACCCGCAGGTCCAGGTGGGGCCGCGGCCGCTGGCCGCCCCTGCCTGTGGGTGGCCCCCCAGGTTGCCCTTTGGTCTCCTGGTGCCTTCAGTCGAATAAAAATTCTCCGTAAATTTTCAGCGCAATCCGACGATATTTCCTGTGGTGGACTTTCTGAAATACAAAAACAGCAAAAACGGGAAACTGGCACTAGGCATCTTATCAATAGGTTAGTCCGACGAAATGCATAAAAATGATGTAATATGATAGTAGGAACATGTGACAACATCACAAAACTAGCATGGATCAATAAAAAATTATAGATATGTTTGACACGTATCAGGCCACTGGACGCAACTCAACATGGTTGCAGAAGTCTGATCTCATCTTTGTGGTCAAGAAGTTGTGTCTTCATCACATACCATTCAAAGACATTTATGTTGCAAGTAATGAGTATGTACGTATGGTTTGTCGAAAAAAAGTAATGAGTATTTATGCATGCAAGACTTATCGTGGGCGTTGGGTATAGCTACGTGGAGGACTCGAGCCTACTCACGCGACGGACGCAGGTGGCTACAGATGCCATCGAGCTCGTTAGGCCATCCGTAATGGGAAACCCCAAGTCGTATCCAATGCATTCCATGTCAGCACAAGAAATCAACCGTTTCCTAAATTTTCGTCATCATTTAATTCTTTCACTTCCACCTATTTATCCTATTATTGGCAGGACAACCATAGAAGTTTGCTGATTGGAAGAGATTAATGCCTTTCCTCGTTTTACATGTCAATATCCGGTTCTAAAATAAGAAACGATTCTCTCCTCTTTCTCATTTAATGAGGCTTCTAGCTAAGAAAAATTCTTACGTGGCTGTTTAAGAGATGCCCCAGCGTGGAGCGTTAGGGAAGGCCTTAGGGTGCTCACCGAGGAGATACCCACCCTACAGAGCAGCACACTTTTCCTCGTCGGGGAGTCCTATCGCGGCAAGCTTGCCACGATGATCGGTGCCTCCATGTCAAGGGCCATCCATGCTGGTACCCTTGAGCTCACCCTAGGTGGGGTTGTGCTTGGGGATAGCTGGATCTCTACAGAAGATTTCACGGTGAGCAAGTTAAATAGGTTTGGTTCCATGCAGCATCCGTATGTGCAGTTGTTGCATGAGGTGTCGAGGTTGAATGACAACTTCGTCGCCCCCGCCAACAAGTAGTAATCGACAACCTTTAGTTTACCTCGATTTCCAAAGGCATGCACATGTGAGCACTAATTTTATACTTCTTTCTCCGCATGGCAGCAATGCTAAAGGAGGAGATGGCATTAGGACAGTTTGCCACAGCGCGAAAGATTTGGATTAACTTACTTGATTCGATTGATTCGGAAACTGACAACGTAGTAAGTGTTTAGTAACCACCACTTCGCATAAGACACTATGCAGGTTCCAGCTATTATGTACCAAATTAATTTCATGACAAAGTATTAACAGTACTCATGTAAAGTCAATTAAATCCGCATGCCCATTTTGCAGAATATGGAAAATTTGTTCCTTGAGTCTAGCATGAATTCGTTGTTGGCTCAGTCAGCCCCCACACCATTGATGACATCATGAATGGGGTCATTAAAAGAAAGCTCAGAATAATAGAAAATCCATCTATGTGGTTATTGTCTTCATTCCGCAGCCCTGGGCAGCACTGATAATGGATGTTGATGAGTTGGGTGGTGCCCCAAGCGAAGGCGGAATTGCAGCTAGTAGCAGTTTTCCCTCGTTTAACGAACCGAGGTTTATCGAACCGGTAGGACTTTGAAATCAACAACGAGGTGAATGTTGAAGATCTCTAGCGCTTGACCTTCAACAGACGCGGACCTGCACAGACTCAACCAAAATACTTTCCGGTCCCGTAGAAAACAAAGTGGTTAATTGTATGATGAAATGGATGAAATAATGAAAAGTGACCAGAGGAGTAATGATGATTAAAAGCAAGGAAATGAGGTTGTAAACAATGTAAAAAGATGGACCGGGGGCCATGGGTTCACTAGTGGAGTCTCTCAAGTAAATAAAATATGCATGTGACGGGTGAATGAATTACAGCTAGGCAATTGACAAGATCATGACACAAACCCAATTTAGCTATGACAAAAAGGACATGATAATATTTATGGAGGCATCACGACAAGGAACAAAGACCGTTGAGTCCAATTGCATCTTTGTCTAAAAAGTCCACCGTGGGATCGCTATCCAGCCTGTCACCCAACGGTATTAAGTTGCAAGCAACAGACAATTGCATTAAGTAAAGTGCATGAAGTAAGCAATACTAATATCAAAAGAGACATTAACACCGCTGTTTTACCCTTAGTAGCAAAAGCACACCCTCGCCTGTCACATCCCGAAAATTCGTCCCTAATGTTAGTAATGATTTTCTCCGGCCTGAAAAACTTTTTTCTGTTTCCAAACTATTTTCTTCCCACTTGATGGTCTTTGAATTGACTTTGATTTCGCTCACTTGGAAATTTCCCAATAATCCTCGATCTCTATCAACCCCCACCATATCTCGATGCCACTATTTTCGTGGTCACCTATTGATGCCACTCCAATGTTCCAAAGCCATTCTGTCTAACCCACCAAAAGCCACCGCCTCAAAAGCAACTTTCGATAAATTCTACCAAGCACCCAAATGGTTCCCTCATACATATACATCAACCCCGTGGAAAAATATTCCACAGTCCAATGCAAAATCCCAAGGATAAATCATATTCGCTATTATGCCATTCCCAATCCAATAATTATTCAGACACATTCCACTCATCCAAAAATTCTGAAATTTTGGTGAGGTGTATGATTTACCCTCCTGAACATTTCACTCCATTGTCCCAACCTCATTTGAGCAATATTTTAGGTACTTCCTTTGTAATGCCCTTTTCATGCCTATTTGCTATTTCCAAAGCAACCCCTAGCTACAAAAATCATTTGGCCTTGATACCTTTCCAAATAGACAAACATCCCTATAGAACACCATACCCAGAGGATCCTGTCCATATCATTTGATTTAGTGCGTTTGGCATGCCCATGCCATTAGGGCACTTTTTGAACACCAATTTATTTGACTATCTTCCATGTACCCAATTGAGCTCAAACTTCACACACATACTAGATACACCCATTATAACCTATGGTGAATTTTGGGGATTTTTCTGAGATGTGCAAAGCCTTGATCATTTCATCGAACACCTGGTGTTCCCTAGTTTTTCTGGATTTTTGTTCAGACCAAGTTGAAAACCAGCGAACACCTATATCTAGAAAGTGGTAGGTTTTTAAGTTTGGCACAAGGTGCCGCAAACCGTTTTCATTTTGGTGCCCTGAGTCGGCGGGAACGCGTCGATGCCGCTCGTGGCGCGCTCCGAATGCCAGTGCGGGCATGACGGCGTACTGTTCCCCGGGTCTCCACTGTTCCCTCTTGTCCCAACCGCACCCTAGCTGTTGCCAAACCACCCACTGCTCCCCTGGCTCAGACCATGGTCGATCTTATCCCCTCCCCCTCGCCTCCATGGCCATGGACACGTGGTTGGTCGCCCCTCCTCGTCCCTGCCTATATAGAGGCCAGCCCGAGCTCTCTCGCGCCCGAGCACCCTCATTCTCCCCTCCTGGAGCCCTCTGCTTCGTTTAGTCGCGGGATGGCGGAACTCTGCTCCATTTCGGCCGAGGATGTCGCCGTCGGTTCACGAACCACGGCGAGCTCCATACCGAGCCATCCTCCGATTAAACCGGTGGAGTGGTTCCCCTTCGTCTCCTCTCCCTCCCGGACCAGATGTTTTTCATTTTGGTGCACTGTGGCCTCGGCCCCGTCCGGAACCGCCGCCGGCGAGCTCGTGGGACGCGCGGCCATGGCGGCGCTTCCAGGCCTCCCCCGGGCTCGTGGCTGCCATCTTCGGATGCGGCGCAGCGAGGCGGTTCCCTCCCGCACCTCGATGGCCGGCGGCGTGCACCAAGGCGGCAGTCGGCGGTCGGCGGTCGAACCGGCCGAACCGCGTCGGGCTCGCCCGCGCGAGCCGTGCGCGCGTGGGGCGGCTCCGGCAGCCAGCGGCGCGGTGGCCCGGCGGTCGGCGGCAGCCCACCCGAGTTCCCCGTGCCCGGGGCGGCTCCGTCAGGCGGCGGCGCGGTGGCCCGGCGGCCGGCGGCAGCCCTCCCGAGTCCCCCGTGCTCGCTCGCGTGCGTGCGTGCAGGCAACGGATCGATCGATCCATGTTAGCTTGTGGCGTACTTTTTTTTCTTCCAGATTACGTTTCCGTGAAGCGAAGGCGTATTTCTGGTGAAACACGCGACCAGCCCGGCCCAGTCAGTTTCGGCCCGTCCTGTTTTTTTTCCTCGAAGTGGGCAGCGGATAGTTATACTTCGCACAGACATAACTTTTGACTCGTAACTCCGCTCGAGGTGATTCAAATTTGTAAATTCCTAGTTTTAGGAGCTCTATCCAGTGGCATAGGTGCTGTATTTTTTGTAAAATGGATGTATGCTGAGCACCCTTATACATATGCATAGGTCCATCCCGCGGTACCGGCAAATCGAGACCCCAACCCGCGACGTGCCCATGACCCCGAAACCAAATGGCGTCGATCGTCGAAGGCAAGCTAACCACTTGCTATGATCACTCAAGCGGTGTTGTTTGTTTGCATAATACCATGTCATATGGGTGCTTAGTATCTTATTTTATTGCTTGTCATTTGTCAACTGTGCGTCACGAGATATCGTGGCTTTGTTTTCATTCCTGTAATACGATAAACCCATCAAGTGTGGGTTGAGTTCCGGCCGGCGACTAAATACATGTTGGGCACGCCCACGTGGATTGAATCTCGCCTACTTTCAGTATTATTATTTCATGTAACTTTACTTTCCTGCAATACGATAAACCCATCAAGTGTGGGTTGAGTTCCGGCCGGCGACTAAATACATGTTGGGCCCTGCCCACATGGATTGAATATCGTCTACTTTTCTGTAGAGTTGTGGCGTGTGTTGGACGGTACCATACACCACTCCCCATTCCGGCGACGATGGACTGGGGGAACCGCCGCAGTCAATGGAATGGAGGAACGGGATCGCGTGGACGCCTCCACTAACTTATGTAGTCGACCCGTGGCTGCTACTGGCCGGAGGCACCTCCGCCATCGCCCGGTTGACGCTAACCAATTGTGTTATTTTATTTTCTTTACTCGACCCGTGGCTGCTACTGGCCGGAGACAACTCCGTCCTCGCCCGGTTGATTTTGTTATTTTATTTTCTTTTACTCAACTGTGGCTGTCACTGGTCGGAAGTATCTCCGTCCTCGCCCGGTTGATTTTGTTATTTTATTTTCTTTTACTCAACTGTGGCTGTCACTGGTCGGAAGTATCTCTGTCCTCGCCCGGTTGATTTTGTTATTTTATTTATTTTCGTTACTCGACCTGTGGCTGTTTACTGGCCGGAGGCATCTCCGCCATCGCCCGGTTGAATTCATTCATCTTTGCTGAATTATTACATGATTATTGTTGCTTATTGCTTGAACTATCGTGTGGCTTATGTTTGCTTATGTTCGTATGTTGAAATGATATTATACTTGTTGTGTTGGACTAATCATTTATTGTGTTGGACTAATCCTCTGTTGTTGGAATTGTTGTTGAATGAAACTGGACTAAATGAAAACCCCCTCCAAACTTCGATAGGGTCAGTCTATAGTGCCACTAATCTGAACATTGAACGCACTACCACCGTCGCCCAAGTGGGAGAGCCATAGCCTATGTAACCTATCAAGCCTCCTTTGATGCTACCCACTTGGCAAGTCTAGTCGGTTACTGCATAGTTGTGGTCGGGGCTAGTCTTGTGAAGGTTCTGGAGCTAGGCGTTGCTCATGAGTTGGGGACGTGCCGGATTCACTTCGTCATAAGACATAGAGTTATGCCGGTAGCTATACAGGGAGTGTCTTGGTAGCGTGAACGGTTATGTAAATGTATCTTGCCGTCATGAAGCAAGGTGCATTTAGATGGGTGGTAACTGCAACCTCTCGAGAGTGTGTCAACTAGCAGCTAGCCTTGTTCCTAGGTTATGGAGCAGTTCAGTGTCGGTCACACTATTGTCCTTTGTCGAGTCCGGAGGTTAAACCTAAGTTCGGTGTGAAAGGAAGATGAACAACCTGATTTCATTAAATGAGCACTAAGCTGATGCAGGGAATGTCACATGAGCTGAGTGAAAGGATGAGGCCAGTGGGCCTAGCAGTTGACAAATGTGGTAAGGCCGTTGGGCCTAGTGGTGATGACAGGTGATGTTGAAATATTTAGTACCCATGGATACACTCGCTATTCGTCACAGGTAAGTTCTTTGCGTGATCTCCGGTACACGATCCAACCCCACCTGGCTTGGACTCTGTACTGGTGATGCCCCCGTTGTTTGCTTATGCCATGAATTGTCGTGCTCCTTTGCTGCTATCCCCCTGGAATGTCGTAAGTAGACACTTGCCATGTTTAGAATATTTTCTGTCGCTAGCTGCTTGTTGCCTGACTTCTTGACTGTTCATATCTTGTGGTTGTTTACTTGCGAGTACGTCATTGTACTCAAACTGGCTTTTCATGTGGCCAGACGTTGAGGGGATTCGTCTACCACCATCGCAAGGAGGTCGAGCAGAAGCGTGCTAGGATCAGTAGCCCAGCCAGATGCCTGTGGAATGGAGCCGCACTAAGCCATTGCCGTATCTTTGTCTTCCGCTGCCAGTTAAACTCTGTCCGGTGCCATACTTGGCCTTGATAATTTTTCAAGCCTTTATGGCCATGTAAAACCATTTATAGCCCACTGGGCCTGATTGTGTAATGATATTTCCGCTATGTTGCATTGTCGTAATGTGCGTCCGGATATCCTGGGCTGGCGCACGGGGCGACCGCCTCTCTGGTGACATGTGCCAGAGGGGGGTGCCACATCGCCCTTATACGCTTCTGTCACTCGTGCCCAGGAACAAAAGGGGGCATGAACCCACTATCTAGCATAAATACCCTCTCTTAGAGATACACACAATCACTTGGCCAAAGTAACTACGCACATCGGAGAGCATGCAAGAACATAAATCAACATATAAGAATCATGCACAATCTAAACATAACTTCATAATCCATCGGATCCCAACAAACACATCACATAGCATTACAATAATCGATCTTGATCATGTTAGGCAGCTCACAAGATCATAAGACATGAAGCACAAGAGAGAGAGACTACCAACTAGCTACTGCCATGGACCCGTAGTCCAAGGTGAGACTACTCACAAATCATCCCGGAGGAAGGCATGGCGATGAAAAGCCCTCCGGGATCGATCTCCCCTCTGGCAGAGTGCCGGGATCAGCTTCAGATTGGAACCCGAACTAGGGTTTTCAGTGACGGCGCGTCGGGTCGAGTTTCTGGAAAATAATGGCCACCTCTACGTTTTTAGGGTAAAAGGCAATTTATAGGCGTCGGAGGGGGTCGAGGTGAGGTCCCACGGGCAGGGGCGGGCCCCACCCGTGGGTGGCCCCTAGGCCGCGGCAGGGGGCGCCTCTGCCCTGTGGGCCTCCCGTCCGGCTCTCCTTCGGACTGGTACTTCATCGTGGCAAATAAAAATTCCCCGTAAATTTCCAGCGCGATCCGAGAATATTTGCAGAAGTAAATTTCTGAAACAAAAAGACAGCAAAAACAGGGAACTGGCGCTGGGCATCTTGTCAATATGCATAAAAATGATATAAATGACAGTAAAAACATGTGACAATATCACAAAACTAGCATGGATCACTCAAAAATTATAGATACGTTTGAGACGTATCAGCATCCCCAAGCTTAACTCCTACTCGTCCTCGAGTAGGTAAGTGATAACAAATAATTTTTGATGAGACATGCAACCAACACAACCTTGATCAAGATAGTAATGCAAATCAAAGGATGTAAATGAAGAGATACAAAACAATTGTCTATAATTGATAGCAAGAAAGCAATGAATAAATAAGTTGAATCATTCAAGCAAAACCTTTCATAAATTGTATGTCAAAGATATGAAAACAATGTGATCAACATATTTGACTAATTCACAAGGATAATAATTCCAAGACAAAAGTGTTGGAGAATCAACACAAAGGAAGATGTAAGCATTAGCAAAAAGCTTCAACTTCCAACGGCTTATCTTATAGATAAAGTCAATATAAAGATTCATGTTTAATCTTGATAATATAATATGCTCAACGATACCCAGGGTCAATACTAGATGTTTGCTTTTGTGGAGATAGAAGGAAAAAGGGAAAACTGACTCAACATGAAAAGTAAAAGAAAGGCCCTTCGCAGAGGGAAGCAGGGATTAGTCATGTGCTAGAGCTTTTTGATTTTTAAAACAGAAGTAAAAATGATTTTAAGGTATGCATGCTTTCGTCAACGACTTCACAACAGAGAAGCTATCTAGTCCCTCATGACAAGCAAGGTTTTTAGACTTGTGAGAGCAGCTGGTTTTTAGAAGAGCGAGTACGCTCTTCTTTCTCCTTGGTTTCACCACTGTCCAATGTTTGGGCTGATTTCTCAGTTTTGCATTGCGCGGAGGAGAATTGTGAGTTATATTTATATTTTTGCTTAAGCTGCTCTCGGGTTGATTCAAGTGAAGACGTAATCCATCGACACCGGGTGAAAGGGGGGAAATGACCTTGCTCGTCACAAGTTATATCTAGCTCTCCACTTCTCCCTCATGAGCTTAAAAACAGAGGCACAAAAAGAAGTATTTTTAATTTTTTAAAGGTAGCACATGACAAATTTACTTGGAATGGCAGGAAATACCATGCATAGGTAGATATGGTGGACTCAGCTGGCGAGAAAGTTTGGCTTTGGGGATTGGATGCACGAGTGAACCATACACTCAGTACGAATTTTGAGGCTTAGCAAAAAGGGTGTTTGAAGCAAACATCTAAGAATAACCGGTAACAGAACAACATAAGACATTTACCAGTCATAACCATAAAAACTCTACACCGTCTCCCTTGTTGACCAAACAATTATTTTGATGGAAAGATTTGCTCTATGAATTAACAACTGTGAAAAACCACACAATTTCAAGCTTTCAACCATATTTCTTTACTAATCAATTCCACTCAAATAACCAGCAAGTTTAAGCATTCAACTTAACATCTCAAAACAATTGAGAAGCATCAAGTATCCACACCATGATCTACAAAACTATGCAGGCTTTTCGTTTTATTTTATCATCACACAAACAGCATTTTGTCGCATTGACAATTCAAGCAATTTTTCAACAACAACTCTCCAACAAGTATAAGTGAAGAACATGAGAGTTTAACTTAATAACTAGCAGCTCTAAACAAGATAAAAGCTAAAAGCGAGAGCTTACTAGAAAACAGACAGTACCTAAGAATACTCAAAAAGACATAAGCGAAGCAAAGGAGTATTCAAACGAAAAAACGGAGCGTGTCTCTCTCCCACACAAATAAAGCTAGGATCCAACAAAGATATGACCAGCAAACAAACAAACAAAACTGAAAGTAAAAAGATGCTCCAAGCATATCACATAATATGTAAAGTGATAAAAACGAAGTTCAACGAAGACGACCTTATGACAGTCGATGAAGATGAGGGGATGCCTTGGGCATCCCCAAGCTTTGACTCTTGATAGTTCTTGATATTCAGAGGGGGTGCCATGGGGGCATCCCCAAGCTTGAGCTCTGATCCATCCTCGATTTCTTCATATTCCTCTCCTTTGGAACTTAAAAACTCACTTCACACAAAACTTCTCATAATTTGATTAGAGGGTTAGTGCTCATAAATTAAAATGCACATGTGTTCAACTCATGACAAATTGCAAACCAACTTAATTGAACATTAGATACAGTTTACTAAGCATCAATGTGGTACTCTACCCCTAGAGTATCACATATGACGATGATAAAGAGACAAATGCAAAATAAAAGCAGAATCTGTCAAAATCTGAACAGTCTGTAAAGATCGAATTTTTCGAGGCACTTGTGCAGATCAAATCAAAAAACTTAAAACTAACGAAAGATATATAAAAGCATCAGTCTTGCTTTAAAAAATTATCAGAAAAATATAAAATTCTGGAGATTTTAGGATTTTCGTGCAACAGGCGCACAGAATCTGTTTTTGGACAGCAAATCAATACCTCGCACTTTCAATGCATTAGAGGCTAAACTTGTCACAAAAAATAAAAAAGTGAATGATACAATGAAGTTGCTACAGAGGTAATAATTTCATGACTCAAGAAAAACAAAAAGAAAAATTGAAAATAAAAGATGGGTTGCCTCCCAACAAGCGCTTTTCTTTAACGGCTTTTAGCTAGGCGCAATGCCAAATATCAAGTTTTTTCGGGATCAAAAGCACCATCATTCTTCAAATGAGTACCAGCAAGTTTATCATAAAGTCATTGGATATTACTAATATAGGGCTGAGAATCACCCTTCTCCTTTCTCTTTGGTTGACTACTCTCGTCGAATAGATTTTGAGGAGCAATCCAACCAAAATTGCCTTCCAACGCATCGCCTATCCCTAGGAGTTTAAATGGTATAGCAATATCAACTTTCTCCTTTTCTTTCGTTGTGCGAGTGTACTTCCTTAGATTTTCATCCCTAACATCCAAAGAATAGTGAATATTAGGATATGAACCAAGAGCACCATAACGAGCAAATATTTTCCTAGCTTCTTTAACTATATCATCAAATTCATGGAGAAGAGTTTCTAATACAAAATCTTTTTCCTTCCCTCTTTCCATGCTATCAAGCTTAAGAAAATTTTTCTGTATTATAGGATTTAGATTAACAAACCTCTTCTCAAGACGAGCTACCAAACAAGATATGGCAGAATCATAACTATTAGTTAACTCAACTATTGATCTTTTATCATGAGTGTAGAGTTTGCTAACGAAAGTGTGGAATTCTTCAATATTGTCCTTTCCAACAAAATCCCCACTTCCTACCTTAACATCTTTCATACTAAACTTACGAGAAAACATAGTTGCTATATAAAAGATAAACAAAACCGAAATAAAGATTACACTAATTTTTTTGGGTTTTAAAATTTTGAAACAGGAAAATAAACAAAACGAGAAATAAAGCAAGCAAGACAAAAACAAAGTAAAGAGATTGAGGGTGTGAGACTCCCCTTGCTGCAGCTCCAAAGTCCCCGGCAACGGCGCCAGAAAACTGCTTGATAATGGATGTTGAAGAGTTGGGTGGTGCCCCAAGCGAAGGCGGAATTGCAGCTAGTAGCAGTTTTCCCTCGTTTAACGAACCGAGGTTTATCGAACCAGTAGATCTTTGAAATCAACAACGAGGTGAATGTTGAAGATCGCTGGCGCTTGACCTTCAACAGACGCGGACCTGCACACACTCAACCAAAATACTTTGCCCCCAACGGCGGAAAGGTTGTCAACCTTTTCGGTCTCGCAGAAAACAAAGTGGTTAATTGTGTGATGAAATGGATGAAATAATGAAAAGTGACCAGAGGAGTAATGATGATTAAAAGCAAGGAAATGAGGTTGTAAACAATGTAAAAAAGATGGACCGGGGGCCATGGGTTCACTAGTGGAGTCTCTCAAGTAAATAAAATATGCATGTGACGGGTGAACGAATTACAGCTAGGCAATTGACAAGATCATGACACAAACCCAATTTAGCTATGAAAAAAAGGACATGCTAATATTTATGGAGGCATCACGACAAGGAACAAAGACCGTTGAGTCCAACTGCGTCTTTGTCTAAAAATTCCACCGTGGGATCGCTATCCAGCCTGTCACCCAACGGTATTAAGTTGCAAGCAACAGACAATTGCATTAAGTAAAGTGCATGAAGTAAGCAATACTAATATCAAAAGAGACATTAACACCACTGTTTTACCCTTAGTAGCAACAGCACACCCTCGCACTTAGACATTTCTGTCACTCGTGCCCAGGAGCAAAAAGGGGCATGAACCCACTATCTAGCATAAATACCCTCTCTTGGAGATACACACAATCACTTGGCCAAAGTAACTACGCATATCGGAGAGCATGCAAGAACATAAATCAACATATAAGAATCATGCACTATCTGAACATAACTTCATAATCCATCGGATCCCAGCAAACACATCACATAGCATTATAATAATCGATCTTGATCATGTTAGGCAGCTCACAAGATCATAAGACATGAAGCACAAGAGAGAGAGACTACCAACTAGCTACTGCCATGGACCCGTAGTCCAAGGTGAGACTACTCACAAATCATCCCGGAGGAAGGCATGGCGATGAAGAGCCCTCCGGGATCGATCTCCCCTTTGGCAGAGTGCCGGGATCAGTTTCAGATTGGACCCCGAACTAGGGTTTTCGGTGACGGCGCGTCGGGGTCGAGTTTCTGGAAAATAATGGCCGCCTCGACGTTTTTAGGGTAAAAGGCAATTTATAGGCGTCGGAGGGGGTCGAGGTGAGGTCCCACGGGCAGGGGTGGGCCCCACCCGCGGGTGGCCCCTAGGCCGCGGCAGGGGGCGCCTCTGCCCTGTGGGCCTCCCATCCGGCTCTCCTTCGGACTGGTACTTCGTCGTGGCAAATAAAATTTCCCCGTAAATTTCCAGCGCGATTCGAGAATATTTCCAGAAGTAAATTTCTGAAACAAAAAGACAGCAAAAACAGGGAACTGGCGCTGGGCATCTTGTCAATAGGTTAGTCCGACAAAATGCATAAAAATGATATAAATGACAGTAAAAACATGTGACAATATAAAAAAACTAGCATGGATCACTCAAAAATTATAGATACGTTTGAGACGTATCAAGCACACAGACTTCAGAGACAAACTTCAGCTTCGGTGTGCAACGGGTCCTGTCGTACTTTGATTTGCATGCCATTGCCAACTCTTTTTATTCGTGATTACCCTATTTCTCGGAACATCTATTCCTCACATAATACTTCTCCAAGCGGCTCCATGTCTTTACTTCAGCAACAAGCACATGAGAGTTCGGGCAGTACTTTGCTTCCAGGACCTGGACGCACAAAGAGAATTTATTTGTCAACATCATGTACCCTTGTTTTGCTAGCACCGCTAAGTTTAAAGCGTACAAGTACTGTAACCCCCGCCTTCCTTCTTCGGCAATGCCAACTTGTCCCAGTTGAGCCAGTGCATCTTGTTCTCATTATCGTGTTGAGCCCACCAGTTTCAACATATCATATAGAGTTCAGCTAATTGCAAAAGTCTTTGGTGAGATAAAAATGTGTCATGGTGAATGTTGGAACTGCATCGGCACACGCCTTGATTAGGTCCTCCTTTCCTGTCTTCAATAACAGTTTTTTCTTTTCCATCCTGTATTCTCCTCCAAAATGTAGTCTTTCTTGTATGCAAAAGTTCTTGCTCCCTACCTCCCCACAAGGACAGGTAGGCCTAGCCACTCTGATATCTATCAGACTAGACTCTGCTTCTTACACCAGGACTGTTCATCATCATGGTTATGTCGGTGACACTTGTTGTCGGAGAACTGTCCCAGGAACTGGGTGTGTCTCACGAAGGATCGAGTAAGGGGCTGAACACGGAATCAAACAACCCTCAACGTGCCTCGGCGACGGTGCTCGTCGAACTCGCTGGAGGGAAGCACTGCAGAGAGGAACACACAGAATTACCCAGGTTCAGGGCCCTCTAGGTGAGGTAAAACCCCTACGTCCTGCTTCGAGTTGTATTGCACTGCTTGGAGAGTTTACAGTACAAGGAGAGCTTGTCGAGCTCGAGGTGGCTAACAATGGCTAGGGTTTGGTCTGAGCTCCAAGATGGTGAACTCGTGAACCAGAATGCGAACCCTTTGCCCGAACGCGCTCCCCCTCCTTTTATAGGCGTCTCGGGCCTCTTCCCCCCAAATGTCTTGGCGGGAAGGGCTACCACATGGCGACGAAGGAGGAGATGCGGTGCACGATAAAGGTAGAGTCCACCATGAAGGTAAGGTCCATGGACGCGGTCCACGGCAGGGGGCAGCGTCACCAAAGCTGAAAAGCCGCCGGCCAGCCGGACGGTGGGCTGGCGCTGCAACGGCTCGGAGTGAGCCCCACGGTGACGTCGCCCTCGTCAGCGGCATCAGACGGTCTCCTTATCACCAAAATGGCAAGCCTCGTTGTCCGCTTTTCTTGGCGCTGCTTTGCTGACTCCTTTATACACCAGAATGGCAACGACAACGCTGTCGTCATCACGCTTTGGTGCGTCCGTGACTCTGCGGAGGACGCAGAGCCCATGTGCGCTCTGCCACGGAGGCAGAGTTGGCTTCCCGAAGAAGGAAACCTCGCGAGGCTGGAGGCCTCGCCGGGCCTTCGGCTTGGTTCCCTCTCGAGGAGAGATCCCTCACCGAGGGAAAAACCCTCGGCGAGGCTCGCCAGGCTTGGAGAGCCTCTCCAGGCTTGGAGAGCCTGGTCCTTAGCAATAATCTTCTGAAGAGCGTTGTGGGCCCTGGCAGGCCGGCCCGTGGTACCCTGGTTTCCACTGTGCCGATAGTAGCCCCCGGGCCCACGATGGGCACGCCGAAGTCGTCGATGGAGGCGAAGCGTCGAGGGCCCAAAGAAGCCTGCCTGGGCCACGACACGTGGGACGCAGCGGTTGCGCCCGAGGCCACGACCTCCTCGGTTCCAACGGGCGACCCGGTGGGGCCCGCCACGACCTTGGCCCCCGAGCGTTAAAGCCCGCGCGCGACGGTGGCGCCTGTCACTTCTCCCATTACGCCGCCGCACACTTCTTCCCAAACATCCTCTTCTTCCTAGAGCACACCGCCTCCAAGCTCCTTTCTTTCCTGCGACCATGGCGCCCCCGAAGAATGCCGCTCCCAGGAAGGGCAAAGCTCCTGCGCAGGCCAGCCAGCTCGCGACGGCTTCAGGGAGCACAGAAACCGCGGCGGCGCTGCCGAAATCCCGCGTCGGTTCGGGGGCACTCGACAAGGTGCGCTACCTCGCGGGCTAGAAGACCAATGAGCACCGCGCCACGGGCATGAAGCCGGCCAGCTACGGCAGCAAGCGTGGGGACGGGTACTACCCCATCTTCCTCCACAGCCTCTTCGCCGGCCTCGTTCCTCCCTTCTCTGACTTCCTCGAGGCGATCTTGGAGGTGTACCAGATCCATCTTCTCCACCTTCATCCCAACTCCATCCTCATCCTCTCCATCTTCGCCTACCTCTGCGAGGCCTACATT
This sequence comes from Puccinellia tenuiflora, assembly GCA_012064385.1. Lineage (NCBI taxonomy): Eukaryota > Viridiplantae > Streptophyta > Magnoliopsida > Poales > Poaceae > Puccinellia > Puccinellia tenuiflora. Next base: position 1,524,612 of record QRDG01000041.1, on the reverse strand, counting down.
GGCATCCGCCCTTCTGTGGAGCTCTTCCGCAACTTCTACTCGCTCCGAAACACGGCGTCGAACGAGGTGGCTGGATGCGTCTCCTTCCGCATCGCCGACGCCAGGAGCAAGTACTACATCCCCATCGCCTGGGTCGGCGAGAATGCCGTCACCAAGATAACGAAGAAGGTGGACGACTTGCGCAAGCGGTGGTTCCTTGTCGACGCCAAGGTGAAGAACCAACTCTTGGACATGCCTGTGGCGTCGCCGAGGAAATGGGCTCGCTGGGCGAGCGAGGCCATCGAAGGCCCAAAGCTGAAGGAGTTGTACCAGTGCCTGCTGGGGCTTCACGACGCCGGGGTCACCGGCCAGATGGTGGCGAGAGACTTCACGAGGCGCCGCATCGCCCCCCTCCAATGGCATTCAGAGCCGATATGGGAGTACACAGGCCCGAAGGACCAGATGCGCCTGTGCGAGGACGACCTTGCTCCGGAGGCGTTGAACGAGGTCATGGGGTTCTCTTCACCTCGGCGGCCATCCCATCTCCAACCACCGATGACGCCCGGCCGCTCTTCATCCTTTCGGAGGAGACAGTGTGCGAGCACCGCAGCCTCCTGCCCAGATTCGATGAATGGGGCATCGTGCCCGCAGGACTCGTCGGGAATCGCAACAACCCGTGGGCGGCGGAGCCGGAGGAGCAGATGGACGAGTCGCCCGAGCCGGCCGAGACGGAGGACTCTGATGATGGCGAGGCCTCGAGAGGCGCTGACCCCTCGGGAGACGCCAACCCCTCAGGAGGCTTGGCGAGTGCCTCGAGGAGCGCACCGCCGAGAAAGGACCTCCAAGTGATCTCCTCCAGCAGCGGCGAGGGTGCCGCCCGCGGTGCCCCCTCCCGAGGCACCGCGGAGGAGGAAGAGGAGAGCAGCGGCAGGGGAGGGCGCCGCGAGCCCCGCACCAAGGCAGCCCACGACAGGGACGCCGCGACCGCGAGGGGCACCCCTCGCGAGGAGGCAGGCGCGCCTCGAGAAGGGGCCAGGGCAAGCAACCCTCAGCCGCCGAAGGCGATGAAGAAGAGGGTGTGGCGGATGGTCGACGAGTAAGCCCTGGCCTTTCTCCTTTTCTCGTGGATTTTGCCTTCGAATGCCTTCCTGAAGGACTTCTGCTTGTCTTTCTTCTCAGGAACCCTGCGGCGCCGAAGAAACGGCGGCTCCGCAAGCTTGGGGAGACCGTTGGCGCCACCGCGGCGACGCCCGCGGCTGGCGAGCCGTAGCAGGTGGCTGTTCCTCCCGCGGGTGAGCGCCGCGCGGAGGAGGTGGTTGAAGAGGTGGCGCCGTCGCCGGTTCGGGCCGCCACTCCTCCCGCGGTTGAGCACCGCGCGGAGGAGGAGGAGGTCGATGAAGAGATCTCGTGGAGCCGCCTCCGGAAGGGGAGGCTCCCACGAGAAGGGCTGACGAGCCCACGACCGCGGCAAGCGCGGCCACCACAGAAGAGCAGGAGCAGGAGAAAGCTCCGGAGCCCACTTCCGCCGGAGCTGGGGACGAGAGGGCGCCCAGCCCCCAGAGGGCTCCTAGCGCAGGCGGCGATGGAGGCCTCCATACAAGCCCCCAGGCCACACCAGGGGCGACCATGAGCCCAAGGCAGGATGCCTTGGGTGCCACGACAAGCGTCGAGGTCCCTGCACCCCGCGGCGACGCGGGGACCTTGGCGCTGCGGGAGCCGCAACGCCACTCAGCGCGCCGCAGCTACGTCTTCGGCCAAGCGCGGCAATCGCTTGACATGCTGGAGACGCAGTATGCTGAGGAAGAGCTCGCCAGGACGGAGGAGCGGGCGAGGCTCGACGAGGCCTCGGCCCTCCTTCACGAGAGGGTGGAGAGCTGCCGTCGGCAGGACGCGGCGGCGAGGGCGGCGCGAGAAGAGGCGATGCATTTCGCCAAAGAGACCCGCGACAGCGTGAAGCGGGAGGCGACGGAGACCATGGATCAGCTGAAGGCCGCGCGGGAGGCTCTTGAGGCGGAAACCGCCTCCAAGCTACAGGAGGTTGCGGCCGCGGAGCAAAAGTTTGTCACGGACTCCAAAGTTGTGGAGGACAACCTGAAGGCGCTCCGCGAGAGGCTGGACGCCCGCGGGGAGCAGCTGAAGAAGCATGAAGCGGAGCTGGCGCAGCGCGAGGGAGAACTCTCCTCCCGAGAGAAGGAACTGCGCCGGCGCGAGGAGCAGGCCGAACAGCTCGAGAAGGACCATGCCACCCGCGAGGAGACGCTCAAGGCCCGCGAGGGTAAGGTGGCCCAGGACGAGGCCACCTACGAGGAGCGTTTCGAGAAGGCCAACGCCAGCTTCAAGGAGAAGGAGAAGAAAATGCAGGATGAGAACGAGAGCAAAATCAAGCTCATCCGGCAAAGTCTCTCCAAGGACTACGACGCGAAGGCCACGAAGCAGGAGGAGCGCTTCACATCGAAGCGCAAGGAACTCCAGGACCGCATCACGGAGCTCGAGAAGGAGGAGAAGCTGATGGCCTCCCGCCTTCGGGGTGCCAAGGACGCCCAAGCCCGCGCGGAAGGCAAGGTCGCCGCCCTATAGAAGGACCTGAACGAGCTCCACCAGCAGGTGGGGCCGGCTGCAGACGCCGCGGCGGAGGCGCGGCGCAACGCGTAGATTGGCCGAGCCATGACGCGCCAGCGCCAGCGCATGCTCGAAGACCTGGTGTCCCATGCGCGTGCCGTTGGGGACCGCCTGGGGGTCGAAGTTCCTCCCCTCGCCGCGGAAGGGACTAACGACGAGGCCGGGTACGTATTCTTCTTCGAGCGGTTCCTCACGGAGCTTGAGGAGACCGCGAAGAGCCTTGACGAGCGCATCGTGGATGCGAGCCGTGATCTCCTCATCCTCGCCACCTGCCGCATCTTTATCAACCTCACCCGGCTGCATCCTTCCGTTGACTTCAAGGCCGTGACGGCGCCTGTCGACATCAGCTACCGCACAACGGCAGTGCAGAAGGCCGCAGAGGCGTATGCCAGCCTGTTCGACCAGGTCGAGGAAGAGGAGAGCGAGGATGATGGCGAGGAGGGCCCCGCGGATGAAGAGGAACGCGCCGCAGCGGACGGCGGTGGTACCTCGGGAGGCCCGCAGGCCTGAACTTCTTCCTGTAGTTGGATATGCATGGGCCGCACATTGTCTTAGCATTTTGCTTGTAAAGCTTGTAAAGACTTGTTTGAATGTCATTTGAATGTGCTTGGTGAATTTCCCTCGGGAGGCTTTTATCTTTCCCCTTCATGTCTTTTTCGCTCTACGTCTTAGGACCCTCTCTTAGCGCTACACCACCGCCGCTTCGGTATGTGAGAGTCAGGGCTCCACAAGGCCGGGGGGTGCGTGAGGCTTCGAGAAGTAAGAGCTCCCGAGTCGCGATGCTCGGGCCTCCCCTTCAGCGCGCAAGCAGCCCATGAGGCATAGGAGAGAGAAAAGAGGCTCGAGGGAAAAAAAACAGCGAAAGGAAACTCGACCAAGTGTTTGGACTTAGCTTTGCGAGGCGTTTTCGCCTTGAAGAGGGTGTTGGTTCCCTGACGAGGCTTTTTGCCTTGAAGAGGGTGTTGGTTCCCTGACGAGGCTTTTTGCCTTGAAGAGGGTGTTGGTTCCCTGATGAGGCTTTTTGCCTTGAAGAGGGTGTTGGTTCCCTGACGGTTGCCTGAGGCTTGCTTTGAACCTGCGTTTTGACAGATAGGCATACCCACAAGCAATACATAGCTAGATAACTTCATGCGTGCTCGTAGGTTCCTTCATGTGTGTCTCGCGAGGAGAACAGGCACCAAGATCCTTGGTGAGTTGACGTGCACGGGAGCCGATCCATGAGTTCAGAGCTCCTTGGGAGTTGACATGCATGAAAGCCGACCCGTGAGTTCAGAGCTCGGACTCCTTGGGTTTTAGGCGCTGCTGGGATGCTCCCGATGCACAGGCACCATGTCCAGCCCCCGCTCGCGAGATACACAGGAGGGATCATACGAGCAAGGATGAATCAGCAATAACATAAATGCTTACCAAAGCAACAACATATGCTGGCGCGAAGCGCAAAGGTTCAAGGTGACCTGAAACAAAGGTTCATTACACTGGCGTGGCCAGAAATACAAAAATACGCCATGCTCCGGGCATGGGGTTCCACATGCTGTGGCTGAGACTCTCGAGGGGGCGTGCCCGAGGCGACGCATGTAGAGAGAGAGCTCAGAGGGGGCCCCTAGGCGGGGGTGGCTTCAAGAGCCTGCGGTCCACCATGACTGGGCATGGGGATCCACCTCGCCAAGGCATGGTGCTTGAAGAAGTCACCTTGCCGAGGCGTGGTGGCTTGGGAGTCTTCTCGAACGGCCCGCGGCAACGTGTAGTAGAGAGGGGAGCCCGAAGTTTTTCCTCGTGGAGGATGATGGCGCGAGGCTCTCTGTGGGGACCCCGGACTAGCAGTCCGAAATACCCTTGTGCCTACATCAGCGATCCCATGATCAGTGTGTCGCTGAGCACAATCAAACTGGTAATCAAAGAAAACCCATAAATACCGAAGGAATTTACTTACTTGACTGAAGTCATACTCTTCAATAGGTACTTGCAGCGGAAAATCACCAAACAACGTGGAGCCCAAGTCATTCGCCTTAACCCTACAGGCAACTGACTGGGAAGCGCCCTAGTTCGCATTGACGTCATTTCCGCCTCCTTCTTCAAGCTGCTCTTCCTTAAAATCTGGCTAAGACAATAGCCAGGGACGAAACCATTATGAGTACAATGGGAATTGTACTCGCAAACTACCCCCGAAAGAGCATGCACTACCCTTTTTGTCTTTTTATATATATATCGTTTGAGTAAAACTTTGTTTTCTTTGAAAACTCTAATCCTTATTGAAAAGAGAATGATAGACTTTTGTTTAATAAAACTTTGTCTGAAAACTCTATAACTTTGGTTGAAGTGAAATAAGAGAAATTTTATAACTTTTCATAAACCTTGTATATTTTTCAAAATATCTATAGCCTTTGTTAAAGAAAACGAAAAGAAGGCTTTAGATTCCCTTTTTTTTTCCATAAAACTGTCTTTGTAAGGAGTTTTCTTTGAAAACATTTTTCCCGAAAAATAGCTGTTTGTTAAAATAAGAAGTCCTTTTTTTAAAAACGTTTTTCCTGGAAAATCACCATTTTGTTTATTTATCCAAAACTCCTCCTTTTTCCCGACCATGTCTCATCATGGTCCAATTATTTCCAACAACTCATACCAGCACATTGGCATAGTTGCATAAAACATCCTTCACGTCATTTTCTCTTTCAAATCTCAAACCTTTTTCCAAAACTTGCACATAGGCCTAGTACAGCCTCCCAACTGTCCATATCCGAGGACTCGGCTATTCGAATAGTTTTACCCTCTGCAGAGGTAGCACGCTTTTCCCACACCCATCCGGTAGCTCATCGTGTCTGCCACGTCCCGCCATACAAGGTGTATGCGAAGTTGAACCACCGGCCATAGCCTTTCCTTTGCTCATGCTAGTATAGGACCCTGCCCTACGAAATTCACCATTCCTTCGACACCTAGTACAGGATCCCCCGTCGAGGAACCTAGATGTAAGGACTCGTAGTTTTGCCCGGCGACCCAAAGGTGGACCTTCAATCCCTCAATCCATCAGATTGCCGGGACCCGGGTCAGGGGGTAGAGTCGCAATGCTCATCCCCTCACGCATAACGGAGTCATCTCCGTCGATGAGGTATCCAGTACTAACACGAGCAAACTATATGACTACGCCCGTTCCCATATTTGGGTAGATGTGGTCGCACAGGTTATCGGCTGGTCGTCATGGTACTAAGACACAATGTGCATTTTTCATAAACATTACCGATCACCTCTTTTCCACTTCCATGCCGACCATTCGGCATTCCACATTCTTCCAAGTACTTTGAAAAGGAGTTTTGGAATAAATCATATTTTTCCATCCTATAGTTATACATATCTACTCTTGGCAAAATAGTTTTTCATATCTTTGTAAAAAGGTTTTTAAAATCATCGCTACTTTTGAATACTTCAGGTGATCAAATAGATGAATATAAATGCAAGCTCAGTGAAGTAGCTTGCCTGTTTCCAGCGTAATGTCTCTGGACTTGATACCCTTGATCAAAGAAATAAACTCTGATTGCTTTCCAATAAATCCTTTCCAATATCGTCCAGGTAGCGTTTATATCTAGCGTCGCAAACAGGAAAGAACACAATCAACACACAGTAGGACACTCCAACAACAAACATCAAGCAACACTAACAGACAACAATCATGAGAGAAGATTATTATTTAACAAACAAGTTTGGCAATCACCAACACTACTCATGTTTAAAAATTATGATTGAAGTTGTGATTAAGCATCTTTATTTAAATAGGAAATACTTCAGACAAAAGTTAAGCTACCAACTCTTTTATTTAATTCACAACATTCTACCAAGCTAAGGTAGAGACCTTAACATGATACTCAAGCTAGTACTCAACTTAAGGCAACCAAGTTTACAAGCAAGGCAATTATATTAATCACACAAAAATAACCTAATTATCAAAATAAACAAGCAATATATACCATTTCTAAACTACTCAATCAAGCATCACAACATCTCTCAAGCATCACACATAGCTACTGCACTTACAAAGCAACACAATTTGATTTCAATTTAATTGAATTAACTATTATTTGATTAGGTCTTAAATATGGCAGAAACTAGTGGTGTCTGTTTAATTGCATAAATTAAGTTCTGTTGATCATAAAAATATGAACTAAGATTCTACTGATAGCTACTAATGTGTGGAGGGCAACCCAATTGGATTTAATTCAATTTGAGTTATTAAACTCCCTGTATAAATGTTTTAATCCAGAATGTTGGTTTTCTTGTTTTTGCTACAACTCAAGTTAATTGTACTCAAAAGTTAAATCCTCTTAGGGATAACTAGTATTGCTTAAATGTAAGCTAACAAAATTGGTTTGACCTCATTTGGATTGGTAGAGTATCAGAAACAAACAAGTTTAGGTTTTATACCTTCTGTTGCATTTTGGATATCATTATTTATTTATTAATCTAAATGGGGTGAAACCACTTTAGTGAGTTAGATAATTTCATAAGCTTTCCAGAACATTTTCATTTGCTATTTTTAGATTCTTAGATCTCAAGTTATTGGTTTTCAAATTCTAATCAAATTTCTGACAGAAGTTTTTATCATTTTAAGTGTTAACATCTAGCTGATTTGATAATTTCATTCTGACTTGACCACAACATCAAATGGATTCAAACCAGTGGCATTGCGTTCACTAATTGATATACTTTTAATAACATTTTAGTTTGATAATTTTGGTTAAACCAATCTCTGGGAAACATCTCCCAAAGTTGGTACCAAAATAATATTTCTGAGTTTTCAGTTAAAACTAACACCTTTGTCATTTTTATTTTAATTGGGATACATGTCCAACAGGGATCATGGACTGCATCTATGTGAAGGTGGAATGTTATACTAGCTATAATATTTTAGGTTGCTATTTTTAGGCCTCTGTTTAATTAGTGATTTGCATGGGAAAAGGGCTATCTTTATTATTTCATGTGCTAAGCTAAACTGGTTAGCTATCTTTTCCATTTTAAATCTTTTACACAGATTTTATTTTGGGGTTACCAAGTCTTGATCAAAGCAGTACACTAATAATACTAACATGTCATGCCAAGAATTACTCCTAAATAAAATTAGGTGAATTAAGATCAACAGCTAAAAACAGAAATAAATATCTGTTTCAGAAACTTTTCTGAAACAGATAGGACATAGCTAATTTGTCCATCTATTCGAGGATTCTAGACTAATCATTTTGGACATACAAGACTTGCAGATGAATCTATGGATCGAGATCTTTCCAACCATATAAAGTTTGTAAATTTTGGTGGAGCAGATTTACCAGAATGTGCAATCAAAGTTGGCTACTCTATACGGTTTCCAGCACTTAGCAGTTTTTCAGAAAAATCGAGCGGGAACTAACCAGGGCCGTTGATCTCGCGATCGACGGCCCACGGCCATCTTCTCCAACCCGACGGGGCAAGGAACAGGGAGAGGGAGAGAGGGCCAGGGGAGGCACCTGCCGGCGGCGAGGGGCTCCGGGGCGGCTTGGGGGCGAGGGAGGGTGGTCGGGGAAGCTCCTGGGTGGCGGTGGCGTCGCCGGAGACGCACCACCGCGGAGTCACGGTGCGGTGGCCGAACAGCTCGGGTTCGAGCTCCGGCTGCTCCTCCGCTGCACCTGGGTGGAAGGGGTGTGGTATGGTGGTGGTGTGGTGAGGGTAGTGGCCGAGAGGGGGCGTTTTATAGGCGGGGAGGCTCGGGCTCGTGGCCGGCAAGGGAGAGGCGCGTGCGTGCATGGGCTGCGTGCGGGCGAGCTTGGTCGGCGTCGTGCGGGGCAAGGGAGGCACGGGCGCGGCGCCAGGGGGTCAAGGGGAGTGTGGCGCGTGCCGTGGTGGTCGGGTGTGTCATGACCCTTCCTTGTTGGGCCGTTGTCATGGGTCACCGATGCTGGGCTCGGCCAGACGACCCGCCAGGAGCCTGGGCTGCTACATATACGCAACATGAGGCAACGAGCAAACTATCCAGTTGGATCACGAACAGAACGGCGGCTCCCATCTCCCTCCCCTGTATTCCTCTTCCTCCTACCTCCGGCTCTCTTTCTCTCTGATTCCCCAACCCTTGCTGCTTGTATCCCCAAACTAGCTACTCAAATCCTTGTAATCTGGTAGTCCTGAGTGATCAGTGAAGTGGGTTCGTAACATTATGGTATCAGAGCCATCTCCCCACGTTTCCACCACCTCCACCATGATCTCCATCACCACCGAGGGTGAACTTGCTCCTGCTCGGTATTTGGACGCCAAGCTCGACAAACTCATGAGCATGATCGAAGGATCCGAGAAGCGGATGGCACAGGAGATGCAGGCGATCAAGCTCGCCGTGGATGCCATCAGGCCCGACATCACCGCGGCTGCACCGGCACTCGGTGTTGGCGGCCCAAGCTCCGGTCCAGGCTCATCCGCAACATCAGGCGCGTCCCCGGCCGTCCCCAACGCCAAGCTTGTGTTCGCCATCGGCACCACCAGCCTTGGAGCTCCGCTGCCGACCAGGTGTTCGACAGAAGGCCCAAGCTGCGGCGCCAGCAAGTCGAGGCCTGCTTTCGCTCCAGAAACGGCACCGACGTCGCCCATGGCCACTGTCAACGTTGTGCCCAAGCTTGTTGCAACTGCAGCGAGTGCCATTGATGACGATGCATCGTTGCGCGCCACCCGTTCGACGGAATGCCCAAGCAGCGACGCCTCTGCATTGGCGACTCAGGAGGCCATTCCTCTTACTGCTACCACACCGCTGGATGTCACTGCCACCAAGCAGTTGAAGCCCTTCAGTGTCATCAATCTCAGTGTGTTGGCACCCTCACGGTACTCGGCCTGCGTCATCAACGGCACTGTCGACAACATCAAGCTGGACAATGTCGTCTCATATCAGAGGGTTGAAGTTGTGGCTCTCGCTAGGGCCAACATCAGCTCTTTTGACCCTGGAGATCACCAGCAACCACCATGGCCGCCACCGCAGATTTACACGATCAGATTGTCGTGTTGGGGAATTTCCACTCTGAGTCAAATTGAGTTGAAGCCATGGCCTGGGGAACCACAATATCAGTGCACTGGAGTAAAGCCGCCGTGGCCACCACTTTGTGAGAATTCGTCACTTCATGAGCTACTGGAAATCTTTGGTGTGGCTGCACACTTGGACTCGCAATACTGTATCTCTAAGGGTCCGAGAGGAGCAATCAGTTCGGCTCTAGTGTCACGAATGCTGCAGTTACATGGTAACCTCTTAGCTCCTCTTTGTTTCCTTATGTCAAAGGATCAGTTCAATACTAGTATGAAGTGGTGCTGCAAAAACCTGCTATGGACAGTTAAAGAATGGGGGCTGGATATTCATTGGATGCTGCAGGCTGGTGTGATTTCTTATGCTCCTACTTGGCATGAACAACCTGCCTCGCATATTATTTTGCAAGTGCTTGTCAATGGTTCAATCCTGGCCTTGTTTTATAGTTATTCTCCAGGCAGTTTAAATTTGCAAATTACTGGCTGTTGGTTCGTGAATGACTCGAAAGTTCTGGAGAAACTGAGTTTGGCAGCTCGTTACTCAACTAAGGGGACCATGGAAAGTCTACAGATATCGGTGCATCGGAGTGCTGTGAGAAAAGTATTTCAGATTATTGGAGTACTAATTCATTGGAGTTGGTGGTGGCTGAGCACTTGGTCACCGATTGTGCTTCTTGTTTATACATATTGGCTGCTACAGGAGCATGTTTCCATGGGGCTGGCGGTGTTTGACATGGAGCTGCTCAGTTGGTCTTACATTGCAGTTTTCAGTGAGTGCAATACATTGGCGTCTGAATGTGTATTCACCATATTTCGGAAGCTGAATTTCTGCCAATGTCCGCTGAATCAATTTGTTGTGTATCATCCGAGGGACCATCCTATGGAGTTGTTTGCAAGTGATGTTGCAAGTAAAAGGTGCAGCGGCACAGAATTCCAATGCATCATTATAGGGACGCCAGATTATCTCACTTACTCTTCTCATTGTAGCGATGCTTTCAGTTCCAGCTTCCCGTTTACTGGAGGTACACTCCCTATGTACACCTGCATGAGGATAGATAATTCAAGGGACAGTGTTGAGATGATTCCACAGTTGGTTGGCCATTTTTTGCTCGGTGCAGCTGCGAGAAATGGTGGAATACTTCAGAACCCACTGCTCTGCATTGTTCTGATCAACTACGGTGGTTATCGCTGTTGCTTGGTCTCCGTTGACACCAAGGATGAGCTTGGCCCCGATTTGACTTGGGATGATGTCTACCCACCTCTTGCCGAGCTGCGGCGAGAGATGATGACCGATGCGCAGTGGGCTGCTATGACGGATTGGGAGAAGGATCTATGGGAGATGAAGCACCGACCCGAAGAGGAGCGACTAGCTTGCATCGAGCAGATGCTGCGGTGGTTTCCGGAAGAGCAAAGAGATCGACGCCGGTCGGAGTTGTTGGAAGAGGTCCTCAACTTTGAAGGGCCGGCTCTCACTCGGGTCTCAACTGCAACACCAGATTCGTCTCCAAGCATCCCCGACACCAGCCTTGTCGACGCCATTGACGCCACCGACCCAGTGGCTATGACGCTGACCAGGTGTTCGACCGAAGGCCTGACCCGTGACGCCACCAAGCCGACGTCCTCAAACGGCCAAGCAATGGCCCAGGCACCACCCATCGTCCTCGATGCACCTATGCACGCCACGTGCTCGACGCTTGGTCTAGGCCGAGGCACGGGCGAAGTCGACCAAGCTGGTGACGCTGCAAATGTTATCATGCCTTTGGTGCTCGCACCGGTCCTGCCTCTGCTGCCGTTTGCCATGGATGAGCCTGACAAGCCGACGCTCACCAAATGCTCGACAGAATGCTCGGTCGACCAGAGCGACATGGTTATGCCTTTGTTTTCTGTTCCAGTGAGTACCAACGCAGAAGACGCTGCCGCGCCTGAGCTGTTTGAGGAAGTGCCACCACAGATCAAATTTAAAGGGGAAGCATGGTCCCGACGCTCGCAGTTAAAACCACCATGGCCGTCATTCAGATTGGTTATAATGGACATTAGTTTTGTGCAACTGCCATGGCCGCCACCCCAAATTAGTGCCGGCTGGTTGTCATATAGGGGCCTATTCAACGGGATGCAGATTGAGCTAAAACCATGGCCCGATGAACAACAACAACAGTGTTGTAGTGTTATGTATCACTGGCCACCATTTCATGAAATGGATGGGTATTTGCTACTTGATGGGTCACTGAAAATCTTGGCTAAGATATATGTGCTTTGGCGTTCTGTGAGAAAAACACTTCTGAGTAGTGGAAATCTCAGCACCTTAAAAGCAGCTACCTCTGTTTGGAAATCTCAGTTACTTGGTAACCTCTTAACTCCTCTTGGTTCTCTTATTGCCAAGGATCAGATCAAGGCTAGTATGATGTGGTGTTGCAATGATCTTATCTTGAGAGTTAAATGGGCGCTAGATACCCAATGGATGCCGCAAGCTGGCGTGATTTCTTATGTTCCTTTTTGGCATGAACAACATACAGCGGAAATTTCTTTGCTAGTCTTTGCCAATTGTTCAGTTCTGGCCTTATCTGCTAGTTGTTCTCTATGCAGTTCTAATTTACAAATGACTGGCTATTGGTCCGCGAGTGACTCGAGAGCTCTTGAGAGAACTAAAGAGTCCATGGAAACTCTAGAGATATCAGTGTATTGGAGTTCTATGAGAAAAGAGGTTCAGATTAGTGGAGTATTACTTGATCGGAGTTGGCCACGGCTAAATACTTGGTCACCGATTATGCTTATGTTTTATACATATCGTCTGCTACTGGAGCATGTTTACGTGGGAGTGGAGCTGTTTGACATGCAGCTGCTCGGTGGGTCTTACATTGCAGTTTTCAGTGGGTGCAACACCTCTATATCTGAACCGGAATTCACTAAATTTCAGCAGCTGAAACTGTACAAACGTCTGATTAATCGAGTTGTAGCAACTCATCTGAGAGTCAATCTTATGGAGCTGTTTATAGGATATGCAGCAAGTATATTCTGCAGCTACATAGGATTCAGATGCATCATTATAAGGAGGACAAATTATCTCACTTACAGTACTCAATGTGAAGAAGGAACATACTTCAAGGTGGGGCACCTAACTTATCAGGTTGTCAGGTGTAATATTACTGATATTCCTCCTTGTACTGGTGAAGAGCAAGAGCATGGTGGTGTCGCTTTCAGTTTTACCTTTGAAAATATGATCCCTAGGTGCACCAACATGCAGATGGCGAAGTCAAGTGGCAGTGGGGAACTATATCAGTGGCTGGCCATCTATCTCTTTGGCAAGTGTTTTCTCTACAACATACATGCTTCAGTTATTGCAAGTATCAATATACATTCTCAGTCCAGTAGGGTGGTTCTTCAATATGTGACGACAATAATTATCTGGTTGCATCTGGACTTCGATGACAAAGCTAATCAGCAAGACAAGAGTCCGTTTGATCTTAGAGGTTGTCTGCTTGCTTTGTGCAGCTGCGAGAAATGGGGGACTACTTCAGAACCCACCCCTCTACACTGTTCTGATCAGCTCTGGTGCTCATCGATGTTGCTTGCATATGCATGTCGGATCTGGTTGGTAGCATGGGCTGGGAATGACCTAGAGTTCTCTGCTGGCTATGGGGAAGCACATTCTCAAGGAGGGAGGAATGTCATGAACCAAGCCACCTTCTTTGACCAAGTCCAAGTCGGCAACGACTACTACTACGACGCCTTCCTCGACAAGATTTCCATCGACTACGACTACTACCTCGACCAAGTGTACTACTTCGACAAAGTCTGCAGCGACCTCATCTACTACCGTGAAGATCACCACGGCGACACCGACAAGATCAAGGAAGTTCATGCGCCATGGGATCCCGGCAAGTCAGCCCTTCATTATCCTTCGAAGACCATCGGCTTGGGGACAAGCCGATTTTCAAGAAGGGAGGAATGTTATGACCCTTCCTTGTTGGGCCGTTGCCATGGGTCACCGATGCTGGGCTCGGCCAGACAACCCGCCAGGAGCCTGGGCTGCTACATATACGCAACAGGAGGCAACGAGCAAACTATCCAGTTGGATCACGAACAGAACGGCGGCTCCCATCTCCCTCCCCTGTATTCCTCTTCCTCCTACCTCCGGCTCTCTTTCTCTCTGATTCCCCAACCCTTGCTGCTTGTATCCCCAAACTAGCTACTCAAATCCTTGTAATCTGGTAGTCCTGAGTGATCAGTGAAGTGGGTTCGTAACAGGGTGCGTCTCGGGCGGGTGTGTGTCGGCCGGGGTGGTCGCGGTAAAGTGCGCCCGCAAGGTGTTCGACGCCTGGTCGGCCGGCAGTTCACCGGCGACTGCGGGCAGGGGAAGGGCCAGGAGTGAAGGGCTCGGGCTGGGGAGCATCTAGGGAGCAAGGGCAAGCTCCAGGACGTGGTGGTGCAGTGGCTTGCTGCTGGTTTGGTCAAGTGCCCGTGGTGGTGGCCATGTCCATGGCATGGCTGCTTAGGACTAGGGTTTAGGGTAAGGGGTGGCTAGGGTTGTGTCCAGCAGGTGTAGGGGGTGTTGGGTGTGCTGCTGGACAAGAAGGGAACACGCATGGAGCTAGTTTGGGGCTGCCATTTGAGTATAGGGGTATAGGGCACCATTTTGCACTATTTGCAACTATTAGGCACTTTAATGCTAAAGAAAAAGATGTGGTGCAAGGGTGCAAATGATGTGGGAAATAAGAATAAGTGTTTGGGATTTTTGGTGCTATGATGGAAATTATTTGTCAAGTGCATCATAGCACATTTTGTGATTTGGTAAAATTAAAGAAAGTAATAGAAATGTAAATTTAGATTTTTGAAATTATATTTTGAAGAGGGAAGAAATATTAGAGCAAAGTGGGATTGATCACTATGTCACCCCACTGAGTTTTGGTTTAAAAGAAATTATTAATTTCTCACTTAGAGAAATTTGTGTGGCACTTGTCCCATGATTTTATGTGTCGATGTTTTCATTTTATTTCTTTTCTTTTCTTCATATTTTACTAGGCAACACACACACACATCAAGCAACAAAATACAAGCAATATTCACATCACAACCATGACCACACAATTCAAACAACATGAATTAATCTCACCATCAATTCCATAATTCACAATACTATATTATAAAAAAAATGATCACACTCAATTATGACAAGATGAGGTTTAAGAAATATCTCAACTCATAATTTAATTGTTTTCAAAAAGGTTTGAGAAAGGAAATATGTGGGGTAATATATTTCCCACTAGAGTTGTTTTCAAATGGAGTGGAAATCAAGGTTTATAAAATGGGAGTTGCATATACATGCAAAATATCATGGTTAGCTTTAGATAGGAGATAACATATAGATCTCCATATTTTTGGGAACACATAATTTTGGAAATACTTTTACTTTCTCAACTGAAGGGTATTTTATTTGCTGAAATCAAACATCATTGAAATAGACTTTGGCCAAAATAAGATTGGAAAAGATATATGGAATATACTCTTGTCATAACATGAGCACCAAGTTTAATATATTTTTACTTGGGCTGGGTTCTTGGATTAATATTTGCTAGGCAAACAGCATAAGCATCAAGTCACACAAGGTCAAACACAATAATATACAGAAAAACACAACCAATAATGAAGTATTTCAAAAAAAAATTTGTTGGTTCTGGATTTTGTGTCTTGTTAAATTCTTATTATAAATTTGGGATGTTACACTCTCCCTTGATGAAAAAAATTGCTCGTCGAGGACGATCAGGGGTAGAACTTGCGCAGGTGCTGGATGTTCTAGGGGTTGGCGATAGGGATGCCGTCCTCCGTTTCGAGCCGCGCGGAGCCAGGCCTGGCGATGTGCACGACTCTGTAGGGTCCTTCCCACATTGGCGAGAGCTTGTGGAGGCCTGCCCTGGAGAGGATTCTCCTCAGGACGAGGTCTCCTGCTTCGAGAGTGCGCGGGCGGATGTGGCGGCTGTGGTAGCGACGGAGGTCTTGCTGGTACCTTGTCGCTCTCAGGGCCGCATTGCGGCGGAGCCCTTCAAGCAGCAGGAGGTCGTCATTGCGGAGTTCGTCCTGCTCGGCCTCCTTGAAGGCAAAGACTCTCGGAGAGCCGTGGGTGATCTCGCTAGGGAGGACGGCTTCAGCACCATAGACGAGGGAGAACGGCGTCTCACCAGTTGGCTTTGTTGGCGTGGTGCGGATGGACCAGAGCACCGAGGGGAGCTCATCGATCCAATGCTTGCCGCTGGCCTTGAGGCGGTTGAAGCTTCTCGTCTTGAGGCCCTTGAGCACCTCGGCGTTGGCTTGCTCAGCCTGCCCGTTGCTTCGTGGGTGCGCTACCGAGGCGTAGCAAATTTGGGCGCCGAGGCTGCCGCAGTAGGACTTGAAGGCGCCGCTGGTGAATTGTGAGCCGTTGTCGGTGATGATGCGGTTGGGCATGCCGAAGCGGCAGACCAGGCTCCTTATGAATTTCACTGCTGATTTCGCCGGGATGGTGCGCACGGGTTCCACCTCGGGCCACTTGGTGAATTTGTCGATGGCGACGTAGAGGTAGCGGTAGCCCCCGAGCGCTCGCGGGAAGGGTCCCAGGAGATCCAGCCCCCAGACCGCGAACGGCCAGGAGAGCGGGATCGTTTGGAGTCCTTGCGCGGGCTGGTGGATCTACTTGGCGTGGAATTGGCAGGCGTCGCAGGATTGAACGATTGCGGCCGCATCTTGAAGCACTGAAGGCTAGTAGAAGCCACTCCGGAAGACCTTGCCCGCAAGGGTGCGCAAGGATGAATGATGACCGCACTCTCCGCTGTGGATGTCGTTGATGAGCTGGCGGCCTTCCTCGGCAGGGACGCACCGCAAGGCAACCCCATTGGGGCGCTTACGGTACAGGTCTCCGTCGTGGAGGCAGTAAGACTTGGCCTGGCGGGCAATTCTTTCGGCTTCGGCGTCTTCTTCGGGAAGGACTCGATTTTGCAGGTAATTCTTGATCTCGTCAATCCAACCAGTGTCTTGGCGTACCAAGGTCATCAGCAAGCGATCGCCTGAGGGCAGCCCGCAGTTTGGTGCTCCACTTGAGGGGGCTGGTGGGAGCTCCTCATCGATGCTCATGTTGACAACTGGTTGCTTGACGGAGGACTTGGCGAGTCGTTCCTCGAACACTCCAGGCTTCTGTGCTTCTCTTCTTGCTGCTCGCCTGGCGAGTTCATCTGCCTCTTGGTTCTCTCCTCGTGGGATGTGCTTGAGCTCCATGCCCCTGAAGTGCTTCTCGAGTTTGCGTACCTCTTCAAGGTAGGCCACCATGTAGGTGTCCTTAGGCGTGTAACTTTTGTTGGAGAAGTTGACGAGGAGCTGAGAGTCGCCCTTGATGAGGATGCGCTTGATGCCGAGGGCGATGGCGGCTCTGAGACCAGCGAGAAGGCCTTCATATTCAGCAATGTTGTTGGAGACCTTGTCGTTGTCCTTGAAGCACAACTGGACGGCATAGTAGAGCTTGTTGCCTGTCGGTGAGGTGAGGACAGCACCAGCCCCTGCACTCCGGGCCGCGAAGGCGCCGTCGAAATGCATGGTCCAGTGGCCTGGTTCCGTCCCTCCTGAGGCTGCGGCTTCCTCCTCTTGAGGCTCTTCTTCACGCGTGTCCGTCCATTCGGCCATGAAATCAGCCAACGCCTTGCCCTTGATGACCCTGGTGGTGTCAAACTCCAGCTCAAAAGGTTGTAGCTCGATGCCCCAGCCTGCGACACGATCTGTCGCGTTTGGGTTGCGCAGGACCTGCTCCAGGGGGTATGAGGTGACCACCTTGATGGGGTGACCCTGGAAGTAGTGGCGCAACTTCCTGGAGGCGCTGAGGAGCGAGAAGAGGAGCTTTTGCTGCATGGGGTAGCGCTCGCGAGCGTCCCGCAGCACTGTGCTGACGAAGTACACGGGATGCTCGATGAGGGTAGTCGTTGGCGTCGCAGTGGCTAGCTCCTCTCGAGGCTCGGTGGAGTCCTTGTCGAGGTTTTCTTGAGGTCCTGCTTGTGGAGGCTCGGCAGGAGGCTGGAGGCTTGACGAGGGTGCTTCCTTGTCGGGTGGTTCTGGGCTTGGCGAGGCGGAGCTCTGTTTGGCGAGGATTGGCTCTTCCCTTTCAGCCACCAAGACCGCGCTTGCCGTCTGAGGAGTGGCTGCAAGATACAGCTTCAGAGGTTCGCGAGGGCGTGGGGCAACCATGATGGGTGGGATCGCCAGGTATTTCTTCAGGTCCTCGAAGGCCTTTTCTGCTTCAGGGGTCCACTTGAAAGGACCAGATCTCTTCATGATCTTGAAAAATGGTAGCGCCCTCTCGCCGAACTTGGAGATGAAACGGCCAAGGCTGGCCATACATCCCGCTAGGCGTTGCATGTCCTTGAGGCGACGAGGAGGCTGCATTTCTTCTATGGCCTTGATCTTGTCAGGGTTTGCTTCAATGCCGTGATGAGACACCAGGAAACCGAGGAGCTTGCCTGAAGGGACCCCAAAGACGCATTTGGCGGGGTTCAGCTTGATGTTCACTTTGCGCAGGTTGGCAAAGGTCTCCTCGAGGTCCTGGATGAGCGTGTTTTCTTCGCGAGTCTTGACCACGATGTCGTCGACGTAGGCCTCTGCATTCCTCCCCATTTGAGCCCCCAAGGCGATCCTCATGAGGCGCTGGAAGGTGGCGCCGGCGTTCTTCAGGCCGAAGGGCATGCAGACGTAGCAAAAAACACCACAAGGGGTGAGAAATGCTGTCTTCTCCTCGTCCTCCTTCGCCATCTTGATCTGATGGTAGCTAGAGAAGGCATCCAGAAAACAGTGGAGTGCGCAGCCGGCGGTGGAGTCCACGATCTGGTCGATCCTCGGGAGGGGATAGGGGTCCTTGGGGCAGGCCTTGTTGAGGTCGGTGAAGTCGATGCAGAGGCGGCTTCCTCCGGTGTGTTTGGGTACGACCACACCGTTGGCGAGCCAAGTGGGATGGACCACTTCCTTGATGATGCTGGCCTTCTTCAGTTTCTCTACTTCCTTGACGATGAAATCTTGCTTCTCTGGCGCCTGGCGCCGCGCCTTTTGCTTCACGGGGCGTGCGTTTGGACACACGGCTAAGTGGTGCTCGATCACCTCCCTCGGTACTCCGGACATATCTGACGGTGTCCATGCGAACATGTCAGAATTTGCCCTGAGGAAGGCGACGAGCACGCTTTCCTATTTGGGAGGCAAGTTGGCGCCGATGGTGACGCTAGCCCCCGAGCCATTTGCCTCAAGAGACACTTGCTTCGTCGCGGCCTTCTCCTGAGAAAACAGCTGCTTCTTCTTCGCGGGGGGCCTCGGGAGGGGTTCCTCATCCTCGTCAGCGGGTGACGCCACCGCGGCAGCCTTGTAGGCCGCTTGCGCAGCGTACAGTGCGTCCGAGACCACGCCGCGGATGACAATGGTGCCACCCGAGCCAGGGAGCTTGACGAGGTTGTAGGCGTGGTGGGTCACCGCCATGAACTTGGCGAGGGCGGGGTAGCCGAGGATGGCGTTGTAGGGCAGGCCGATGTGCATGACGTCAAAATCGATCAGCTCGGTGCGGTAGTTGGCCTGGGTGCCGAAAGTGACGGCAAGCCTCACCCGCCCAAAAGGGGTGGTAAGACCCTCTGTCACCCCCGAGAAGGGCCTGGTGGGCATGAGTCGCTCGTAGGGCACCTGCAGCTTCTCGAAAGTCTCGACAGAGATGACGTTCAGGCCTGCGCCCCCATCGATGAGCGTCTTAGAGACGGCGATGTTGTTGATGGTGGGGGTGCAGACCAGCGGGATGGTGCCAACAGTTGAGGTGGACTTGGGGTGGTCGCTGGAGTCGAAAGTGATGGGGCACTGGGACCACTTGAGGGGCCTGGAGGCCTCAACCCCGGGAAGGGCTGCCGCGACCTCGCGAGCGAATTGCTTGAAGTGGCGGTTGGAGCTGGGGGCCTGAGCCCCGCCGAAGATGCAAGCGGCCCCGCGAGGCACCTGGTAGCCTTCATCAGTCTCGGCAGGCAGGTTGTCGTTCGCGGGCTGGACGGCATTGGCCTGGGGGTTCTGCTGGTAGTTGTCATTGTAGTTGTTGTTGTTCCAGCGTTGCCCCCGCGGCCGCCGCGGCCGCCGCCGCGGCCTCCGCGGCCCTGCTGCCGCTCGTTTGCCTCGCGAGCCTCGCGAGCCTCGCGAAGCCTCTTGAGGTTGTAGCAGTCCTCGGTGGCATGGGAATGCCTGTTGTGGTAGACGCAGAAGGGGCAGTCATCTTTCTTCTCGGTGCCCGCGGCTGGAGCGGCAGCGCGAGGCTGCTTGGCGTCGGGCTCAGCCGCGAGGACCGTAGTGGTCTTACGCTTCTCGGTGGATTTTTTCTTTTCGGACCCCTCGGCGGGGTCCCCTGTAACAACCCATGTTTCTATTATTGTGTAAAATAGTTAATCATGAGCATAGCATGCATTAATTCTTGCATTAAGAAATTTATGCTACTTTAAAATAAAAGGGAAACCCTGAAATGGTTAATTCCCCTCCCTATTTTTAAATGTGGTAAAAAGTCCCCAAAACTCTTGCAATAATTTGTGGGGCCTCTTTATATTATTTTGGCCCTACATAAAAAGTTTCATAATTTTTGGAGCTACTCTAGTAACCTAACTAATTTCCTCAAAACCTAGGGGGTTTTCTGCAAAATGTCTTTTCTTTTTCTTCTTTCTTCTTCCTCCTGGCTTTCTGGCCATGGACAAGCCGTTGCCGCTGTTGATGCCACCTCCTGCCTGTGCCCTTGCTTGAGGGGATAAGACCCCAGTGCCGTCCGCATCTCCCTCTCCCTCCTCACTCGCTCCCCCTTTCGCTCTCCCTCTCTCTGTTTCTCTGCAACCCGACCGGAACCCTAGCTCCGTAGGCCGCCGGTTCCCCACTCAAATCGCCGACGTGCCGCGCCTCTCCGAGCTCAACCGGTGTGTCCAGGAGAGTCCCCCTTCCGTCCTCTTCTTCCTGGTAAAGCCACCCATGCGGGGATGGCTCGAGCTGAGAGAACGCCATGGGCGTCCCGAACGCCGCCGACGTGCTGCGCCGTCGACTCTGGCCACCTCGCGGCAAACTGAGGCCTCCGTGAGCTCCGCCTCGATCTCCTCTCTCTCCTCGTCGAGCACCGCATGCCGGGACGCCGTAACTCGCCCGAATCGAGCCGGTCTTCTTCGACCACGGTCGCCGCCGTCATGGATGATTCCGTCGCCGCCCGGCCCCCCTCTGCCAACACCGTCGACCTCAGCGAGCTCCTGGTGAGCTACCGGTGCTTGCGCACCCCTCCATCCTCTCCCTCTCGCCTCCGGCCGTCGTCCCCGACGTGCTCCGCCTCCAGCCGCCGCTGGCCATGGTCACCGGAGCAACTCCGGTGACCAAATGGTCCCAGCACCGCCACCCCCGTGCTCCTCTCCTCCCCGCGCATCCAACGCGCGTGACCGCGTCCTCAGGCGCGGCCGGAATCGGCCGGACCGTCGCCGGCAGAGCCGTGTCTCCAGTCGGTGATGTCATGCTGACGTCACTGTGGGGCCGGCCTGTCAGCGTTTTAATATTTAAGAAAATGTTTTTGGAAAATAATAAAACCCTGATGGGTGGGTCCCCTCTGTCAGATATTTAATAATTTTAGAAATTCCAGAAAATATGTAAATATTGTAAAATCCATAACTTTATTTCTGTAATTCAGAAAAATATGATTAATACACCAAAATTTGCAGAAAAATGAGATCTATCTATTTATGCAAAGATCATGCATGATTGAACAACTTCAATTAAGAGTTGTTTAGAATAAAAAAAATGCCACTTTAGGCAATTATGGAGTTTCTCCGATTATTATTAATTCGGACTCCATTTAAATTGATTATCATGTTTTAGGGTTTAATTCAAATACATGTAATTTGTCATTCATACATTTGTGCGCATTGCATTATGCCATGTTGAGTGTTTGTCGTTTCTGTTTTCCGGTGTTTCGTTTCCTCCGATAGAACGGGTGTCGATATCGAGGACGATTTCGATGTGAAGGTCAACAACGCCGATGGACGACAAATGATTATGGATCGACAAGTCAATCATCCTGTTTTCCTGAAGTTTTATATATCGTGTTATCGCTCAATAAGGCAAGCACAACCCCTTCTTCTATCTGATCCCATATTTTCAAGTATTGGTTTCTGATAAGCATCATAGCGGTTCTAAAGCTTTTGGTCGATAGGTAGGGTTAACCTATCTTGCATGTTCCCCTAGTCGCCATTACCTGTTATCCATCCTAGCATGATTAGGGTTGCTTGTGTGTCGCCAGAGCCCTATATATGTTCACATGCTTAGCCATGCTTAGTTATGCTCTGATCCGTCATGTCGATGTATCAGTAATACGAATGAATCTAGCATGTTAGGATATCGAGGATTTTATGGTGGACATGTTAATTTGACTAAAAGGCTTGGACAATGAGGCCACGGTGGGATGTGGTGGGTTGTCTTGTTCTTGCCGCCCTAGGACCTCTTGTGCTTATCGCTTGAACCAAGACCAAGAGTACGACACACGCGGGCTGAGGAACCCCGCTCGGCTGTTTCTTGTTTAGGTGTGCCCGTAGGACACGTAGTTTGCGGTGTTCCTTTTGCAGAAAGTTGAAAAACGTTTTGAGAGAAAAGATAGGTCGTGTCTGGGAACAAGTGAAGGACGAACTGATCTTGGTCCCCACGCACAGAAATAGGGACCGTCAGGAGATGGCCATCTCTTGTTAATGGCGGAATGGCCCTATTTGGGTTGGCTTATGGGCACATCTACGCAAGCTAAGAGTCGTGGTCAACCCCCGTCTGCCGGCACACCAAGGAAGTGTGCTAATGATCTGGCATTAAAGAGTTGGTTGGCACGTGTGGACCAAATTGTACACCCCTGCAGGGATAAATCTATTCGAATAGCCGTGTCCACGGTTAAGGACGACTTGGGTCTTGCTGTTTGATCATAGATATACAACTTGAACATATTCGTAAAACTTGATAACCAACGTGTGCGGGTTGTTTCCTCGAGGGTGAATCGAGGGAGTGACCCTAGTAGAGCAGGTTCAGTTGATGATGTTTTGGTGGTTCAAAGATGATCAATGGAGTTAAAAGTGTTATCTTATCCCTTTTATAAAACCTCTGAGTAGACGGACTTCTACTTCGTCTCCCTCTATTGAAAAGTTGGCTTTACGCGAAGTTAGCCCACAAACAGCTTTCTAACTTATGCATTACCGTAACGGGTTATAGTCTTGCTGAGCTCTGTCTCAGGCCTGCCGCTACCTTTTGTTTCAGAGACTGAAGATACCACCGATGGAGGTTTGAACGTGGACATCGACGAGTAGTTTGGGGTTCCCAGGTAGCAGCCTGGAATCTGTAGTGTGGGTTTTCACCGTTGCTTATCTCTGGCCTCTTAGGCCTATTGTTAAACTTGTTGAATAGCAACATAATTTGCCTTCCGTTGTGTGATGTAATGTTGGGTCATGTGACCTCTACGTGTATTCTGCTATCTTACTCTAATAAGAGTTTTATACCTGTTTTCTGGTCGTAGAGTCACTGCCCTGTACTGGTTGTTCCAACCTCTCCCGTGCATGATGCGTGTATGGATATAAAGTGCACGGTTGAGAGGAAAGGTTCTTGGGCTCTTTGTTATGCAGTTTTGGCTATGCCTGTGTTATGGCTTAGCCGAGGGGTTGTGGTGCCGATGATCCATTCCGAGCACGCCTACCGATGCTTACTCGGCCTGGGAGTGGTAACCCCAGTAACCCTCGGTTACGTAGCATGACCAGTGACACATAGCATTACTGTATAACTCAGAGGTCGAGTCCGACAGCTTAACAAGATCCTAGGATTCTTTGTTATGCGTTCGTGGTTATGATTAGATGTGGTAGTCTTCCGAGGGGTTTTGTGTGACCGGTGTTCCCGGCATGCCTGCAGTGAAATGCTGCCTGGGATTGGTACCCCGGTAACTCTCGGCTATCATGTCTAAGAGCACATAACACTTATGTATAACCCTGGATCCGGGGTCGTCACATCCCCTGGCTCGTTCTTGACGAACAAGCGGCCCTCCTCAGCCTTGGCGCACTTGTCCGCCAAGTCGAAGAGCTTAATGACGGTGGTGATGTTGTCGTGGATGCCAAGCTTCTCGAGCATCCGCACATCCGTGACCCCAGCCTGGAAGGCCGAGATGACCTGCGCGTCGGTGGCGTTGGGGATCTTGTTGCGCACTTGGCTGAAGCGCTGGATGTACTTGCGGAGGGTCTCACCAGGCTTCTGACGCACGGCGCGGAGATCGTTGTACGTGAGGCCGCGCTCGTACGTGCCCTCGAAGTTGGCGACGAAGCACCGGCAGAGCTCCTCCCAGGTGTTGATGGACTCGGCGGGAAGGTTGGTGAGCCACGAGGATGCGGAGTCCTTGAGGGCCATGGGGAACCAGTTTGCCATGACCTTGTCGTCGCCCCCGGCGGCCAGGATGGCCAAGGTGTAGAGCTGCAGGAACTCCAGGGGGTTGTTCTTGCCGTCGTAGCGCGGAGGAAGATCCGGCCGGAACTTGACCGGCCAGACGACGCGACGGAGGCTGCGAGTGAACGCGGCCGTCGTGCCGTAGGTGACCGGGCCGTTGGCGAGGGTGGCGTGGAGGTGGCGCCCCGCGGTGGCGACGTCATGGACGGCGCAGTTGTGGTGGTTCTGCCTGCGCTCGATGCTCACACGTGCGTCCTCCGGGGCTCACTGCACGATTTGGCAGTCGTGCGGCGACGACGCGTGCGACGCAGCGCGGTTGTCGCGAGGAGGAGCCCCAGCTGGAGCAGGCTGCGGTGGAACTGGTGGAGCGGGAGCGGGCTGACGAGGAGGTGCGTGCGGCGCACCGTGCGCCACGTCCCCTGCGCGTGCAGAGAGAACCAGCGAACGAGATGGTGCGGGAGCGGCGACGCGAGCGGCGCCGACGAGCTCGGAGAGGCGGGTGAGCCAAGCTTCCTGGGCTTCAGCCGTGGGACGGTACTGCAGCAGCTCCTGCGCCATGAGAAGCGCAGTTGCCTGGCTGGGCGCAGGGCGGCCCAGCGAGGAGGCAGCACGGTCCCGCGACGGGTGCAGAGAAGAAGCTTCTTCCTC
This sequence comes from Puccinellia tenuiflora, assembly GCA_012064385.1. Taxonomy (NCBI): domain Eukaryota; kingdom Viridiplantae; phylum Streptophyta; class Magnoliopsida; order Poales; family Poaceae; genus Puccinellia; species Puccinellia tenuiflora. The sequence continues at coordinate 1,499,916 of QRDG01000041.1, read as the reverse complement.
TCCGTCGAGGTCGTCCTCGGCGTGGTCGTGGTCGTGGTCGTCGTCCTCCGGGTGCTCGACGTGGGGCTCGGGGTCGACGTGGCGCTCCGGGGCAGCACTTCCATGCGGGCGACCGCGCGGGTTGCCGCCGGGAACGGTGGCGGCGCTGGCCGTCCGGCGAGCGAGTCGTTCGGCGCGAGAAGCGGCCATGGCGATGTCGAGGTTGAAGATGCGCCTCAGCCCCCTACCTGGCGCGCCAAATGTCGGAGAACTGTCCCAGGAACTGGGTGTGTCTCACGAAGGATCGAGTAAGGGGCTGAACACGGAATCAAACAACCCTCAACGTGCCTCGGCGACGGTGCTCGTCGAACTCGCTGGAGGGAAGCACTGCAGAGAGGAACACACAGAATTACCCAGGTTCAGGGCCCTCTAGGTGAGGTAAAACCCCTACGTCCTGCTTCGAGTTGTATTGTACTGCTTGGAGAGTTTACAGTACAAGGAGAGCTTGTCGAGCTCGAGGTGGCTAACAATGGCTAGGGTTTGGTCTGAGCTCCAAGATGGTGAACTCGTGAACCAAAATGCGAACCCTTTGCCCGAACGCGCTCCCCCTCCTTTTATAGGCGTCTCGGGCCTCTTCCCCCCAAATGTCTTGGCGGGAAGGGCTACCACATGGCGACGAAGGAGGAGATGCGGTGCACGATAAAGGCAGAGTCCACCATAAAGGTAAGGTCCATGGACGCGGTCCACGGCAGGGGGCAGCGTCACCAAAGCTGAAAAGCCGCCGGCCAGCCGGACGGTGGGCTGGCGCTGCAACGGCTCGGAGTGAGCCCCACGGTGACGTCGCCCTCGTCAGCGGCATCAGACGGTCTCCTTATCACCAAAGTGGCAAGCCTCGTTGTCCGCTTTCCTTGGCGCTGCTTTGTTGACTCCTTTATACACCGGAATGGCAACGACAACGCTGTCGTCATCACGCTTTGGTGCGTCCGTGACTCTGCGGAGGATGCAGAGCCCATGTGCGCTCTGCCGCGGAGGCAGAGCTGGCTTCCCGAAGAAGGAAACCTCGCGAGGCTGGAGGCCTCGCCGGGCCTTCGGCTTGGTGCCCTCTCGAGGAGAGATCCCTCGCCGAGGGAAAAACCCTCGGCGAGGCTCGCCAGGCTTGGAGAGCCTCTCCAGGCTTGGAGAGCCTGGTCCTTAGCAATAATCTTCTGAAGAGCGTTGTGGGCCCTGGCAGGCCGGCCCGTGGTACCCTGGTTTCCACTGTGCCGACACTTGTATTCTTACTGAATCTTGTAGCAGACTTGTCTGTATTTGTTGTCTGCCGTGAGCAAACTTCATAAAGGTTAAGGATATTCTACAGATGATGTGAGCTCTCCACTGACACTTTCAACATGATCATCGAGTCATCTGCGATCGAAAGGTTGTTAAAGCTTGGTGCATTTGGGCGCCTTCCAGAACCCCATTCTGCTCAGCACCATTGTACAAATTTGAGAAGGATCGCCTGAAATAAGAAGAGATAGGGGGAGATGGGGTTCCCCTATCACAGGCTTTTACCTCGAATCAATTCATCTGTCATTGTTTCATCGCTGTTGTCACACACCTCATAATCAGCTGAACCCATCTTTGCTCAAAACCCATTTTCCACCATTCTTAAGGAAAGGTCATTCCCTAGTTCTTCAGATACTGGCTTCATTCCCCAGCTCTGTGTTGCATGCAGACTTCAGATACAACCTTCAGCCTCGGCGTGCAATAGGTCCTGTATAAGTGCAATATGCTTAGCTCCTGCTCCTACTGCTTCTCCATGTTGTTCTATCTTCAGCTCCAGCAAGATCGGTTTTAAAGTTTTGCACGTCAGGAACAGGTGTGTCCATCCTCATTCAGTCACTGGCACCTTGGGTAGATCGGTCGATTTCGACACCATGCCTCCTTTTATGCTCCATCTATGTAGGAAGCTGTTAGCCATATAAATTGCTAGATCTTGGGAAAGCAATGTAGGCGCCATATGCTTTGCCAATTGAACCCTCGCCCCTAGGTGCTACCCTCCCCTGGCTGCACTCTATTTGCCATCAACTAAATTTGATAGTGCATCTTCTACACTGAACGAGCATTAGACATTCCTTTTTTATGAAAGTGTGATGGCGTAGTTGACGGGACTGAATGTTTCTTCCTTCCCCGGCAACGGCGCCAGAAAACTGCTTGATGATCGGTGATGGTAGCGTTGGGTTGTGCCCCAAGCGAAGGCGTGGATGTAGTAAGTAGCAGTTTTCCCTCGTAAACGAACCGAGGTTTATCGAACCAGTAGGACTTTGAAATCAACAACAAAGTGAATGTTGAAGATCTCTGGCGCTTAATCTTCAACAGATGTGGACCTGCACACACTTAACCAATTACTTTGCCCCCAACGGCGGAAAGGTTGTACATCTTTCCGGTCTCGCACAAAACAAAGCGGTTAATTAAATAGTGAAATAGATGAAAATATGAAAGGGGACCAGAGGAGTAATGATGATGAAAAGTGATGAATAAAGGTTGCAATCAATGTAAAAAGATGGACCGGGGGCCATGGGTTCACTAGTGGAGTCTCTCAAGTAAATAAAACATTCATATGATGGGTAAACAAATTACAGCTAGACAATTGACAAGATTATAACACAAACTTAATCTAGCTATGAAAAAAAAGGACATGCTAATATTTATGGAGGCATCACGACAAGGAACAAAGACCGTTGAGTCCAACTGCGTCTTTGTCTAAAAATTCCACCGTGGGATCGCTATCCAGCCTGTCACCCAACGGTATTAAGTTGCAAGCAACAGACAATTGCATTAAGTAAAGTGCATGAAGTAAGCAATACTAATATCAAAAGAGACATTAACACCACTGTTTTACCCTTAGTAGCAACAGCACACCCTCGCACTTAGACATTTCTGTCACTCGTGCCCAGGAGCAAAAAGGGGCATGAACCCACTATCTAGCATAAATACCCTCTCTTGGAGATACACACAATCACTTGGCCAAAGTAACTACGCATATCGGAGAGCATGCAAGAACATAAATCAACATATAAGAATCATGCACTATCTGAACATAACTTCATAATCCATCGGATCCCAGCAAACACATCACATAGCATTATAATAATCGATCTTGATCATGTTAGGCAGCTCACAAGATCATAAGACATGAAGCACAAGAGAGAGAGACTACCAACTAGCTACTGCCATGGACCCGTAGTCCAAGGTGGGACTACTCACAAATCATCCCGGAGGAAGGCATGGCGATGAAGAGCCCTCCGGGATCGATCTCCTCTCAGGCAGGGTGCCGGGATCAGCTTCAGAATCACCCCCGAACTAGGGTTTATGGTGGCGGCGCCTCGGGGTGACTTCTCTAGAAAATAATGGCCGCCTCTACATTTTAGGGAATAATCTGATTTTATAGGCGTCGAAGGGGGCCGAGGGGACCCACCAGGAGCAGGGGCGGGTCCCACCCACCGCCCTATGGTAGGCCGTGGCCGGGGGTCTTCCCTGTCCTGTGGGTGGCCCCCAGGGCTGCCCTCAGGACTGAATGTCCATCTTGGCAAATAAAAAATCCTCGTAAATTTTCAGCGCATTCCGAGAATATTTCCTGTGGTAAGTTTCTGAAACGAAAAGACAGCAAAAACAGGAAACTTGCACTAGGCATCTTGTCAATAGGTTAGTCCGACAAAATGCATAAAAATGATGTAATAAGATAGTAGAAACATGTGACAACATCACAAAACTAGTACGGATCAATCAAAAATTATAGATACGTTTGACACATATCCGCATCCCCAAGCTTAACTCCTACTCGTCCTTGAGTAGGTAAGTGATAACAAAATAATTTTTGATGAGACATGCAACCAACACAATCTTGATCAAGTTAGTAATGTAAAGCATAGGACATGAATGAAGTGATACAAAACAATTGTCTATAGTTGATAGCAAGAAAGCAATGAATAACCAAGTTGAATCATTAAAGCAAAACCTTTCATAAATAGTACGTTAAAGACATGAAAGCAATGTGACCCACATATTTGACTAATTATCAAAGGTAATGGTTCCACGACAAAAGTGTTTGAGAATCAACACAAAGGAAGATGTAAGTATTAGCAAAAAGCTTCAACTTCCAACGGCTTATCTTATAGATAAAGTCAATATAAAGATTCATGTTTTAATCTGACGATGCAATATGATCAATGATACCCAGGGTCAATGCTGTATGTTTGCTTTGGTGGAGATAGAAGGAAAAGGAAAACTGATTCAACATTTAAAAGTGAAGGAAAGGCCCTTCACAGGGGGAAGCAGGGATTAGTCATGTGCTAGAGCTTTTTTATTTTGAAAAATAGAGATAAAAGCAATTTTGAGAGATGCATAATTCCGTCAACGATTCCATAGCTCAGAAGCTCATTAGTCCCCTATGTCAAGCAAGGTCTTTAGAGTTGTGAGAGCGGCTGGTTTTAGAGGAAAGAGTACATTCCTCTTTCTCCTTTGTTTCACCACTAACCAATGTTTGAGCTGATTTCTCAGATTTTCATTGTACGGAGGAGAATGGTGAGTTATATTTATATTTTGCTTAAGCCGCTCTCGGATTGATTCAAGTGAGGACGCAAACCATCAACACCGGGTGAAAGAGAGGGGGGAAAAGAAAAATAAAAGAAAAACCTTGCTCGACATAAGCTATAACGAACCCCCTCCTTACTTCCTTATGAGCTTGAAAACAGAGGAACCAAAACGAGAATATTTTGAAGGTTTTAAAGGTAGCATATGACAAATTTACTTGGAATGGCAGGAAATACCATGCATAGGTAGATATGGTGGACTCAGCTGGCAAGATAGTTTGGCTTTGGGATTTGGATGCACGAGTGGACATCACACTCAGTACAGAGTTTTTTGGCTTAGCAAAAATGGTATTTGAAGCAAACATCCAACACTAACCGGTAATAGAGTAACATAAGACATCAGTCAATCATAACCATAAACACTCCACACTGTCTCCCTTGTTGACCAAACAGTTCTTTTGATGGAAAGATTAGCTTTATGAATTAACAACTACGAAACACCACATAGTTTTAAGCTTTTAACTGTATTTCTTTACTAATCAATTTCCACTCAAATAACCAGCAATTTTAAGCATTCATCTTAATATCTCAAAACAATTGAGAAGCATCAAGTATCCACACAATGATCTACAAGACTATGCAGGCTTTCATTTCATTCCAATATCACATGGATAGCATTTTGCCACTTTGACAATTCAAGCAATTTATCAATAACAACTCTCCAACAAGTATAAGTGAAGAACAAGAGAGTTTAACATCAACAACTAGCAGCTCTAAACAAGATAAAAGCTAAAAGCGAGAGCTTACTAGCAAACAAACAGTAGCTAAGAATACTCAACAAGATATAAGCGAAGCAAAGGAGTATTCAAATGAAAAAGCGGAGCGTGCCTCTCTCCCACACAAATAAAGCTAGGATCCAACAAGGATATGACCAGCAAACAAACAAAACAAAACTAAAAGCAAAAAGACGCTCCAAGCATAGCACACAACATGTAAAGTGATAAAAACATAGTTCAACGAAGACGACCTTATGATAGTCGATGAAGAGGAGGGGATGCCTTGGGCATCCGCAAGCTTAGACGCTTGATGGTTCTTGATATTCAGAGGGGGTGTCGTGGGGGCATCCCCAAGCTTGAGCTCTGATCCATCTTCAATTTCTTCATTATCCTCTCCTTTGAACTTAAAAACTCCCTTCACACAAAACTTCTCACAAACTGATTAGAGGGTTGGTGCTCATAAATTAAAATGCACATATGTTCAACTCAAGACAAATTCCAAACAACTTTATTGGGCATTAGCTACTATTTACTAACCCTTAATATGACACTCCACCTCTAGAGTATCACATTTGACAATAGTAAAAGAGACGAATACAAAATAAAAGCAGAATCTGTCAAAAACTGAACAGTCTGTAAAGATCCAATTTTTCAAGGCACTTATGTAGCTCAAATCAAAAAACTCAAAACTAACGAAAGATAGATAAAAGTATCAGGCTTGCTTTCTAAAAATATTAGAAAAATATAAAATTCAGGGATTGTTCGAGATTTTCTGCAACAGGTGCATAGAATCTGTTTCTGGACAACAAAACAATACATCGCACTTTCAATGCATTAGAGACTAAACTTGGCACAAAAAACCAAAACAAAAAGATACAATGAAGTTGCTACATAGGAAACAACTCCATGTCTCAAGAAAAACAAAAACAAACTGAAAGTAAAAGATGGGTTGTCTCCCAACAAGCGCTTTTTTTAACGCCTTTTAGCTAGGCAATGCCAAATATCAAGTCTTTTCAAAATCCATTTCAACTTTTACTTCAATAAGCACTTCTTTCTCTTTGAGGGGAAAGGAAAACCTGTCCTTAATGGGAAAATGAAAGCGTATGCAGCCCTTTTTAACATCAATAAAAGCTCCCACGGAACGAAGAAAAGATCTTCCAAGAACAATATTAGCTTGAGCTTTTGACTCCAAAACCAAGAAATCAACCAAAATAGTCTTATTTTTAAAAGTGACAAGGACTTCATTAACTCTTTTATAAATTTTTGAAGAGCTACCATCATAATGAGAGTGATAAAGAGGATAATCAAATAAGTCTCCAAAATTCATAGTATCGAAAACCATTCTAGGCATAGTTGACATCATAGAACCAATATCGCAATAAGCAAGGAACCTTGTATCATTTATTTCAATAGGAAATATAAGGTTCCCAATCTCCATCTATTTCAAGAATTTGATAATTTTTAGAGCTCTTCTCTATTTCATTTAAATTTAGATCACACAAAATATGTTCTATTTTATCCAATCTATCAAGTATTCCATCACTTTTCTCATCCATGGAAAAAACAACCAAACCATTTATAATTCTAAGAGATTCCAATTCATCAATTTCAAGAAAGTCTCCTCCAGTAATGACATCTAAAGCATGCTTACATGCATCGGATAGTCCATAGTAAAAGCATCTCAGTAAAACACACATAACAAGCATGGGTTGGATCTTTTGATGTAATTCTGAAATTCTATTCCAAGCATTTTTTGAAACTTTCTCCACCCTTTTGTTTGAAAGTGAAGAACTCAGCCAAGAGAGGCATATCAAGAGTGGTAAAGCTAGACATAACAACAAAGCAAAATAACAAGACAGAATAAAGGCTACACTAATTTTTTTTGGTTTAAAAATTTTGCAACAAGAAAAATAAACTAAACAAGAAATAAAGCAAGCAAGACAAAAACAAAGTAAAGTGATTGAGAGTATGAGACTCCCCTTGCTGTAGCTCCAAAGTCCCTGGCAACGGCACCAGAAAACAGTTGATGGCGTAGTTGACGGGACTGAATGTTTCTTCCTTCCCCGACAACGGCGCCAGAAAATAGCTTGATGATCGGAGATGGTAGCGTTGGGTTGTGCCCCAAGCGAAGGCATGGATGTAGTAAGTAGCAGTTTTCCCTCGTAAACAAACCAAGGTTTATCGAACCAGTAGGACTTTGAAATCAACAACAAAGTGAATGTTGAAGATCTCTGGCGCTTAATCTTCAACAGACGTGGACCTGCACACACTCAACCAATTACTTTGCCCCCAACGGCGGAAAGGTTGTCAATCTTTCCGGTCTCGCAGAAAACGAAGCGGTTAATTAAATAGTGAAATAGATGAAAATATGAAAGTGGACCAGAGGAGTAATGATGATGAAAAGTGATGAATAAAGGTTGCAATCAATGTAAAAAGATGGACCGGGGGCCATGGGTTCACTAGTGGAGTCTCTCAAGTAAATAAAACACTCATATGATGGGTAAACAAATTACAGCTAGGCAATTGACAAGATTATAACACAAACTTAATCTAGCTATGACATAGAGAACATGATAATATTTATGTAGGCATCACGACAATGAACAAAGACCGTTGAGTCCAACTGCATCTTTGTCTAAAATGTCCACCGGGGGATCGCTATCCAGCCTGTCACCCAACGGTATTAAGTTGCAAGCAACAGACATTTGCATTAAGTAAAGCGCATGAAGTAAGCAATACTAAGCGCATGAAGTAAGCGCATGAAGTAAGCAATAAAAAATCCTCGTAAATTTTCAGCGCATTCCGAGAATATTGTCGGAGATGGTCCCCAGGAACTAGGGGTGTCTCCAAGGTATCGTGTAAGGGGCTGAACACGGAGTCAAACAGTCCACAACGTGCTCCGGCGACGGTGCTCGTCAGGCTCGCTGCGGACGACACTGCAGAGATTGACACAAGGTATTATCCAGGTTCAGGGCCCTCTTGTGGAGGTAAAACCCCTACATCCTGCTATGGTGTATTGCACTGCTTGAAGAGTTTACAGTACAAGGAGAGCTTGTCGAGCTCAAGGTGGCTAACAATGGCTACTTACTAGTCTTTAGATCTAGGGTTAGGGTTTTGCTAGAGCTGCACCAACCGAAGATCCAGCCCCTTGCTTGGGCGTGCTCCTCCTCCTTTTATAGGCGTCCTGGGCCTCTTCTGCCCAAACATTTGGGCGGGAAGGGCTACCACATGGCGACGAAGGAGGAGGCACGGTGCACCGTAAAGGTGAGGTCTACCATAAAGGTAAAGATCGTGGACGCGGTCCACGGCAGGGGAACGGCGTCACCAAAGCTGAAAAGGGGGCACCGACCAGCTGGACAGCGGGCTGGCGCTTGCCGAGGTGGGAGGCGGCCCACGGTGACGTCGTCCTTGGAGCGTAGCTGCAGACTGTTCCCTTGTCACCAAAGAGGCAATACTCGTTGTCCGCTTTGCTTGGCCCCGCTTTGTTGACTGCTTTATACATGGAAACGGCAACTGCGGCGTCGTCGTCATCGCGCGTAGGCACGCGCGTCACTCTGCGCATGGCGCAGAGTCCATGTGCGCTCTGCCGCGGGGGCAGAGATAGCTTCACGAAGAAAGCGCTTCGCGAGGCGAAAGGCCTCGCCAAGCCTCGCGGCTTGGTCCTTAGTAGAATTACGGGCGGCGTCGGAGACGCCCTGTCGAAGAGCGATCCCTCGCCGAGGGAAAGAACCCTTGGCGAGGAGAAGAACCCTTCACGAGGAGAGAAATCCTCGCGAAGCTCGCCAGGCTTGGGGAGCCTGGTCCTTAGCGAAAATCACCCGAGGAATCTTGTGGGCCCCGGCAGGCCGGCCCGTGGTACCCTGGTTTCCACTGTGCCGACAGTAGCCCCCGGGCCCGCGATGGGCACGCCGAGGCCCATGACGAAGGCGAAGCGTCGAGGGGCCAAAGATGCCTGACAGGGCCGCGGCACGTGTCACGCAGCGGTTGCGCCCGCGGCCACGGCCTCCTCGGCTCCAACGGGCAACGTGGCGGGGCCCGCCACGACTCGAGTGATGGGGTCGCAGCATAGAAAACAAAAAAAATTTCCTACGCAACAGGCGGAATAAACCCCAAGGATCTAGATCTATTAGACGAAGGTAGCGAAGATGAGATCCAATCTCTTACCCTTGAAGATCAACAAACGCGTTTTGTCGGTGCAGGGGTTGGCTAGTCGATCCCCGCAACTAGACTCATCTAGTCGCGAGGAGATGTATTTCCTCGAAGTCCAATCCGACGAAGTGCCACAAGGGGTAGCACCTCCGCGGTATCCACACGTACGGCTCGATGTAGATCTCCTCCTTCTTGATCCCGCAAGCAAGGTGGAGATGGCTAGATGGATCTCGGCACCACGACGGTTGTGGTGGCGTTGATGATGTAGATCTCCACGAGCATGGCTACGCCTAGCCAAGCACGAGGAGGAGAGGACCATGGCGCAGCAACCCTAGCAAGGTGAGGTGGTGCGCTAAGGTGGAGGTGGAGGAGCATGGCGCGGCAGCCCTCCGGGGAGAGGTGGCACGGCAAGAGGTGGATCTAAGGAGGAGGCGGCGGCCAGGGAGGAGGAAACCTCTAGGGTTCAAAGGGCTGCGCCCCAGCCCTCCCCTCCTCCTTATATAGGCGTGAGGGGGCTGTGGGGGGCGCCCCAATCCCATCTAGGGCCGGCCAAGGGAGGGAACTTGCCCCCCAAGGCGCCTAAATTAGGGTTAGGGCTGCCCCCACCTTTGCCTTTGCCGCATGGGCCTTGGAGGGCTGGTGCGGCCAGCCCAAGTGGGCTGCACCACGCCCCCTTGGTCCATGTGAGCCCTCCTAGGTTCGTGGCCCCCAAGGTGGGGCCCTCCGGAACCTTTCCGGAACCTTCTAGAACTTTCCGGTACACTACCGGAATATTTCGGAACTTTTCCGATACCTCCGGAAACCACTTTCCTTATATGAATCTTATTCTCCGGACTCTTCCGGATCTCCTCGTGATGTCTAGGATCCCATCCGAGACTCCGAATCACCATTCGTTCATACCATCAAAAATCTCAAGCCCTAGCTACATCGAAGCTTTAAGTGTGTGACCCTACGGGTTCGAGAACATGCAGACATGATCATATCAATAATCAATAGCGGGACCGGGATGCCCATATTGACTCCCACATATTCAACGAAGTTCTTTATCGATTGAACCACGATGCCGGAGATTCTTAATCTCATATACGATTCCCTTTGTCTCACCGATATTTAATTTGCCCGAGATTCGATCGTCGATATCCCCATATCTAGTTTCATCTCGTTACCTGGCAAATTCTCTTTACTCGTCCATAATATAGGATCACCGTGATTACCACTTAATCACATGGTTGCAACCTTTCCGATGCTATATTACCGAGAGGGCCCAGAGATATCTACTCCGTCACACGGAGGGACAAATCCCACTCTTGATTCATGTCACCCAACAAATACCATCGGAGATACCTGAAAGCCACCTTTATAATCACCCAGTTACGAAGTGACGTTTGATGTCCACAAAGTATTCCTCCGGTAAACGGGAGTGACATAATCTCATGGTCGAAGGAAACTATACTTGGCATACTAAAAGCGTTGGCAATAAAACTGTGTGACACGATCAATTGCAACTCTTTATTATTGGGTCTTGTCCATCACATCATTACTCCTAATGATATGACTCCGTTATCAAGTGACTATAACAAGTCCATGGTTAGGAAACTCTAACCATCTCTTGACTAACGAACTAGTCCTGTAGAGGCTTACTAGGGACACCTGGTGTTTATATTCCACACATGTATTATGTTTCCAATTAATACAATTATAGCATGGAGAATAAACTATTATCATAAACATGAATATGCTAATAAACCATTTTATTATTGCCTCTAGGGCATATTCCCAACAGTCTCCCACTTGCACTAGAGTCAATAATCTAGTTTACATTTTCTCGATCCAACACTCATGGTGTCTAACACTCATGGAGTCTCAGTGCTGATCATGTTTGCTCGTGGAAGAGGTTCTGTCCGTGTTCTGTACTATACAGTTCTTTATGTTCTTTGCAAAACGTTAATGTCACCTAATTTGACATTACTTTATCATCTCATGATAAACCTATTATCATCACATGATAATTCACATCATCACATGATGAATGTAATATATTTGGTTAGAGAGTGAGATTTTCGTTTCCCTTTTATGCCTACATGACGTATGATCAGTCAAGAGAACTTTCTCATAGCATGTGCACCCGGAACTCACTCAGTCTTGAAACAAAATTTCTCAAACCATAATATTATATCTTTTAATCCTTGAATTAATCATATACTCCTATATGTTGTTGACTCACAAATCGACAGTGCAATCATGTCACTTCGATATTTTCGATCATGCTTTCGCTGCGCTTCTGCTATCATGAGATCCACAGTCTAGTTTGGTTTTATGACTTCAACCAAGTCTGCCAATCTCTAGATTCTTTTATCTCATCTTCATGTTAAAATGACTCCTCATTCTAACACGTTCTTCTAACCAAGAACTTGGGTCACATATCGTCAAATACAAACACATGGTTCTTATATGTTTTAGACCTATGAACGATTCATAGCGAATTCTAACATATCCTCCAACCATCATTTTGTACTGAGTTATCAACTCAATGTTTCACCTATTTCTCACAAGCAGATGAACCTTTCTTCTCTTGTTTTATTTTGAACTCCTTCAAAATCTTACTTAGGTTAAACATCCTGACATAATGCTTTATCAAACATATCTATCCTCCATAGATACATCCATCTCCATGGATATTTGACGTTCAAACTAACTTCATAAGTTATGCGTTTTGGTTCCTGACTTATTTACAACATTTATGAAATCTCCATTTCACACAAACAAGATGTTGTAAACTCCCACTCAAATATACACCATACACATATTAAATTGTGAAACCACTTTGGCTCCCACTCAGAAATATGTTATATTATATTTGACCATGATTAGCTAGCTCCCACTCAAACATATGTCTCCACATATTTTGATCTTGGAAAATAGTTTCTGCTCTGACTTAATATATGTCGCCACATATCTTAATTAGATCACACTCGTGTAATTTCTCGATATTTTGGACACCTCCAAAATTCTTAATTAACTATTAATATCGAGAACTCTTTATACGAAACGCTAGTACTCTACTAGCTTTAAGTTTTATTTATTCTCTACAAAACACCTTTTGAGGAATAAATATGTGAAACATCACTTTCACAAAATCAAGCAACAATTACTTTGTGATTTAAACTTAACATCGAATGACTCTTAGTCACTTTCGTATTTAAGGCTTCTATTTCTTCTTTGTAGTTTCGTAGGTATGTCTTGTTTCTGAAACATGACAAGTAAATCATGAATATTATTTTGTAACCTGACAAAATACCATATTCTTGAATCCTACTTTTCTTTAGACAAGCTAAACCGAAATTCAATGATCACCATCATTAATTCCTTTATGTGTCAAGTTTTAACCAACATAGCACTTTACATATGTGCCACTTGATACATAAACAAGCAAGGTTTTAGCTTTTCAATTTTATTCCAGCAATTCTTTTATCAATGAAACCTTTTCACGATAAATCCACTAAAACATTTAACACAATCAACAATTGATTTGTCCCTTTTAGTCTCTCATTGTGGAATCTGTATTCATAGTCACATATGAATATACTACAAACTTTATTTGCAATAGTTTCTAATTATCTCATAATTAATGAAACCACTGTTTCACATAACTCATATGCGAAATGCAAATCATTAAATAGATCCTTATTTCTAAACAGAGTGTTTATCAAATAAATCTAAATGCTATCATGAAACCCCCGAAATAAAACCCTTCTTTGAGACCACACAATATCAAATAGTGTGTGATTACAATATCTTAGGACATATCAAACTCCTTTGAAATATTCTAAACATTGTAATTTGTGATAACACTTGTCACAAGTCCACATACTAACATATAACTCAAATATTTTGTCTCTTTTGATCAAATCATAAAGACTCAATTTTCTTGTTAACTTAATATCCTAAACTCCAGAAATTTATTTGATCTCATCATAACTCGAATAAATACACCTATTTAATCATTTATGATGGAGTACACAAAATAATGACATCTAACATTTGCTGAAAATACAACCAACACTTGTGTTTATTTTCGGCAATTCATGGCACTCTTCCAAAGGGTGGCATTTTAGTCATACTCCTTACAATAAGGCGCATTGATAAAACATCAAAATGTTTATTCAATATTCAGCACGACTAAAACAATTGTCATTATTAAGTTTTGGATATTTTAGTATGTCTTTTATTTTATAAATGTTCAACCAATTTATCATCTAGATTATAATAAGAATAATACACTTATAATCGAAACTTGTGATTTCCAAAAAGGATCACTCATGAAAATAGAACAACCATTGTCTTTGACATGAATAACCGTCTCACATGAGCAAGACACACTAATTAAAATCACACTTAATTCGATTACAAAACTTATTCAAATCCTCTAATCCAAATGATAAATGTAGAGACAGATCGTTGCCAGCATCAACTCCTTGATTGCCGCCATTCCGCAACGTCTTCCCATATCCTTTATGCAAATCTCAAGCAGCAGGTTCTGTTTTCATAAAACAGAATGAGTATCAAATACTTATCGGAACCGCCACAATTGCAATTTGGACTTAAACACTTATAACTTGTATATCAATATATACTTTCTGCATTGTCAACTTCTCTTGCTATGGGTTCCACTTTGACATGACGCAGCCAAGACACAAACTCACAGAAAGTGATCAAATCCCTTCCCATGACCTAGTCTCCGACACAATTCTTGAAGCTGGGGAGAAGCTTGCGTATCACCCCACCTATCGCGAAATCGTCATTCATCTCGTGGTTCCAAACAAGCACTAGACGATGATGTATCTTATGCATTATCCTCAGGTGTTGTTCCAAGCAAGTGTTCTCTTCCATCTTGAGTGAAAGAAAACCGTTCAGACATTCGAACCTTACAATTCTAACTTGCGCTGAAAAACTATTTTTCAACTCACCAACAATCTCCATTGCAGTCAAGTTCTTGAATTGTCTACCTAGGTCAGAATTCATGAAGGTGTACATCATCCACTTGACTTTCAAGTAGGTGGTTCAAAACCACTCCATGTACTCCTCATCGCTTGCAGAAAAAATTGGGTTTATCTCCTATTGGTTCTTCTAGCACGTAGAGCTGAGCATGGGTGTTTAGGACTTCTTTCAGGTACCACTTAACAAAATGACCCATCGAGACGCAGTTTTTCAGCAACGAACAGACTACCGTAGTCGGCCATGATCTACAAGGATTTTTGCAAAGACATCTGGACTTTTGTTTATGATAATTTCAGTTCATCTTAATGAACTCCCACTAAAACCAACATCTCTCTGGTTGTTTAGTGACACACGATCCAAATCCACTACACCACAACCGATCATCACGTGAGATGATGTAGCTTCAATGGTGAACATCGCCATGTTGATCATATCATCCATATGACTCGTGTTTAGCCTTTCGGCTCTTGTGTTCCGAGGCCATGTCTGTACATGCTAGGCTCGTCAAGGAAACCGTAGTATTTCCGCGTGTGTAAATCTGGCTTACACCCGTTGTATGTGAACGTTGAATCTATCACACCCGATCATCACGTGGTGTCTCAAAACGACGAACTTTCGCAACGGTGCATACTAGGGAAGAACACTTCTTGATATTAACGTGAGAGATCACCTTATCATGCTACCGTCGTGATCACATCTAAGCATAACAATAAGGTGCACAAAAAGGGATTAACATCACATGCAATTCATAATTGTGATATGATATGGCCTTTCTTCTTGTGCTTTTTGATCTCCATCTTCAAAGCACCGGCATGATCTCCATCATCACCGGCATGATCTCCATCATTGTGGCGCCATCACCATGGTTGTCCACCAACTATTGCAACTACAACTAATGCTACTCTTAGCAATAAAGTAAAGCAATTACATGGTGATTCAATGACACGCAGGTCACATAAAATAAAAGACAACCATATGGCTCCAGCCGGTTGCCGTACTCGTCGACATGCAAGTCGCGAAAGATTACAAACATGATCATTGCATACATTATCACAAATCACATATTGGCCATACCACATCACATGACCCCCTCTGCAAAAACAAGTTAGACGTCCTCTACTTTGTTTATGCAATTTTTACGTGGCTTGGGTCAACGAGATAGAACCGTTCTAATCTACGCAAAACCACAACGGTGATATAGTAGTTGCTTATTTACTCATCCTTTTGAAAGGCCTTCCATTGAAAATTGCATCTTCACTAAAGCAAGAGAAACAGACACCCGCCAGCCACTTATGCAAAACAAGTTGCATGTCAATCGTGGAACCGGTCTCTCGTGCGTGGACGAGTAAGGTTGGTCCGGGCCGCTTCATCTCACAATACCGCAAAGACGCAAAGTGCACGCGAGAAGGTAGCAACACAAAATATCAACGCCCACAACACTTGTGTTCTAATCGCACCAACATCTACGAATAGATCTAGGCTCTGATACCACTGATGGGGTCGCAGCATAGAAAACAAAAAAAATTTCCTACGCAACAGGCGGAATAAACCCCAAGGATCTAGATCTATTAGACGAAGGTAGCGAAGATGAGATCCAATCTCTTACCCTTGAAGATCAACAAACGCGTTTTGTCGGTGCAGGGGTTGGCTAGTCGATCCCCGCAACTAGACTCATCTAGTCGCGAGGAGATGTATTTCCTCGAAGTCCAATCCGACGAAGTGCCACAAGGGGTAGCACCTCCGCGGTATCCACACGTACGGCTCGATGTAGATCTCCTCCTTCTTGATCCCGCAAGCAAGGTGGAGATGGCTAGATGGATCTCGGCACCACGACGGTTGTGGTGGCGTTGATGATGTAGATCTCCACGAGCATGGCTACGCCTAGCCAAGCACGAGGAGGAGAGGACCATGGCGCAGCAACCCTAGCAAGGTGAGGTGGTGCGCTAAGGTGGAGGTGGAGGAGCATGGCGCGGCAGCCCTCCGGGGAGAGGTGGCACGGCAAGAGGTGGATCTAAGGAGGAGGCGGCGGCCAGGGAGGAGGAAACCTCTAGGGTTCAAAGGGCTGCGCCCCAGCCCTCCCCTCCTCCTTATATAGGCGTGAGGGGGCTGTGGGGGGCGCCCCAATCCCATCTAGGGCCGGCCAAGGGAGGGAACTTGCCCCCCAAGGCGCCTAAATTAGGGTTAGGGCTGCCCCCACCTTTGCCTTTGCCGCATGGGCCTTGGAGGGCTGGTGCGGCCAGCCCAAGTGGGCTGCACCACGCCCCCTTGGTCCATGTGAGCCCTCCTAGGTTCGTGGCCCCCAAGGTGGGGCCCTCCGGAACCTTTCCGGAACCTTCTAGAACTTTCCGGTACACTACCGGAATATTTCGGAACTTTTCCGATACCTCCGGAAACCACTTTCCTTATATGAATCTTATTCTCCGGACTCTTCCGGATCTCCTCGTGATGTCTAGGATCCCATCCGAGACTCCGAATCACCATTCATTCATACCATCAAAAATCTCAAGCCCTAGCTACATCGAAGCTTTAAGTGTGTGACCCTACGGGTTCGAGAACATGCAGATATGATCATATCAATAATCAATAGCGGGACCGGGATGCCCATATTGACTCCCACATATTCAACGAAGTTCTTTATCGATTGAACCACGATGCCGGAGATTCTTAATCTCATATACGATTCCCTTTGTCTCACCGATATTTAATTTGCCCGAGATTCGATCGTCGATATCCCCATATCTAGTTTCATCTCGTTACCTGGCAAATTCTCTTTACTCGTCCATAATATAGGATCACCGTGATTACCACTTAATCACATGGTTGCAACCTTTCCGATGCTATATTACCGAGAGGGCCCAGAGATATCTACTCCGTCACACGGAGGGACAAATCCCACTCTTGATTCATGTCACCCAACAAATACCATCGGAGATACCTGAAAGCCACCTTTATAATCACCCAGTTACAAAGTGACGTTTGATGTCCACAAAGTATTCCTCCGGTAAACGGGAGTGACATAATCTCATGGTCGAAGGAAACTATACTTGGCATACTAAAAGCGTTGGCAATAAAACTGTGTGACACGATCAATTGCAACTCTTTATTATTGGGTCTTGTCCATCACATCATTACTCCTAATGATATGACTCCGTTATCAAGTGACTATAACAAGTCCATGGTTAGGAAACTCTAACCATCTCTTGACTAACGAACTAGTCCTGTAGAGGCTTACTAGGGACACCTGGTGTTTATATTCCACACATGTATTATGTTTCCAATTAATACAATTATAGCATGGAGAATAAACTATTATCATAAACATGAATATGCTAATAAACCATTTTATTATTGCCTCTAGGGCATATTCCCAACATCGAGTGCTGGTCAATAAAGCCTGGGCGCGCAGGCGGCGCCCATTACTTCTCCCGTAACTCCTCCGCACACTTCCCCCCACGCCTCCAAACTCTCCAGAGAACTCCACTCTCCAGAGCTTTCTTCTTCTTCTCCGGCGACCAATGGCGCCCAAGAAAGCAGCCACCGACAAGGGCAAGGCCACCGTGCAGGCGAGCTCGTCGGCGGCGACGGCGCGGGGCGCTGCGCCGGTGGCGGTGCGGGATGCTGCGCCCCAGGGGACAATGCCTGAGTCCCTTATCAGCGCGGCGACGGTTTCCAAGGTGCGGCTCTTTGTGGCCTCCAACACCCACGAGCTCGGTGCCACCAACATAGCGCCTGGCAGCAGCAGAGTCGGCGCGGGGTTCCACCCCATCTTCTTTCACACGCTCTTTGCCGGTTTCGTTCCTCCTTTCTCCAGTTTTCTCCTAGGGATCCTTGAGGCCTACCGGATCCAGCTGCTCCATCTTCACCCAAACTCCGTGCTCATTCTCGCCATCTTCGCCTACCTCTGCGAGGCATACGTCGGTGTCCGCCCCTCGGTGGCGCTCTTTCGGAGCTTCTACTCCCTCCGGAGCACCAAGTCGAACGAACGACTTGGGTGCGTCTCCTTCCGCATCGCCGCCGCCAGGAGTGAAGGGTACATCCCCATCGCGTGGCAGGGGGAGAACGCCATCACCGAGGTGACGAAGAAGGTGGACAAGTTCCGCGAGAAGTGGGTCTTCGTCGGCACCAAGTCACCAAACCGCCACCTGGAGGTTCCCGTGGCGCCCCCGAGGAAATGGGCGTGTTGGGCGAGCGGTGAATTGGAAGGTCCCAAGCTTGAGGCAGTGTCGTGGGGCTACCTTTCAGGTGCCTCACGGTGGTGATACCTGGGTCACGCCAAGTGAAGCCCATTGAAGCCCATGAAGTATACCGGGTGGCCCAAGTAGTCGGTTAGGCCGATGAGAGTTCTCTATCTTGTAACGTGCAATCTGCACCGTCCACCCGAGACCTGGCCTGAGATATAAAGGCCAGGAGGGTGCGTCGTCTAGGTCAAGCAACCAGCAAGCAAACCCTAGCGAGATTGCATCTCGCCATTGTAGCCACCTCAATAATTCCAGACAAGCAGGAGTAGGTCTTTACCTCACCTCGAGGGGCCGAACCTGGGTAAAACTCGCCCCCTGTTAGCCGTCACAGCCACCAACGTTCTCTCTCTCCCCCTCAATCAACCCGGGGTGTACAACCTTGGGATTTGCCGAGCCCTAACCTCGTCAATTGGCGCCGTCTGTGGGAAAGAACGGATCGTTGGAGTCATGGTTGCGCCGGCCTCATCAACAATGAAGAACGGCATCAGCGCCAGGGAGTCGATCTACACCGGCTTCCTCGAGTTCGTCCATCACTCGCCGGCGGATCTCCCGGCGTACTCTGAGGTGCAGCAGAGCACGTGGATTACCTTTGGTAGTCTGCGCTATCTGGTGGACAGTCGCGGAACGCTCCGGCCCACGCTGGCCACGTTGCGCGCGACTGACGCGCCAGCATCTACACCGACTGCGCCGACCGCGGCTTCACCCGCCGCGAAGATCGCATCTACTGCGGCCACGGCGATCGCGCCATCGACTGCCGTGAAGATCGCATCTGCTTCGACTGCGTCAGCACCATCCACGTCAAAGGCGACTGCGGTGACCACACCCGCGGCTGCCAGGAAAATCGCATCTACTGCAACCTTGGCGCGGAACAAGTCTACTCCGACCTTCTTGTCCGCGCCTCGGACGAAGCCAAAATTTACGCCAATTTCGCCTACGCCAACCGCGCCTCTGCGTCGCGGAATCGCCAGTAGCAGCGACCGTGGCACCCGCCACGTTGCTGTGATCTTCGACTCTGAGCATAGCTCGGACGAAGGAAGCAGGACTGGGAGCATCAGCCCCACTCGACGGGTTTACCCCGCGCAGGTCTATATGGCCAGCCCAGCAAGATCCAACGGCGGGGAAGACTGTATACCCGCTGGAGGTGACTATGCCGGACAGGGTGACAAGACTCACCATCACTCGGGAGATGGCGATCCAGGCCATGAAGCACGTGGACGAGGGCACGTTCCCTTCACCAGATGAACCCCGAGAAGACCAACTGGCGGTCCAATACTTGCTTTGGAAGGAGTCCGAGCGAGTTCGCCAAGAGAAGGCCGATCTGATTCGGCGCAAAGAACTAGCCGACGCGTCGAGTGCCAGGAGGGCAGCACACTCGTTCTTGGCCGGATCGGAGGAAGTCTCGCAAGGAGGGCGTCACAGGGCTCGCATGCCGCGGGTGCCAGAAGCTGATCGCGTCCACCTCACTCGCAATCTGGAGTCGTCATTCATGACGGAAGATGCGGACGGAATCCCCGTCCCCAAGACACCCGCTTCGGCCCTCATGGCGGTCGAAACCTACCTGCGACTAACACAGCCGCCGGAGGGTGACGCCCACGCCCGCCTTCACAGGCGACAAATTCAATCCCTCAGGGAAGTCGAGGAAGTCTTGGCAAAGTCAGCACCAGCAGGAAGGGTGCGCGAGAATCGAGACCGCCGCGATCGTGAACCCGCACCACTTGCAGACCCAGCCCCAATTCGACTGCGACAGCCGCAGCCAGGCGAAGATGTCCGTAACGTCGTCGCGCAGAGAAGGGTGGACCGCAGTCGACGGCTGCGAGCGGCGAGTGCACAAGCCAACGACTACGACGACGACGACTTCGAGCCACGCGGAGCCGCATGCTTCAGCTTCAACATCCGCGACACGAAGATGCCCAAAGGCTTCAAGCTAACAGCAGAGACACCCAAGTATGATGGGAAGCAAGACCCAAGGGACTGGCTGGAAGACTACCTCATCGCGTGCAGCTGTCAAGGTGGTACTTCAACTACTGCCATGCAGTACATCCAGTTGATGCTCACGGGATCTGCTCGCGGGTGGCTCAACACTCAGCCCAGGGACGCTTTCAGCACCTGGGAAGAGTTCAGGAACGCCTTCGTGAAGAGTTTTCTGGGGACATACGCAAGACCAACAACCCTCATTGAGCTCCAGGCGTGCAAGCAAGGTCGAGACGAGCCACTCCGTTCATACATCCAGCGATGGACCTTACTCCGCAACACCATGGATGGAGCCACCTCAGAGGACAGGGTGATGGATGCATTCATGCACGGCGTTTACCGCCGCGACCTCCGTGAGGAGTTCGGTAGGCTCAGGCCGAGGAACATGATCGAGCTCATGCAGATAGCCAACCAGTGGGCAGATGGAGAAGACTCTGTTCGTGATGCACCACGATCCCCGAGGCAAGAAGCAGGACCCAGCAACTGGCGAGAAGGGCGCCTGAAGAAGAAGCCGCGTTACGTCGGCAACGACTCCATCGAGTTAGTAGCGGCGGGATTCGAAACCCCCCGTGAGAATGAAAGGCAATACAACCAGGACGGTGGCAGCAGCTACCATAGAGACGGAAGTCGCAAGCGCGAGTGGCGGAGACGCCCATTGACTGAGGAAGAAGAGTTAGAGCAACCCTGCAAGCATCACATGTTCAGGGACCCAGAAACAGGCAAGTGGGGATCCCGCCACCTGTTGAAGGATTGCAGAAAGGCGCAAAAGATATACAGGGCGTTTGCGCGAATAGTCCCCCAGAACGGACAGCGCGATAATCAAGCAGCACCCGTGGCACAGCCAGCCGCACAACTGGCCCTCCAGGCGCCACCTCCTCCTCCAGTCGCCAACCCAGCGCAAGCAGCGCTGGCCTTCTACCCGCAACAGCAGCAGCAGCAGCCGCAGCAACAGGACCCTGCCAACGCGTTCCCAGCACCACGCGGACAGATGAACATGATACAGAAGGGGCGTCCTTCCAACAGGACCCAGAAGCTCATTACTCGCCAAGTCTTTCAGGCAATCACCAATCCACCCGCAGTACCCGAGTACCTGAGAGGATCAGAGACAGACATTACCTTCTCCAGGGCTGACCACCCGCCGGCAATACCACGGCCCGGGCACGCCGCCCTGGTACTCGAAGCTCAGATCGGGGAGTACACCTTGAAAAAGGTGTTCATGGACGGAGGCAGCGGAATCAACATTATTTTTGCTGACACCCTCAGGCGCATGAACAGGTCAACTACCAACCTGACGCCGTCATCTAATACCTTTCACGGTATAGTACCAGGGCAAGCAGTTACGCCCATGGGAGTAATCACACTCGACGTGATCTTCGGCACACCCGACAACTTCCGGAGGGAGGCAATCGACTTCGAGGTGGTCGACTGGAAATCACAGTACCACGCCATCCTCGGGCGTCCAACTTTTGCAAGGTTCATGGCAGTACCCCACTACGCCTACCTCATACTCAAGATGCCTGGACCCAAGGGTGTCATCACGGTGAGAGGCGACTTCGACCGGTCCGACAGCTGCGACCGCGAGTTCAGCAGGATCTCTGAGTTCTTTGGGATGGACGATCACCTGGAGATGCTAGCAGTCGACAACGACAAGACCCTTTTCCCCCCAAAGAAGAAATCATCCAAGGACTCGACATTCAACACAAGCGACGACACAAGAGCTCACCAGGTACACCCGACGGACGCCGACAAGACGGTCAGGGTGTCATCAAGCCTGACTAACGCATAGGAAAGCGCGCTCGTCGAGTTCCTGCGCGAGAACTGGAAAATATTCGCCTGGCAACCTTCTGACATGCCAGGTATACCAAGGGAACTCGCCGAGCACTCCTTACGCGTCCGCAAAGATGCCAGACCAGTCAAGCAGTCCATGAGGCGTTTTGCGGGTCCCAAGAGAGATGCTATCAGCAAGGAGATTGACCGGTTGCTCCACGCCGGATTTATTCGAGAAATAAAAGATTCAGAGTGGGTAGCAAACCCAGTACTGGTGGAGAAGAAGAAGACGAAGAAACTCCGCATGTGCGTCGACTTCACCGCCATCAACAAGTGCTGCCCCAAGGATCATTTTCCGCTCCCGCGGATTGATCAGATCGTCGATTCGACTGCAGGCTGTGCACGTCTATCCTTCCTGGATGCCTACTCTGGGTACCAGCAGATAAGGATGAAAGTCGAGGATCAGGAGAAGACAGCATTCATCACACCACACGGTGTATTCTGCTACCAGATGATGCCCTTCGGGTTGAAGAACGCTGGAGCAACGTACCAGCGCACGATGCAGGCTTGCTTGAAGGAGCTCATAGGACAGACTGTCCAGGTCTACGTCGACGACATAGTCGTCACCACCCGCACAGAGGACAGCCTCATCGACGACCTCCGCAAGGTCTTCCACGCGCTCAACGAGTACCAGATCAAGTTAAACCCAGAAAAGTGCGTCTTCGGCGTCCCAGCTGGAGAACTACTGGGGTATCTTGTTTCTGCGAGAGGAATCGAAGCCAATCCTGAGAAGGTGCAGAACATACTCGACATGCCTGCACCGACCAAGCTCCATGAAGTACAACGCCTGGCCGGCAGAGTCGCAGCGCTCAGTCGATTTATTAGTAAGTTGGGAGAAAAGGCCCTGCCCTTCTACCAACTGATGAAAAAGGCAGACAAATTCGAGTGGACAGAGGAGGCACAAGAGGCATTCGACAAACTGAAGCAGACCCTGACAACTCCTCCAGTGCTAGTGGCACCACATGAGAATGAGCCACTGTACCTGTATGTGGCGGCCACGAACAGGGTGGTTAGTACCGTACTCGTAGTCGAGCGGGAGGAAGAAGGAAAGAGTCACCCTATTCAGCGACCAGTGTATTACCTCAGCGAGGTGCTAACTGATTCCAAGCAGCGGTACCCGCACTACCAGAAGCTGGCATACGGAGTCTTCATGACGTCCAGGAAGGTGGTCCATTATTTCTCCGAGCACCCGATCACGGTGGTAAGCTCCTCTGCCCTATCCGACATCCTCACTAACCCAGCCGCGACAGGAAGAGTCGCTAAGTGGGTTGTCGAGTTAGGACCATGGGGGCTGAAGTACGCACACCCGAAGGCGATCAAGGCTCAGGTCCTCCCAGAGTTCACCACAGAGTGGATAGAAGCACAACTGCCCGACGAGCCCGACTTGTCCAATGCATGGACAATGTATTTTGATGGATCCAAGAAATTCAACTCAGCCGGAGCAGGAGTCGTGCTCATTTCACCTAAAGGCGACAAGCTGAAGTACGTGCTGCAGATGAAGTTCCCAACTCCTTCCAACAACGAAGCAGAGTACGAAGCACTGATCCACGGCATGCGGATGGCCCAGAACTGCGGTGCCACTCGCCTCATGATCTACGGCGACTCCTATCTGGTTGTGCAGCAAACTATGAAGCAGTGTGATGCCATCGCTGACAACATGATAGCCTACAGGGAGTTGTACAATCAGCTGGAAGGCCTCTTCGACGGCTGTGAACTGCGGCACATCGGCCGCGAAAGCAACGAAGAAGCTGACATCCTGGCCAATCTAGGATCGGATCGAGCTCCGGTGCCACCCGGAGTCTTCCTCGAGTGCATCACACAGCGCTCAATCAAGGTCCGGCCCCCGCCGGGACCCTCTACATCGACAACAAGCACCGCCAACCCGCCAAGCACGGAGAAGGAGGTCATGGAGATAATGCTAGTCGAGCCCACATGGACAAGCCCGTATCTGGCCTACATGCTGCACCAGCGGCTGCCGGAGAACCCAGTCGAAGCCAAGCGCATCGTCCGCCGTTCCAAAGGCTTCACCATCATCAACGGCGAACTCTACAAGAGAAGCATCTCAGGAGTCCTCCAACGGTGCATCGATCCAGCCGACGGCCAAGCAATCTTACTCGACATCCACGCTGGCATATGCGGGCACCACGCAAGCAGTCGAGCACTGGTGGCCAAGGCCTTGCGAGCAGGCTTCTACTGGCCCACCGCAATGCAAGACGCAGAAGAACTGGTCAGAAAATGCGTTGGCTGTCAGGAGTTCGCCAACAAGCCGCATGCACCAGCGTCGGCACTGAAGACAATACCACTCGCGTGGCCCTTCGCGCAGTGGGGACTCGACATGGTAGGTCCCTTCAAGAAATCCTCCCCAGGCGGGCACACTCACCTCTTGGTGGCAGTCGACAAGTTCACGAAGTGGATCGAGGCGGTCCCAATCACAAGCTCAACCGCAACCTCAGCGGTCAACTTCATCAGGTCAATCATCTTCAGGTTCGGTGTGCCACACGGTATCATCACCGACAACGGGACTAACTTCACAGCCGAAGAATTCAGGGATTTCTGCTCTGAACAAGGTGTCAAGCTCAGTTATGCATCTGTCTCGCACCCGCAGTCCAACGGGCAAGTCGAGAGGGCCAATGGCCTAGTCGGCAAAGGCATCAAGAAGCGTCTGCGAGTACCATTGAAGCGAGCCGCAGGAGCCTGGGTGGAAGAGCTACCAAGTGTGCTGTGGAGCCTACGCACCACGCCAAACAGATCTACCCAGTATACACCATTCTTCATGGTGTACGGTGCCGAAGCAGTCCTGCCCTGCGACATCAAATTTGACGCTCCACGAGTGGTGGCATACGACGAGTCTGATGCTGAAGAAGCACTCGAAGATGATGTGGATGTCCTGGATGAGGCACGCGACATCGCTCTCAGCCGCACAGCTGTGTACCAGCAAGACCTGCGCAACTACCACGGTCGGCGACTGCGGCCTAGAGCATTCGTCCCAGGAGACCTGGTTCTCCGGCTCAAGCAGAAGAAGGTGCACAAACTCGCCTCCCCATGGGAGGGGCCATACATTGTGACAGAGGCAATCGGCAATGGAGCTTACCGCCTGAAGGACTCGAAGACAGGGACAGTCTGCAGCAATCCGTGGAACGTGGCACAGTTACGCCGCTTCTACGCCTGATAAACCCCAGCTTGTAAGCTTCACCTTGTTAAGTAGCAGCAGGTTTCTTACGCACTCTTTCCCTCGCCAGGGTACCTAAGGGGACTGGAAGGGTTTTAACGAGGCGGCCTGTTTGCGAGAATCAATAAAGATATTTGAGGAAAAAGACTTGTCATTTCTTCCTTTGTGAGCAATCAACCTAAATCCTAGGCCGCCACTCGAACCACTCGGGGGCTCGCGCCATACAGGTCTAAGTCCAGCCTAGGCCGCCACTCGAATCACTCGGGGGCTGCGCCACACAGGCATAACTCGAAAATCCTAGGCCGCCACTCGAACCACTCGGGGGCTCGCGCCATACAGGTCTAAGTCCAGCCTAGGCCGCCACTCGAATCACTCGGGGGCTGCGCCACACAGGCATAACTCGAAAATCCTAGGCCGCCACTCGAACCACTCGGGGGCTCGCGCCATACAGGTCTAAGTCCAGCCTAGGCCGCCACTCGAATCACTCGGGGGCTGCGCCACACAGGCATAACTCGAAAATCCTAGGCCGCCACTCGAACCACTCGGGGGCTCGCGCCATACAGGTCTAAGTCCAGCCTAGGCCGCCACTCGAAACACTCGGGTCCTGCGCCGCACAGGCATAAACTCAGAAACCCTAGGCCGCCACTCGATTCACTCGGGGGCTCGCGCCATACAGGTCTACGAGTGCAAAATCACACATTATACATTCAGTGAACAACATCATATGGGCATACATACATGCATATTTATGTTACAAGCTAACATCATACAACAATAGACTGCTATTTTTTACTCTCCAGGTTCCTCCTTCGGCGCATCAAGCGGCCCCACAAGCTGCTCGCTGAAGGCCTGGACTTGCTGAATCATCCGACGCGCAGCCGCAAGAGTATCGGCATAATCATCCGCTCCAGGCAAGCCGTCAAGCACCTTGTCCAAGGGAAGATGGGGCCGATGCATTCGAACGTACGCCAGCGCCACGTTCGCCCCGGCAACAAGCTGGGCGTGCACGACTTCCTTCAACGCCTTGACCTTACCCTCACGGTACCTCTCCAGCAGCGCAGCCAGTCCGCTAGGTTGCTCGTTGTGCGGAAAGAACACCTTGTTGACCTGCAATAGAGTGTTTCTGCAACCTTCCAAGAGCAAAGCAGCCCGCCAGGTGCGATCCAGCATTCTTGCAAGTATACTCCCCTGGGACCTGTCCGACCAAAATTGACGGGCTTCGAGTGAGTCACCGGCGGCTTCTCTACCCACTCGCTCGTCCACTCGACCCTGTTCGGCCGTCTGGTCAGCATTCACATCTGCACGAAGATCCAGCACTTAGAACAGTGCAAGCATAAAGAAACAAGAGCAAAGCGTCAGAAGACCAACCTTGCAGTTGTCGACTGATCAGTTCCATCTGGCCAAGAAGGAATTCCTCACGCTGTGAGAACGGCGCAGCGGGCCGTGACTTCAAGCGCTCCAACTCCAACTTGGCGGTCCTCACCTTCGACTCAAGTTCAACAATCTTGTTCCTCATATAGGTGAACACTCGTTGGTCATTGGCGCTCCGCGCGTGGGCTGCACGCGCTCGACGACGAGGGCGAGTGGGTGCAGCCGAAGAAGTATCCTCGTCTTCACCCACACCAGCGGCAACAGCAACCTCGGGAGTCTCACCCATCTCAGGCTGCCAAGTTCGACAGTGTCAAGCAAGGAAAAGAGCACGTCCTAGAAGAAAGTATGACAAAAGACTCGAAGACACATATTCACATTTCAGAATCAGTTTGCCCGCGGCCAGAAGACCCGCAAACTGTATGGTTCATTACAGTCTATAACCAAAAGAAGAACCCTAAGGCAAAAGGGAACCCTACTACACATACTACACTGCAGACTCCGACTGCGAGCGACTCTTCTTGGAGGCTAACTCTGCAGCCCTGGCAAGCTTCTTCTCAAAGGTATCAATTAGCTTAACAGCTAACTGACTCGCTTTCACCTTGACGCTGTTTAGCGACTTGGTCTTGCCATCGGGCCTTCGAGGGAAGTCGCTGACAACAGCCTCGAAGTCGCCTGCAACCTCATGACCAAGCAAAAGCCGGAAAGTGAACTCTGAGCCGCGTACCGTCTGAGCACGCGTGTAGTCCGCTAAGGTGGTCGCCCCGCCTTCAAAAGGAGCCGCCAGTCCATCAACATCGGCAGGCAACGGCTGGTTGGGGAAGATGCCCTGGTGCACACTCGCCAGGGCATTCTTCGACCTCTGCAGCGCCGCTGAAGATTGCTGCAGTGCAGTCGAAGCATACGCATAAGCGCGGTCAACGAAGCCAACAGCCGTCTCCAGGTCGACATTCTTGCTGGAAGACTCTTCGGGAGGAGCGCCTCCGCACGGCTCTGAACAACGAAGATGAATACACTTGTGACACATCCAAAGTCAACAAAAGACAAAGTAGGCAGTGAGCCGAGATACCTACCTCCGATGGTATGGGCGAGTCCGAGCAAGCGTTCAACCTGGGTTTTCTCTAGTTCACCCCGGGTTCGCTCACGCTCCTGAGCTGCACCCAGGGACTTCTCCAACTCGGCGACCCGCCTCGCCAGAGTCTCCTTTTCGCCTGGGAATCACCAGATCAAAGTCAAAAACAAAGGTAGTCGATACACCTCCTGAATGCACGGGTTGGTACTTACTGTTGGCTCGCTCCAGAGCAATGCGGAGTCTACCATCCTCCTTCTCCATGCGCATGAAGGACTTGGCACCCTCAAGCAGCTGGCGACAAAACGGCTGTGCAAAGAAGCAAAAGTGTCAATCTGTGCCCGACTATCCTAGTCACGCACATCTTCGGGGGCTACTCCCATCGGGAGCGCTGTTCGCGCACCCGACACAAGAAACTGCAAGGCTGACAGAATATACTTACATGCTCCAATAGCTCAGCATCCACCGCAGTCGCATCATCAGCTCTTTCTGGCACCTTGGAGGTCGACGTCTTCAACGTCAAAGGATTATTGGCCTCAGGCGCCTCTTCGGGTGCCCCGGTGGTTCGCCCCGGGGCAGCCGCGGATTGGTGCTCCTCTTCTCGAGGCGAAGAACCATCTCCACGAGTGTGATGGCTGGGTAAAGAAGCAAAACTTCAGAAAAGCGTACGAGGAGCCGAAAGAAAAACGACGACAAAAAGGCGTACTTGCAGAGGCTTACCTGGTGACGTCTTCATCCTCGCTGCTCATGGGAGGAGATGCCATCCCCCCAAACCCAACGGGCGGCGCCGAATTCAGTGGAGCCACGAACAGCGGATCAACCGGCTCACTCGCATCGGAGGATGAGTCGCGGGCTTCCTTGTCCTCGGCAACCACTTCCTTCAACGGAGACGACCCCGAGGTGGAGTCGACGTTCCTTCGTCTTAGCCGCTTCCGCAGCGGCTCTTCATCTTCGTCATCCTCTTCTGCTTCCTCATTCGGCGAGTGAGCAGAAGGGAGTTCATCTTCATCGTCGTCCTGCTCGACGACTGTGGCCTCATCGTGAGGTCCATTCTCCATCAGCGGAGGAAGGCTCACATAAGCCCTTCGATCCTGACGAGCAGCGAGCAGAAAAGTGAGTCAAGAGAAACTGTCGACTAAAGCAAAGCAAAGAGAATTCAAGGTGCTTACCTCAGGCACGGGATTGTTTGGCCCATATGGTTCGACTGGGCAGCTAACGTTGCACGGATCGGCGGCCCGAAGGCTGGTGATGTTCTTCACCTTAGTCGCGATCTGCGCGTCATCAAGCGCGGTGTCGACTGGAAGCTCCCACATTGGCTGGCGTCGACTCAGCGGCTGCACCTTCAGCTTGTGGAAAGTTGCGATAAGGTGAATGCCACCCGTCTCGCGTCCGAGCGTCGTCAGCAACCCGCGGAGCAACACCTGCAGTGGCTTGGTCGACTCCTTGTCCTCCTTTGACAGAGGGTGCGACCAGGCCTTGGTCCTTCGCAGCGGTCGATCAGCGGCGAACTCGGGAAGGCCTTCTTGGTCCCACTTGATGTAGAACCATTTCTTCCGCCAGTTCTGGACGGAGTCGGATTTCTTCAGCTGGAAGAAGCTTGTGTCGCCGCGCAGCTGGATTCCGAAGCCGCCCACGGGGAACGTCTGCTTCGACTTCCCCACCATCCGTCGCACCATGAAGAGCGACTTCCACAAGTTCCAGTTGGGTGCGATCCCCAAAAAGCACTCGCATAACACAATGAAGCTCGCAATGTTCAATACGCTGTTGGGATTCAGATCATGCATCTGAATCCCATAGGCGTAGAGAAGACCACGAACAAAATCGTGGATGGGGAACCCGAAGCCTCGCGGAAGGAACTCCACGAAGCACACGCGCTCCCCATCACGAGGAGAGGGGATCACATCCTTACCGGGGGCGCGCGTCGTCGCCGTGCTCGTCGGCGGCAGCAACCCTTGTTCGCGGAGGGCGTCCAACTCCGCCGCCTTCACGGACGACTTCCCCCAGTCGCCCTCCAGCTTCTTCATCCCGGCGTCGTCGCCGGCGGCGGAGCCTTCCGCTCCCTTCACCCTCTTCTGGCCCATGGTGCTAGCGGGGGAGGAGAGAGTCTCTGGTGAATTGGGCGCAAGGGCAGCAATGGAGGAACAGCAATGGCGAAGAAAGCAGATGAGATGGCGGCGAAATGAGGAAGGCGTGAGCTGTTCCCCACCGCGGTGAAGATTATGTACCGCGGGGTCAGTTCATCCTGGCCGTCCTCCACGCAGCCGCAACCCGAGGCAACATCTGGCCGTCCACGTGTCGCGCGGAGATAGCAACCGTCGCCGGCCACGCCGCCCACTACGCGCGGGAATCGAGGCGCCATCATCATGCCACGAAAATTTCGCGCCCAACGGTCAGAACAGTCAACACTGACACCGGGACCACTCTGTTACGTCCCATCGGACGCAGCGCACGCCGAACACGTCAGCCCTGACGTCATCAGCGGAAGCGTATAAAGTAAGCCAACGGGCTGATGGAGCACCCGGACAGTTTTCGGGTGCAACAAGAACAGTAAGCTCTGAGAGCTGAGTCGACTCGATAATCCATTCGAGTGAGGTAAATACATAGTAAGCTTTACAAAGCTGATGACACCCGAATTCATCATTCGAGTGGACTCCAACCAGTAAGCTTTCATAGCTGAGTTTAAGTCGATTCCGTAAGCCATTCAGGCTGAGTACAAAGTAAGTCGAACGAGGCCAGTTTTTGACTTGGGCATTTCGAGTCATCTTTTAACTCCCATCGGGAGCGGGCTTTTCGACTGAAGAAAAATTGAGTTTAACCTCAATTGCAAGCAATTCAGCTTAATCTCGGGGGCTACTCCCATCGGGAGCGCTGTTCGCGCACCCGATGACTAAGGACAACGACAGTCGAAAGCTGGCGGGTCAAGAAAAATCATGAAGCGCACTCGATCATTCAAGACAGTAGCAGCCGAAGATTGGCTCGCGAAGAAGTCAGGTGGCGTGCCCGGAGGAAGGAGTCCTTTACTCGACTCTGCGATTCGACTAAGCACTCGGGGGCTACTGTCGTGGGGCTACCTTTCAGGTGCCTCACGGTGGTGATACCTGGGTCACGCCAAGTGAAGCCCATTGAAGCCCATGAAGCATACCGGGTGGCCCAAGTAGTCGGTTAGGCCGATGAGAGTTCCCCTTATCTTGTAACGTGCGATCTGCACCGTCCACCCGAGACCTGGCCTGTGATATAAAGGCCAGGAGGGTGCGTCGTCTAGGTCAAGCAACCAGCAAGCAAGCCCTAGCGAGATTGCATCTCGCCATTGTAGCCACCTCAATAATTCCAGACAAGCAGGAGTAGGTCTTTACCTCACCTCGAGGGGCCGAACCTGGGTAAAACTCGCCCCCTGTTAGCCGTCACAACCACCAACGTTCTCTCTCTCCCCCTCAATCAACCCGGGGTGTACAACCTTGGGATTTGCCGAGCCCTAACCTCGTCAACCAGCTTCTCCTCCCGCCGACCACCTCCTGCGCACGCACTCCACGCATCGGCCGCCAATCGCCGTCGGAACGACCAGAACAACGGAATCCGGCCAGATCCGGAGCTCCCACGGCCGTGCCGCCACCCCGCGAGCAGCTGCTCCGCCGTCCTGCCGCAAGGATCTCTCCATGCCGCCGCCAGGCGGTTCCCGTCGTGAGCCGCCGTCGCCACGAGATCCCCAGCCCGGGCGCGGTTTCCGCCGCAGCGGAGAGTATCTGGCCCCGCCGCCGCCGACTCCACCACGGGCTTCGCCCGGTGGAGCTGACCGGCGACAGCGAGGAGGAGGGTCGAGGTAGGTGGGGGTGTGGCGGCCGGAGGGAGTGGGCGCCGCCCGTGTCGCCCTGGGGAGGAGGCGACGCGGGGGCTCGCAGGGACTGGTTAGTGGTGTTACAATTCAGGGATGAAACATTAATTTGAAAGATAATCAAGAAACTAAAAATACATATCTTCCTTACTGCTCCCTCCGATCTATAAAAAGTGTCATCCACTTAGTATAAAATGAGCGACACTTTTTATGGATCGGAAGAAGTATTAAATTGAAACCCGGTGATGGTTGGTGGTAAGTCGTGATATCTCCACAGTTAAATTGGACCTCCACCGTGACGTATGTGCACGTACATGGTCACGATTTAGACTCAGATTTAATATCGAAAACACCATGTAATACTAATATGCGTGTACGTAATTACATCTCACCTGGACGTAATTGCATATCTTAAAGGATTTGTCTATGTCTCAGTTGACTGAGAATTTTTTAAGTCTTAATCACCTCATAAAAGTGCAACTATAGTTAAAAAAAGTGCAACTAGAACGAGTTGCACTCCCAGAAAAGTGCAACTCATGCACATTTTGTGGGTGACTGAGACATAATTGAGAATTTCTTAGGTCTCAATCACCTTATAAAAATGCAACTACATTTAAAAAAAGTGCAACTGGAACGAGTTGCACTTTTCTGGCAGAAAAGTGCAAGCTTCCCGGAGAAACTGCCAAAAGAATTGGGCCATAGTAAGCGTGACGTGGCTCGACCTTAGCAATACGACATTTGTACATGCGACTTGTATGTCGTACTAGGACACACGTGAGCCGTGTGTGCGTGGCGGGCAGGTCCACAATGTGCACGGCAGCCGGCGGCAGGCTACATGCAGGGCACACACAATCTGCAGTCAACGCGACCTACGAACCTTCCTTCCGGCCGAGATTTTCCTGGCAGATTGGACAATTCTCAGTCTGCTGATCGATCAACTGAGTTACTAGCTTATGAAGTTCATAAGTACATGTATCTCATTCAGAGAATACAAGAGGCCTCTGTATCTTTGTACTGAACGTAAATCACGTGAGGTGTTGACTTTGCACGATACATTTTCTAAGCTCCTTGTCTCTTACCTTTTTCGTCGACGGCGTTATTTTTGTGTTAGGTTTTTATGCTCAACTGTAACTAGTGATATATAATAAATTATAGAGATTAAGAATGTGTAAATGGTTACAGTACTTCTCTCTAATTGTTCTCTTATTGTGATTACTTTTTTTAAAATAGAATATTAAAATTAGCATATCATCTCATTGGGGGTCTATAGATATAGAAACTGGTTTAATGTAATTGGAGAACTGAATTTTTTTTTGCAACCGCCAGAGCGAACACGCCGAGGAGACAACCATGGCAATCCAAAGTTCACCCGGAGGTGGTTGCTGGCGGCACAAAGAGTAGTACATGGAGTGTGAGCTCGTGTCATGGTGGCACCCCTCACGCACATTTTCAGCTCCTCTTGACCGTCATCGGTGGTGTAATTGTGCCCAAGGAACAAGGTATATACACTTTTTTTTTCTCCCCCGTTTACAATGCACAGACTTGTTTGCTAGTTTTGGTAATTTAAAATAGTGTTGACCAGAAAGTTTGCCGAAAAAGAGGGAGTGACTATTCCTAATTCGACTTATAAGTTGAGAATTCTCGGTCGAGTCCTGAGATGAAGATATTGCCGGTATTTTATACTTAAACAAGTCTCAATGTATAATTGAACTGTTCTTTCTAGCAAAGCCGGGAATAAAGTAAATGTTGGTAGAATATCAATTGTGTATAATATTCACCTGCTGCCCTTCTGGAACATATATAGGAGTTTTTTTTTCGAGATTGACGGGGGGGAATAAATCCCCACCGCTTGTTCCATTCATCGAAAAGTGGCCTGGCGGGCCATGTTCTTACAACTGATGGAGAATTTTTACAGGGGGATACAAGGGAAGAGAAGACAAAGAAAACACATGAAAAAAAGACGACTAGAAAAAGGGGGAAACACTAAGGGAGGGGGAGGTTAGCAAAACGAAGCTAACCGAAACCCCCGTGAGGCCAACACCTAGCCATCGCCAGAGGAGGATCTCCGGTGAGAACCTCATCACCGAAAGCAAGTAACCCGATGACGCAGGCAGAAGAATACATTGACACCAAAAACAGAGCACCCAAGGGACATCGATGGCACGGTCGAAGGGCGTCGGATAGCCGAGTCCGTGCGACGACACCGGTGTCGAAGGGCGTCGGATAGCCGAGACAGGGCATCGAATAGCCGAAGGGCGGTGCGCCACCGAGACCAAACACAGTCGAAGGGCGTCGGATAGCCGAGACTGGGGCGACGACACCGGTGTGCTGCCCCCGTGGTCGAAGGGCAACGCATGCCGAGGCCACCCCGTGACATCCAGGGAGCTTATTGTTGGGCCACCATGACCGCTGCCCAAACCCGCAGGGTACGAGCCAAAGGACTGGCAGGAGGCGAGAGGCAATGCCGCCCAATGCAGGTCAGGCTCCAAAGCGATGCCTCCAACGAGGAAGAATGAAGCGTAGACGACGCCATCGCCTGATCCACGGCGAACCCGGATCGGGAATTTCTCCCGGAGCACCGACGGGAGAGCACCACACAAAGAGGACACCTCCAGGGAGGAGCACGACGCCCGCAGGCGCCGCTGCCCATAGGCTTTCGCCCAGCAGTGCCTCCATGACGCATCGGAGCGGGTCGGCGTCACCACCCTGCAGCACAATGGGGAGTGCAGCCGAGGGCCCAAAGGAGGGAGTCACCAAACTCACCAAAGCACACCACGCAGCCCCCATACCGAGCGCGCCAGGAGCCGGGATCGACGGCCGGACAACCTGTACGAGCAGCTCGGAGGCGACCAGGACCTCCTCAGTGGGAGGACCGAATCGGGGCAGCAGGGAACCTCCGGCCGAGCACCGCCGCGCCCCGCAGCAGAAGCAAAGGGAAGACCGTCCGGTCAACGGGACAGAGCACGGCGGCGCGCCATCGGCGAGGAGGGCAGGCCGACCCGAGCGGGACGACAGTCGAAGACCGGCCGCAGGGAACACGGGTCCCCACGACGAGCAGACGCCCCGAGCAGCGCAGCGCGCCGCCGCGGATGTGGAGGGGCAGACCGGCCGGCTGACGGGAGAGCGGGAGGAGGGGACTGGACGCAAGGGGAGGAGTGGGAGGCGTGGCGTGAGTGCCCCGCCGCCGCCGCGGTCGGCCTGGGAGGCCACCGGCGGCGGCGGCGAGGGGATTCAGTGGAGGGAGGTGGGTCGGGA
The DNA here is from genome assembly GCA_012064385.1 of Puccinellia tenuiflora. Classification (NCBI taxonomy): domain Eukaryota; kingdom Viridiplantae; phylum Streptophyta; class Magnoliopsida; order Poales; family Poaceae; genus Puccinellia; species Puccinellia tenuiflora. The sequence goes on along the minus strand of QRDG01000041.1, from coordinate 1,464,717 downwards.
GGGGTGGCGGCGGGGTCGCCTCGGAGTCGCCTTGGGGGCGACCCGGAGGCGCTAGGGTTTCCTCCTGCCCATATATAGGAGTACAACACATGCCTACGTGTTGCAGCAATGTTGCTCACATTTGCTCCAGTGTCAACGAAGCACATGCCAGGTTCTTTTTAGGGTAGCGCTGAGCGTCCCCCGGGGGATCAGAAGCCCCCGATCCCCCGCCTCCCCCTATCGACACGTGTCCATCGAGACATGAAAAAGGCCCACGAAAAAAATCCCTAGGCTCGTGGAAAAAAAAGCGCTATCTCCCATGTCGTAGTCATCGTCTCCTCCTTGCAGCACCGCGCCCCGCGCTGCTTCGCCGGAGAAGACGCCGCCCGTTGCCGGAGTAGACGCCGCCCGCAGCTTCGCCGGAGAAGATGTCGACCGTCACCGGAGAAGACGTCGCTCGTTGCCGGAGAAGACGCCGCCCGCAGCTTCGCCGGAGAAGACGCCGCCCGTCACCGGAGAAGACGTCGCTCGTCGCCGGAGAAGACACTGCTCGCCGCCGATGCCATCACCGCCGGCCTCCCGTGGTAGCACCGCCGGACGCCAATGGAAGCACGGACAGCCGCCGATGGCAACACCCTCGCCCCGACGCAATCCCCATCGGCCTCCCATGGTACCGATGGTAGCGCCATCTACCTTCCGTGGTAGCACCGCCATGCACCCACGGTAGCAAAGCGAGACGCCGATGGTAGCACTGTCGGACGTCGATGGTAGCATTGTCGGCCTTCCGGCTTCCGTGGATGCAATGCCAGACACCTATGGTAGCACCGCGGGACGCCGATGGTAGCACTGCGGGACGCCGGTGGCAGCACGGCCGGCCACCGATGGCAGCACCGTCGGCCTTCCGTGGTAGCAATGCCACGTACCTACGGTAGCACCGTGGGTCGCCGATGGCAGCACCACCGCCGATGGTCGGTAGCACCGGCGCCCCACCGCTTGTAGCACCGCCGCCCATGGGTTCGACCACCTCCGGCCAGTTGACCACTGCTTCGTAGCAGCGCTGTAGGGCGTTCACAGCAGCACCGCCGCCGGTGGCAGCATCACCGAAGAAGGAATCCATGGCGCCATGGCAGAGGTTTGGAGCACCACTGCCCCCTCTTGCTGCAGGCCTACAGCCCTGGCCACCGTCCTCGCAGCTCTTTGATTGCAGCACGCTGGAGTATGGAGATTGCAGCAGGTGAGGGGCGTCTCCTTCACGAATTTGCTGCAGCAGGAGTGGGGGAGGAAGAAAGGAGCAGGGCGGGGCGGCGCGTGGTATTTGTGGAGGTAGAGGAAGGAGAAGGAGCAGGTCGGGAGCCCACGCGCAGCGCTGCTAGCGTGCTAGAGGTTGACGGAGGAGGAGAAACGAGATGGGGAAAATATCTGTGGCTATACGGAAGGATAAGACCGGGGGGTGGGGTCAGACGGGTCCACTAGAGACACGCGTCGCGCGATGGAGGAGGAGGATGGGAGTCGTTCAATCCCCCGGGGGAGAGACAGCGTTTCCCTTCTTTTTAGCGTGTGGTAAAACGAGAACCTACTTTACTTTCTACTCCACCACGTTGGCCCCCTGAAGCTAGATTTATGTTTTCTTCTCCAATCGATCTTTGTACGTGTTTTCGGCTGACATGCACCAAGTGTCGACGTCAAACAGTACGGTTCGATTCCTTAACCCGGTAGTAATACTTAATCAACCATTCCAATCGCATGCGTCATTACAAGGAAATTAACAAGTCGTGCACTAAGATCTTCCTCTGCATCTCTAGATCACGGAACGAATGACAGACCCTTGACACAATATTCCTCTGCAAATATTCCTTTCTCTCTACTAATCCAGAACCCAGTCAAAGGCTATTTGAGCAGGCTCATGCCCTTTTTGATTCTCCCCAAACTTTTCACCTCGGTGACTTGGCCTGTTAATTCCTAGGCGCCAAGTAGTTGCATGTAATAGGGAAAGCTAGCACGTTTTTTTCTCACTCACGCACGCACGCATACACACAAAATTAACAACCACACGAAGAGTTGCTGAGAGTAAAACAAGCACAGGTAGCTAGGCAGCAATACCCAGTACTATTTGAAGCTACCTGCTGTGAAGATTCGTCAAGATGGACTTGTGGGGAAAGATAATTCAAACCCAGCAACTTGGACCGGAAATATGTCTACCTCGGCCGATCCTAGCTTCTCGCATAGCTCTCTTTCTCCGGCCCCATTTATAACCCCATGGCCATGGAAGCCTACTCCTCCATCGCCTCCTTAACTCCAAGGCCATCAAGCTAGGGAGCTTGCTAGCCAGCTATATATACTCTGTTGCACAAGGAGGTCGGTTGCATCAAGAAGATCCATATATAGAACTACGCACCGCAGCAGCAGCAGCAACAAGCAAGACGTATCGAGAAAAAAGGAAAAATCAAAGGAAGAGCAAGCTAGTTAGCTAGATAGTTGATCATATAGCTAGAGATAGAGATGGTGTCGATGGCGGTGGCCAAGGAAGAGATCTGCGCCATGGAGAGAGTGAAGAGCGACGGGGAGGTGCTGCTCGACGCCGCCGGAGACGAGGAAGAGGAGGAGGACGTGATGCTGCCGGGGTACCGGTTCCACCCGACCGACGAGGAGCTCGTGACCTTCTACCTCCGGCGGAAGGTGGCGAGGAAGGCGCTCAGGATAGAGGTCATCCGGGAGATGGACATCTACAAGCATGACCCATGGGATCTCCCAAGTAAGTTTCTTCTGTCCATGCATCACACCCATGCATGTCACCAGTTAATCTTGCTGTTCCTAAGTACTCGAGCATCATTTTCACTAGCTTTGATGCACAAATCCATGGCCTCAAATACCAAAATAATTAAATATCTGGAACAAGACTTTTATTTTGCTGACGGAGTGCAATTAATTCATTTGTGCAGAGGCGAGCACGGTTGGTGGGGAGAAAGAGTGGTACTTCTTCTGCCTGAGGGGGAGGAAGTACCGAAACAGCATCCGTCCCAACAGAGTCACCGGCTCTGGGTTCTGGAAGGCCACGGGCATCGACCGGCCGATCTACTCCGCCGCCTCCGGCGGAAACTCCGGCGAGTCAATCGGGCTCAAGAAGTCCCTCGTCTACTACCGCGGCAGCGCCGGCAAGGGCACCAAGACCGACTGGATGATGCATGAGTTCCGCCTCCCGCCGGCCGCCACCGCCGCCTCCCCGAGCATGCAGGAAGCTGTAAGTAGTCTTTCCATTATTTCCATATCGTCCCACACGTGTGGAGGCACGAGCCACGGTGCAGTAATCCCAAATGTGTGGATCGATCTGCAACGGCCGGCGACAAGTCCCAAATGTGTGGTGCAACATCGACCTTCTGGTCTGACGTGTGGCCCTGAAAATGCAGGAGGTGTGGACCATCTGCAGGATCTTCAGGAGGACCATCACCTACAGGAAGCAGCAGACGTGGAGGCCGGCGCCGGCGCCGGCGCTGTCCACCGCCACCGTCGCCGAGTCGAGCTCCAACACGGGGAGCTTCGAGTCGTCGGAGGGCGGCGACGAGTACATGAACTGCCTAGCTCCGGCAGCCCCCGCCGCTCCGTGCATCCCCCAGCAGCACCACCACGTTGGCCAGATGGGCAACAACGTCAACTTCTACTACAGAGACGCCGTGCACAGCCAGCAGTTTCAGGGGCAATGGGACACTCTGCCGGCCGCGCCTGTGCCGGAGCAGAAACCACACAATCCATTGTCGACCACCGTTGCCTTTCATCAGAACGACCATAACATTGCCGCCGCTGCCGCCGCCACGAACGATTACTACAAGGTCGACGGGTACTTGGAGGAGATCGCGAGGATGATGGAGGTCAACGATCCGGCAGCATTCTATGACTACAGATCATATGCTTGATCAGCGCCGGCAAACTGAGAGCTTTGGAAACTTCTTGGAAGTTCAGGATGTACTAGATGGCTAGACACACTGAATTTGCCGACAAGCTAGAACAGATACCATCAGGTGGGAGACCGACATGCAGGGCCCCCGGCGCAGAGGCCATAGCAGTAGTCAGCAGAGCTTCTTCATGAATCATGGGCATAACTTTCTTTCTTCTGACCTATAATGTGTAGAACATATTTCCTTGTAATACTTGCTATGTATGATTTGTGTGTATAAGATAGTAAGAGTAACACGTAACTATTTTGCTTCAGTCAATGTGTAAACACTACACTCCTGCAACTTGTTCAGGTCACTCAAACAGACATCTTGTTGCTGATACTCGAGACTGGCTGTGTAGAAACAGATTATCCTGTAGCTCAATAGTGCAGCCCTGTTGCTCCCTAATGAACACCAAATTGTAAACGAAGTAGTATTATTCTCCAGATTTCCTGTCACTTTCAGAGTTAAGTGAGCTAACATAATGGACACTCTGGACATTCATTTTGTCGCTCCTAGATTGATTCGCCCCCACAAAGTCATGCAAACCTGCGCATGATATGTGCTTGCGTGCGCGCTGTACTTTAGATCAGATAGACTCTGCAATTTGTGGAGAACAAAGATGTATCTACGATGTTAAATTACAAAAAAGTAATCGATGGGTCATTTTCAAGATTTCTTGTGCTGACCCCCTGATTTGACTCTTCCAGCACCCTAGCAAATTTCTCCCAGGTTGATGCTGTAATTCCAATGCTCTTGAATTACTTGTACATGACAGTGCGTAATTTTTTAATGTCAACCGATTTATCAAACTCAGAAGACATCTTTGCATAGGTCACTGCCATGGACAGTTGAAGAAAAAGATGTAACATTCTGGAGACTAAATATGACTTTCTAAAATATGAAATTGTCATCTATAACCTCAAAAAACTGCAGTAGAGATACTATAAGGCAGGAAACATCCAGCCAGATCAAACATTTTCGCATGTTAATTACCCATTCGGTTTATAATATTCATCAGCATGTTAGGATAACTGCAAGAAGAGATAAGCACATTTTTGTGGGTTGTCTGACCAAGGAGGCCATATAGTTGATTTTCGCAAAGCTAATAAGATGGCCAAGCTAGCTAGTGGTGTCGGACTAGAAACAGTCAAAATCAAAAGCTACAAACTGCGTCGCGGACAAGGATGGGAAGGCAAATTTTAATTTAAAGGCACCACAGAAGATACTAGAAAGGCGAAAGATAAGAAATTCAGTCTTACACGATACATCAGATATTATTTGCTTCTTTTTCAGGTAAACATGAACAATTATAAGTTATCTTCAGTTCTTTAAATAGATAATCTCTCTTGTGTGGCAGCCGTGCCCTGTAAGATTACTAGTATGAAGAACTGAAAATGCACATCAGGAAGGAAATAAAGTACCACAAAGAGTATATAAGAGCCAGCAGCACGAGTTGAGAATCTGGAAGCCAATTATATTTGAAATCAACAGTGTTGATTTGTCTCTGAACTGGAACATTGGTACTTTAATACAAAGCAATTGGCAGAAAGATTACTTCTAAAAGCTACCTACTGAAGGATAGTAGAGGGAACCAAAACTGTGCAGAAGCCATCAATCAGAAATGTGGCAGCAGAAAACCATATTACTTGGAAGCTTCATAACTCCTTGCATATCAAGATATCATGTAAAAGCAGCAACACGTAGATGGTTAGATGCAGCAGTATCACTTTCCTCACCTTCTACACCTGAAAACTGAGATGTGTTTCCGCTGAAGCATTTCCTGCCAAAATCAAACAAGAACATTACACCCTGAAATGAAAGAATGATTATACCAGATCAAACTGTGATTTGATGTGGAATGGAGGAAAATTCTGAACCTTTGAGAAACCAACTTCTCTTCAGATAAAGCCATTTCAAGCCTCTCCTCGAATGACATCGCATGCCAACTAACCTTCTGATCCTGATGATGTAATGCGTTATTCCTAGGTAAGTCACTTTTATGCAAGTAACAGAAGGTAAGAAAAGCAGAAATAGGATTTACTTCTTTGTACTTATTTGTTGAGTTGGGAATGCCATTTCCATCCCACCATGTAGGAGTAAAGTTCTCAGGCTCTTCATTTTTCCAGTGAGCTGCAACCATTCCAATAATAGGCCTGTCATCTTCAGAACTCTTAGCAGTGTCACTTGATCTAGAATTTGGAGGCTTCAACCACTGGGACAAGCTTGGGAATTCTACATCTGAACCACTCTTTGTAATCACCTTCTTTCTGCTGGCGTGAACTGTTACCTCAGTGGTCTGGCATTTCTCCTCAAAAGCAGTGCTCATGCTATCGCTTGTCTTATTACAAGATGATACAGAACCCTCAGAGTTCTGGAACAGGGAACATTCATCAGACATTGAAAGTTCAATTGAAACCAGACTGCCGTTCTTTGCGCACTTGAGATCCTTGTCTGATATAGTGGGCTGGAACAAATCCTCGCTGAATACCTCACAATTTTGGAAATCGCCAACTGGATTCAGAGCTTCAGATAAATGCTGTGAACTGTTCTCATTTCCCAACCCTTCCAAGTTAGGTGCATTAGTAGCTGGAGTATATATCTCAGCATTCTCCTTCGAAGGAGTTGAAAAGGGTGAAAACTTGGACACATCCAGATAAATATCATCATTATTACTGGTGAAAGAGCATGAATCCAAGGTGCATAACTTTGCTTCACAGTCAATCAAAGACTCATTATTCACACCATCAGTCTTGCTCACAGTTTCAGACTCATGCAGGTTTGATGCATCACACCCTTTCCAAGAAGAGCTGTTATCAAGAAGTAGAAACATCCAAAATGTTAGTCTACTACTCATTACAGTGAAGGTGAAGATCCCAGCCTCTTCGGAAGCAGGGAACAGAAATACAGACATTAGTACTATCAGTAAATAGCACGAGGTTAGCATACCTCGTAGCATCTGGTAGATAGGAGTTCTGGTGAGACTCTGGAGGAGATTGGCAATCCTCAGCCTTCAGCACGTCAATGTAATTCAAGTTTTCAGAAAAGGCAGGTAGCCGTGGTGAATGTGTTGCACTCTGATAAACCGGATTCGTCCTTTCAGGCCCTTTTCTGATTTCATTTGGATTTTCCAACAGTGCATCGTCATTTTGAGGAAAGTGGCCTATAAATACCGATGAAAGTCAGTCTGTTGCTCAGAAGATGCAAGCGGACAAGTAAAATAACATGTCAAATTCACTACTATGAATCTACTATGTGTTACTTGAGTGATTGATGTATGAGCAACAAATTCTAATCCTCATATATAAGATTAACGGTTCATCAATGTAGGTTTAAGAGAAGAAAACGCAGCCGATTGTCATTATATATTCAGTGGAAGCCACACACAGAAAAAAAAACGGCCAGCACACAAGTCCAATTCTAATTTTGGTTCAGGCAATGTCCGTGTGAATCCCAATAGAGATAACGCCACAAACATCAAGCATATGAATACAGAATCACCTTTTTTTTACTGAAAATGCTGCATATGAGATTAAAACAGAAGAAGAATACAACAAGCTTCATGATTCAGCTATTAGGACATACTGCTACCCTTTATCGAACAAAGGACATACTGCTACACATGGTTGTGCGTCACTAGTAAGACAAAATCCAGCTCAAGTGGCAATAGATTAGCAAGGCAACAGATCTGAATTGGGCCAGATTCGCAGAACCGATCGCCATACCTCGTGCTGCCTGAGCTCCCGATCCAGCCTCTTCCTCTCGGCTTCCTGGTTCGTCCCCGAGCTCGTGGCCTGCGATCCCTCATCTTCACCAGAGCAAAAATCAACAGCATCAGAAGTTCAGAACCAGCCACGGGGTTAATTGGCGGCTTGGGAAGGAGAAACACGGAAAGGGGGAGAAAATTTTGCAAACCTTCGCGCAGAAACACAGCGGAGAGCGCGTTCCTGGACGGCGCCGCCCTCGTCTCGCCAACCTGATCGATGCAAACGAACAGACAAAATTAACCGACGAATCGCGGCTCAAAATTTCCACGCGCAGCTAGCTGATCCGCAACCCAGAACCGACGCGCAGAAGAGAGGAAATACCTTGGGATAAGCAGCGGGGATGACGGAGGATGAGACGAGCTGGGCACGGGCGCGCCCGCCTCGCGGCTGGCCGCCGGCCGCCCGGAAGCAGTCGAACAGGCACCCCATCTGCTCCCCCTCGTGCTCGCCCGCTCACCGCGTCAGCGTCGCCGAGCACCGAATCTCCGAGCTGCGGGGCGGAGGGTTCACCCGCCTCGCGCAGCTGACTGCGTGCGTGCCGGCGTGCGCCCAGTGGCAGGCAGCCAGAGCGAGGTTTAAGGGGAGGAGGAGGAGGAAGGGGGGTTTCGAAATTTAAAATCGGAGCGGAGGAGGAGGAGCAGGTAAAGGTGGGGCGGAGTCACCGAGCGAGCGGAAGGCCGGGCGCGGCCGGGTGGGCCCCTGTCTTCCTCTGCCTGCGCCCCCTGTGAAGCGTGCGTGTGTTCAGTGGCCTTTTTCAACCTGTTCGAGGACGCTTTCGCCTGTTTTCCTATTTTGAACAGAGCGGTTTTAGGGAGGTGTTATCCAATATACGGATACTAGTAATTACGAATTATTACATTTCGGATTTCTCGAACAGCGCTAGACAAGATTTCGGAGGATCCTCGTAGATTAGGGTATTCTCTGGATTTGAGCATTAAGATGACCAGATTTATAAATCTCTTGCTAAATCTTGTTGAATATAATAGATAAATCTTGCTAAAGATAATTTAGATTCTATCCTTACATGAGGTGATTTCAATATGCTGAGATTTCAGCAAGACAAAAACAATGACCGGTTCGACAATTACTAAAAGAGTGAAATGCACGCGAAGTCCTGGATGTTACGGGTCATGTCCAAAACGATCATGGATGTTGGGAACTGCGCTAATACAGTCCTTAATGATGCATTGCATGTCCATCAACGGTCCTAACTACGTATGGGCAGCATATCGAGCTGACGTGGCAAGTCAGCGGGTCCACGACGACGCGGACAGAGTCCAGCTTCCTCTCCAAATCGTTATCTTCTCTAATAATCGGGCGGAAACCTAGATCGACAAATTCCCCATCTGCGCGCGAGCGAGTGAGCTAGCGGCGACTGGTGGAGCTCGTCGGCGACGGGAGGAGATCTTCGGCGACGGGAGGAGCTCGTAAAGTGGAGGCTACGGCTCCTGCTCCGGTCCTCTATTGTTAATGGGTGGCGACGGCAGCTCGTCGGAGCACATGGAGATGCGGCGGCGTTTCCCGCTGGTGATGTGCAAAGACTGCAAATTCCGCAAGGTCCGCCACTACGTGTCGAAGACTGAGGATAACTACATGCGCCATTTCTACAAGTGCACAAATCATGCGGTATTTCTCAATCAATTTGTGATTTTTTTGCTCTCTCTGAGATTTGGTCCTCATTTTGTATTTTAATTTTCTTTAGCCGAAGAATGGTGGGTGTGATATGTGGAAATGGGAGGATGAAAATGAAGAGTTCTTGATGATCAATTGTCAACTTGTGCAAGATCAAGGCGTGGGCAGTAGCTCAACGGGAAGGACAATTGCAAGGCATGAAAAAAGAGGAGGAAGCAGGGAGAAAATGAAGCATTTGGGGTCAGGTGGAAGCAGTGAAATAGAGATGCATTTGAAGGAGATTGTTTGGTTGCTCAAGGCTGTAATATTTGTTTTAGTGGTGTTAGTTTTTCTGCTGTTTCTTTTTGTGAGCAAGCACATGGATGTGTCTGATGGATGTGTATTAGTATGTGATGTAGTACAACTTGTGTCTCTTTTGTTTATGTTTGAACTATGAAATGTTGTTGAATAAAATGTTGCCCAAGTCGCCTAATTAGTCGCGACAGTATGCTGACAGATTTCAATATATTGTACCACATTTGAACAAAAGATTCAATATAACACACAATTCAGTGCAGTACACACCAATGCAACAATTTGGCCAAATAGAGTACACATTTCATTCCCAGAATTTCCATTAGTTCAGCAAGGAGCAAGTTCCCAGACTTTCCATTTGTACAAAATGAGTAATTATCCAGTACTTAAGATAGAATATATTACAAGTTGTACTTGGCACTTAAAACATCAGTGCACTACACAAAAACAACACTAAACATCAGTGCACTAAACATCAGAATTGGAGCCAGGAGGTGGGCCTTTGAGATAGTCAAACATGGATTCTTTTCTTGGTTGTTTGAAAGGTCTCATGTTGCTCGAGCTGCTTCCCTGTCCAGCTTTTCTTTTACTCTGTACTTCCCAGGCCCTATGCCTTGCTTGTTGTTCTAGTGCAAGCTTAGTTTCCTGTACTTCTTTTCTTCTAGCTTCCAGATCAAGCCTCCTCTTCTCTGCAGCTGCAAGTTTAGCTTCCTCTGCTTCCTTTCTCCTGGCTTCCTGATATAACTTTTTCTTCTCTGCTAGAGCTAGTTTCTCCTCTTGTAGTTGCTTCTTCTTCTCTGCAGCTGCTATCTTCTTTTGTTCAGCAACAAGCTGCTTTGCCTCCCTCTCAACCTTTTTCTTCTCTTCATTAGCTAATTTCCTAGCCAAAGCTTCGACTTTCTTTTTCTCAATTGCTTCAGATCTTAGTTTCTCATCTTGTGCAAGCTTTGCCATAGCTGCATCAAATTTTTCCTTATCTGCTATGTCCCTTCTTTCAGCTGCAGCTTTCAACTTTGCTGCTGCAAGAACTTGCCTTTTCCTTAGCAGGTTTTCTTCTTTGCTTATTGTAGTTGGCTGAACTGGCATCTGGCTTGCCACATTCTCCTGGATGAATGTGCATTCAGGCAAAGGAGTGAACTGTGATTGCTCTCTTTGCCTACATCCTCTCTACAAAATAAATCATGCATTATTTCACAGGAAATCCTATGTTGTCAGATACAAAAGTAATATGCAGAAACAGAAAGAAAATCACCTCATTTAATAAATCATTCAGTAACTCAGGTTCATGTGATTGTATGCCCTGTCCAACAAATGCCATTGTGTGCAAGTGATGTTCCTACAAAAATAGAATACAAATCAAATTAGCTAATTAAATGTGGTACACCATAAAAAGGTACTGTAAATAATATAATTACCTTTGTTACAAGAGCAACATCTTCTACAATAGTGTCTTCATCTTGTTCTGCCCTCACCTTCTTTGTATCTTTCTCAGGAACTAATCCTAACTTACAATCAGTACAACCACCTCTGTTGTGGCCTGCCTTTCCACAATAGCTGCAGTGCTGGATTGTTCCATGCTTACTCATTTTCTTCTGTCCATTCTTTCCTTCTTTCTCCTCTGGTTGTTGCCTTCTATTTTTCTGTGGCCTGCCAACCTTTTTCACAAACTTTGGAGCTTTAATTGTCATGCCATCAACCTTTTCCCACTCCCTTACATCTCTACATGGCCAAATAATGTGCTCATAAGCTTTTCAATATTTCTCAATGGAGTAGCATTTACTAACATAACTTTCAGGTGAGATTTGATCATGTCTCAGAGCTGACACAGCATGCCAGCATGGAATGCCAGACAAATCCCACCTTCTGCAGCTACAAGTCCTTTTCTGAAGGTCAACAGTGTATGGAGTACCCCTTTCCTCAATTTCAAATATTCCATTCCCAGATGGCTTTGCTTCACAATTGTTTGACCATTCAACATGCTTCTCTAACTTCTTTCTGATTTTTGGGCAGATAGTACCAGTCATGGCCTTAGCTTCAAGCTGCTTGCTATAAATTCTAGTTGTAATTTGGCCCTTGATTTGCTGAATCATGGCAAGAATAGGCATTTCTCTGGCATCTAGGATGTACTTATTGAAAACTTCACAATTATTGTTCAACAGAATATCACACTTTGGAAACTCACTTTGGAATGCTCTCACCCATGTGGTAGGTGGTAACTCCTCTAACCAGTCATGTGATGTTTTGCTTAAAACCAACATGGCATCCATATTCTCCTGCCACTTAGCAACTGTGCTGCTTCTAGCACATTTCCATAACTGATTCTTGAGCACTTCTCCTTTGAATTTTTTGTTAAAATTTTACCAAAGGTGTCTCACACAGAATCTATGGGCTGAGTCTGGAAATAACTCTGTAACAGCCTTTATTAATCCCTGGAATCATAAAATTAAATGTTAGTACATGTGGTACAATTGTCCTCGACTAGTCGACAAAAGGCATACATAAATATCATGTGGTACAATTGTCCTTGACTAGTCGACAAAAGGTATAAATAAAGATCATGTGCAACATTTGTCCTCGACTAGTCGACAAGAGGCATAAATATATATCATGTGGTACAATTGTCCCCGACTAGTCGACAAGAGGCATAAATAAATATCTTGTGGTACATTTGTCCCCGACTAGTCGACAAGAGGCATAAATAAATATCATGTGGTACATTTGTCCTCGACTAGTCGACAAGAGGCATAAATAAAGATCATGTAGTACAACTGTCCTCGACTAGTCGACAAAAGGTATAAATAAAGATCATGTGCAACATTTGTCCTCGACTAGTCGACAAAAGTCATAAATAAAGATCATGTGGTACAAGTAGCTTACTTTCTGTTTGTCAGACATGATGGTCCATGGTGTTGTGTTCAAAATGCCAAGATCTTGCTTAAGAGCTGTCAAGAACCACTTCCAGGAGCTTGTGTTTTCAACTTCCACAATACCAAATGCCACAGGATAGATGCAATCATTAGGATCCATTCCTATTGCAGTTAACAAAATTCCACCAAACTTTGTCTTTAAATGACATCCATCTAGAAAGATAATAGGCCTACAACCAGCTAGGAACCCCCTCTTGCATGCATCGAACGAGAAATAGCATCTTTGGAAGTGTCCTGCATCATCCAACAACATAAAAAATGTACTCCCTGGATTAGATCTCCTCAGCTCCTGTCCAAAATCCCAAAGTTGATTGTACTGGGCAGTCTCATCTCCATATATGATTTCAAATGCAAATTTCCTTGCTCTGCCTAGCTTACCCCTTTTTGGTGTCATTTTCCAATCCTTCTGCACTAACTGACCTAGACCCTTCAGTGTCATCTTATCATTGGCTCTTATCTGCTCAACATAGTGTTTCCCTATATATCTTGCTGTAAAGGCTCTCACTTGCCACTTGCTCTCACAAGTGTGAACATCTTGTAGTCTTTCCACCATAATGGCCTTTGTTCTACTGTCCTTTGAAGCATACAGTTCCCAGGGGCACCCTTCTACACATTTAGCTAAAACTCTGGTCTTGTCATTCTTGGGAAATTTGATGTTCTTCCTGTGCTTGCAACTGTGCTCTCTTACAGCCTTCTTCAACTGATCAACTGAGTGGAATATCTGACCCACATGAAACTTGGGATCATGCATGTCTTCTGGCACAAATGATTTGAAATTGAACCTATTTGTTTCCTCATCTGAATCTGCTGCCTCAAAGAATTCATCTTCAAACATTTCTCCTTCTGGAATCACCTTTACATCTTTTGGTTCATTATCTGCATACTGTTGGTACAGGTCATCATCATCACCTTCTACATCATTATCACTGTCAATGATTTCTGGCACATATTCTGAATCACTGTCACTGCAATTGTCACTGTCTCCATCTTCTACAACAGGAGGTTGTCTGTTTGATCTCCTCCTTACACCATCAGTACCAACAATGCTTTCTACCCCTTGCACATCAAGTACCTCAACAATGGCATTGCTCACAGCACTACATTGCTTTATTGGACTAATTACAGGAGGTAAATTGACTACAGGATTGGCAACTACATCATCAAAAGCAGTACATTTGCTGGCTGGATCATGATCAACATACAACATCAGATACTTGTGACCCTGCTTCACCTTTTCAATCATTAACAATGCATCTTTGTCTCCAACAATCAACCGAAGACCATCTTCATTGATTTGCATTCCTGGCAACAAGAAGTACACATCTATCCTGCCCCCTGCCTCATAGCCTAAATCCTCAATTACATCATCAAGCCATAGTGCAGACCAAGTATCAACATCACATTCATCATAGCAGGCCTTTCTACCATCTACATATGCTCTATTGCATCCACATCCAACAAAGAAACCTCCATGGATCACTTCCAAAGTAAAACAATCACTTCCTTCGTCTGCAAAATCAACCGAAAAAGGCAAAAGTTCAGAGCTTTCCCCAACTAAAACCCTAAATCATAGGCGAGTAATTCTAACCAACCCTATACCAGAAACATACAACATTACCATCTACGCCGGGTCGAAAGACGAGAAATCGAACTCACCATAGCGGGGAGCAGGGTCTCCTTCCCGCCATCGAACGGGCGCCATCTCTGCCCACCAAGACGGTCGACTAGCTGCGGCGCGACGGCCACCTTCTTCGTCGCCGTTAGTCACCTCCTTCAACGACGTCAATCACCTAGTTCTGTCGCCGATCATGTTCTTCTGGCCCCGCCGTCGCCGTCGCCTCGAGCGCTCCGCGGCGGAAACAGAGGAAGGAGAGGAGATGTGGACGGTTCCGAAAAAGAGAATAGAGAGGAAGCTGGACTCCGTCCGCGCCGTCGTGGGCCCGCTGACTTGCCACGTCAGCCTGATACGCTGCCCATACGTAGTTAGGACCGTTGATGGACATGCAATGCATCATTAAGGACTGTATTAGCGCAGTTCCCAACATCCAGGATCGTTTTGGACATGGCCCGTAACATCCAGGACTGCGCATGCATTTCACTCTTACTAAAATTTCCTATTCAATGCTGTTATTAAGGTTTGAATCTTAGGGAGGTTAGGGTGTCTCGAATAGTAGAGTAGTATCGACACACGAGAAACTAGATCGAGTACTTATGGATATTGAATGGGAAGGCAAATACTAGTTAATCATATTACGCGCTCTTGAATGTATCCAGACACTCTCCTATCATTCTCGAACATTCCTAGATGTTGATGTTACAAAATATATGGTAGTAAAACACATTTCAAATTCAAATTGGGTTGGTTGACCACTCGATCTTTTTTTGGGTTAAGGAGGTATGGAGCAGACTGGAAGAACCACAATTCAAAGATAGAATAATATGATTCGTACTATGTGGTAACAACTACGGGATTGAGCGCTTCAGACAAGTGGTATATACAAAAAAAGAAAAAGAAAACTTTCGAAAATCATAGGTAACCTGGAACACTTGGCAGAATTACGCCCGCTCTCGGCTCATGAGAAGATTGCGCTTAAAAGCCAAGTGAAGATGAGTTGAATGGTGTCAAAAATTGAAGGCCCAATTCATTGGACGGAGACAACAATACAAGATACTTCCATATGTTGGCAAATGGTCATCATATGAAAAAATGTTTTTCCGAGCATTAAGTATTTCTTGGTGAGACATAAGATGATCAAATTTATAACTATCTCTTGCTAAATCTTGCTACATATAATTGGTAAATCTTACAAAATATAATCCATATCTATCTTCGGAGGAGGTGATCTTTTGAGATTTCAACAAGACAAAACCAATGACATGTTCAAAAATTTCTGGCATTTCCTATTCAATGTTGTTATCCACTATTTGGGTCTTAGGGAGGTTAGCAGGTCTGGAAGCCAGTTCACTTAGACAAATAGAAGACTAGTGTCGACATACAAGAAATTAGACCGAGTACTAATGGGTGCCGAACGGGAAGCCAAATACCCTTTGGTCACAGTACACACTCTTGAACATATCGAAACACTCTTTGATCATGCTTCAATCTTGTTTGACGTGGTGTTACAAAACTACATGGTCCTACTTGTCAATGTATGGACAAAACAGACATATATGTGCGTGTCTGGGGATGTTGTTAGGTGCACTGGACGAACTGTCCACAAACACTTGTCTGGTGCCCCCCCCCCCCCCCCCCCAAACGGACAAAATCAGGCATAAAACAAACAACATCACACAATAATTGGGGTTGTCATTGGATTCTCCCTAACATATACAGGTCTCGAAACCTTGAAAAAAAAACCGTCTGCGGTTCATGAAAAAACAACAACATTGTTCTCAAAAGAAAACTACCCTTTGTGTCGGCTTCACCGAGTCAATCCCCAATCATTACACGTGCCCAACGCTCTCCTTCCTCCCTCCATCCGCCTCTACCAGATTGTTGTCTAGCTATTGAAAGAACAAACTATGCCGAGATGTCGCCTAGAGGGGGGGGGGGTGAATAGGCGATTAACACTTTTTCTATTTAAGAGCTTGATAATTGCGGAATAAAACTATGTGTTTAAATTAACAAGCCAACCACCAAAATTACTAGGTTTACCTATGTGCACCAACAACTTATGCTAAGCAAGGCAAGCAACAAGGTGATAGCAAGATATAAACTTCAAGCACGATGTCTATCACAATGTAAATTGCATAAGTAAAAGCTCGGGTATAGAAATAACCGAGGTACGTGGAGACGAGGATGTATTCCGAGTTCCTCCTTGTTAAGGGAGTACGTCTCGTTAGAGGGGTGTGAGCTCACCACAAGAGGCCTACTCAAGATGCCACAAAGGCCTCACCCTATTCTCCGATGAACCGCACCCAAGGGTTTGGTTCACCTTCCACTATCGGAATCCTTCTAGGCAGAATCCGGAGCCTTTACACCACTAAGCTTGGGGCACGCATCCACAACCGAATTGGAGGCTCCCAAGAATCACCACAACACCGTCTAGGGTCCAATGACCCAAGAGTAACAAGCTCCCAACCTTCAATCCCACGAATCACCGTGGGGAGCACAACCCAATGCACCTAATGCAAAAGGCAAGAACACACCAAGTGGTCAAATCCTTCTCCCCAAAATCCAACCAAAGCAACTAATGCTATGAAGGGATTTAGGAGGAAGAACAAAGGAGAAACACCAAGAACTCCAAAATCTAGATCCAACGAGTTCCCCTCACTTAGAGGAGATTTTGTTTGGTGGAGAAGTGGATCTAGATCTCCTCTCTTGTTTCCCTAAATTTGGGCAAGAATCATCGGAGGGAAGTGGAGGAAACGAGCTCTCAAATTTTGCAACAATGGAGGAGAGAGAGAAAATGAGCTCACCTGAAAAAATGGGGAAGAAGCCCCTTTTATAGTGGGCTCCAAAATGGAGCCGTTGGAGAGGAAAAAGGAGGAAAAATCGCAGCAGCAGGCAGCCCGGCCTGGGGCCGGCCTGCACCCCGGCCGGACCGGGAAGGAACCGAAGCATCGATCGAACACAGGGCGAGGCACAGGGAGGCCGGCCTGCCCGCCCCGGCCTGGGCCGGCTGCGCATGCGGGTGGGCCGGCCAAGCGCCCGAACCAGCCGTCCTGCCCGCCCCGGCCTGGGCCGGCCGCGCACGCGGGTGGGCCGGGCGAGCTCCCGAACCAGCCGACCTGCCCGCCCCGGCCTGGGCCGGCCTCGGTCCCGGCAGGGCCGGCAATAATGCTTTTTTTTTCTTTTTCCTTTTTAAATATCAGTTTAGAAAAATGACCGAAGGTAAAAACGCAATAACTTTCACCCACGAACTCCGTTTTCGATAATCTTGGACTCGTTGGAATCGTCACAACGAGCACTAAAAGAATATGCAGAGAAACATCATAGTCCAAAAATATATTATAAAAACAAATGGGGAAAGGTAAAACTCATTTTCGCAAACCGAAAATGTCGTATCTTTTGCAATTGAAGTCCGAATGTAGTAAAACCAATTTTGTTGGAAAGAGGACGACAAATGCTACCCTAGTAAATGGCAAACAAGAAATGGAAATAGAAGAGGGAAATCTTCCGCACGGATGAACCGGCAAAATCTCCAATACCGAAAACGCAATAGGGGACACAACTGAAAACCGTTTCCGGTGAACTTGGCCTTGTCATGACGAGCACGACAAGCACCAAGACCACACCACGATAAGAGACAAATAAGAACCAATAAAGATGATTGCATGGATGCAAAGGTTTGTGCTCTCTACGACGATACGATCATGAAATTCGGTCAAGAGCCCCTCTTGATAGTACGGCCATCTATCCTATAACCCGGTCTCGCCACTAACAACATGAGACCGGTAAAATAGAAACCCTATCAAGATCATACCTTTGCCTTGCGCATTAATCCACTTGAGGTCGATGAAGACGATCTTCATCTCCTCAAGATGCACCACCTTTCTCGATTGCGCTTTGGTGAAGATTCACATGTTGCTCCCCCATACACCGAGATGGGAGAAGCACCTCTTCAGCATATCTTCACTTGGACTTGAGTGTTGATCAACTCGCACTTAGCCTTGATCAACACATACTTTTCTTCCCTTAGCCTTGACTCCAACAAATGGAGATCAAGCAACTCAAATGGACACTCCTACAAATATAGCTCAATACAAACATTAGTCCATAGAGATTGTCATTAATTACCAAAACCACACATGGGGGCAACCATGCACTTTCAATCTCCCCTATTTTGGTAATTGATGACAATCCCTTTTAAGAGGGTTTATATAATGAATTAAGCATCCTTGCAAGACAAACAAGCAAGGATGCAAGCACATTAAAGGCAAATGCAACAAAAGCATAAAACCCAAATTCCCTTAAACCCTCTAAACTTCTCCCCCATTGGCATCGATTGCCGAAATGGGAAGAAAAATTTAGAAGGCCAGTATAATAAGAGTTCCTCCATAAAGTGTGCATTTCTCAAGATATGAGTGGAATCAAATGCACATATCCATTGACGAATAATTAGAGGGAATCAAACTATATTGAGGATCGAAAGATTGCCAAAAGATGAAATCATTTTTAAGAATCTCCACAAAGGAGATAGGCAATCAAGAAGATCCAAAGCGAGAGTTCTAAATAAAAATGGAGAAGCTCCCCAATGTTCATGCACTATTGAGGAGTGCACAAATATGGCATCCTCGCTCCCCCAAAATCATCTAGAACACGCAACACGTGCAAGAGTGCATAAAGCAAAAGCAAATCATAGCACTTGCACCAAAGATATGGTTGAGCCATAAGGAGATACCAATTTTTTTAAAAAATCAACATAAGATAGGCCCAACCAAGACAAAAGGAAGATCTTTAAAGGTATGTTCACAAGATTAGGGATACCAATTGGAAACTAAACCAATTGAAAATGCCAAAATCTAGTGAGAGCATTTAGCCAATAAGAAACAACATACTCACCATGGTAAGCATGAAGTAAAAGATCCTCAACAAAAACATGAGTGTGCAAAGATACCAATAAACAAAGAGACAAGCACTCATGAGATAAATTTGAAAGCCGCCAAAGAATTATAGAAAAAAAACAAGGTAGCTCAAAAGCAATAGGATACCAACTAAAAGGTGACCTCTCTCATATGTATAGGTTCTAAGTAGACAAATCATTGATGATATACATCCACAAAGAAACTTGCACATATGAGATGGTTGATAAAGTGGAGACCACGGTATCCAAAAGGGAAGTCATGAATATACACAAGAGATTATTGGTTAAAAGCATAGCACATAGCTCAAATTTATCTCATTGTATATAAATGAACTTCAAAAATATCAAAGACATCACACATATCACTAAGGGAACAAGAGATAGTGGAGATGCTTTGAGATAGGCAACAAGTATCACAACCAAATAAAACCAATTGAAGAAAGGTTTTTGCAATTTCATCACAAATATCACAAAGATATATCAAGTGAAGGAAAAAAGCCAAAACCACAACAATTGCACATAAAAGCTTTCATGCCAAGAAGCAACCCACACAAGGTTGAGACTAGAAAAGTATGCATGGGATAGATACTTGTTACCGAAATGCATTGACGATGAGGAAGATGAGAATTTGTTTATCATCAAAGCTTGACTCCGATAATCACACGGTGAGAACACCTTCCTTATGAATGAGGCAAGCATCCAATGCATCTCCATTGTACCTAAAACAAAATTTCAAGCACAAAATGGTTCCAAACTCATTGGGTTCCATAGTAGTTAGATAAACTACAATATATAGGAAACACTCCACATAAATATGTGCATATAGATATGAAATTGAATTTCATGCACATCTTAGCCGATTTAGGATTCGGTGGAGTATCCCCTATATATTGGAACTAGAAAGACAAACATGCCATATAATATATATATTGGAGAATATACATGCAAAGTCTTTCAAGAACCAAATGAGATACAATTTGGACAAAAACACCAAGTAACCAAGAAGAGGGCACACCAAAGTGTGACACAAAAAGGTTGTCCAAATTATATCAAAATCCAAATCAACACATGATGTGTGATATCAAAAGGAATCGAATCAACACAACAAATGATCGATAAGACACCAATTGAAAATAAGATACCACTAGGAGAAAAGATACCAAGAAAAGGATAATACTTGACCGGAATCAAGTAAAGTAAGATAAAGCAATAAGGTATCAAAACTCCCACAATAAATATCAATTGAAACAAATATCTATTGAGGAGATATTAAATTCCAATTAATACCAATTGAAGGTACCAAAACATAAGATAAAGAATTACATGCCAATTGAAAGGATCAAATATTGATAGATATGATAGTGTTCTAAATAAAAAGGAATGCTCCCCCAAGATTAATGCATTATCTTAGATATTTGCATTTGAATACAAAATGCACACACAAGGGATCATTACTCTCCATATTTTATTTACAACACTAAACACTACCAATTGAAAATTAGGATCCATGCAAGAGGCAAGGAAGGCAATAAATAAGTCAATTCAACGCAAGAGCTATTATGAAGATGGTCTACAAAATCCACCACAATTACTAGTATCACTTGTCATGGACAAGGAGTATATAGAGAAATTTCTCGGTGGTATATAGGAATGATGTTCAAGACCAACTTCACAACAAACAAGCATATGGCTAGAGATAAGGAATAAAACACCATATTTAAAAAAAAAGGTTTGTTGGTAGTTTCAACTATTCGAACCAACCGACAAAGTCATGGTTAGAATAATATGAAACAAATGGTTTCTCAAATAATATATGGAAGTGCATATTAGAGAAAAACCACACCAAGCAAACTCACACAAACAAGATCCAAAGGATAACCAAAAAGAAAATTGGAACTTGTTCGAGCCAACATGCCACATAGTAATGAGATAACTCATAATATCAAATCTAAGTGGCAAACCTCAAAAGTTCACATTTTTATGAGATTGTAATATGCACATAGCTTATTACTCCCCCATAATGTGATAAATCATTTTGTCCAAGCAAGAGGTAAATAAAACCAACTAGAGAAATTAATGGACATTGTAGAATTTGAATTTCTCATGAATATGACATACCACATAGTAACTAGATAATATTGAAATATCAATACTAGGTGGTGTGGCTCATGTACACACATTTTTAGGTTTGTGAAGTGCACAGAGCACATCACTCCCCCAAAATGGGATAGTCCATTAATATCTCAAAAGAGCCAAATTAAATCCACACAAGATCCAATAAAGCTCAACACAAAGTTACACATACATGATACACAACTATCATACACAACCTTGAATAACAAGACAAGTAGGAAAGTAGCATATCAGTATACAAGCACATGCTAGGAACAAAACTAACACATGCAAGGGAGCAAGCAACTTTCAATGTATATATGGATTAAATACAAGTTACCGCAAGGAGGAAACATTGGATATGAGATAGAGCGATATATTCCAATTGACTTGGCTTAAGGAGATATAACCATGAAGATCCCTTAATTCTTCAAAAATAGCCAAGTCACCAATGTCCTCCACCAACACCTATTGATCAAGTTGAAGCTTGTTGGTCCCCAACCAAGTTGGGTCCTAAGAAGTTAGTCACAATAGGCTTGGGAACCCAAATGGTTCTTTTCTTGACACCACTTTGAGTCCCCACGTATTTGGCAAACACATTGCCAATTCTATCCTTCCCAAGAGAATATATATCATCAATTATGATAGGAGTGGATGAGGTACCGTTAGTGCATGAAGAAGCAAAATGACCCTTGCCATGGCAAAGGTAGCAACATCGACTCTTCTTCTTCTTAATAGTAGGCTCCTCAACTTGAGGAACATTGACTTGAGTCTTCTTAGGAGGTGACCTTTGTTAAACTCGTGGTTGAGCACGAGATTGAACAAGAGGCCGCTTCCCTAGTTGCTTCTCACTAAGAGGCTTCTTCTTCATAGGGCAATCCCGAACATGGTGCCCTTCAAGCTTGCACTTAAAGCAAATGATCTTGGTCGGATTCTTGACTTGTGCTTGGCCCTTCTTCTTCTTCTTCTTCTTCTTCTTCTTCTCAACCTTGGACTTGTTCTTGTTGTTGGAGTTGAATCCAAGTCCACTCTTGTCATTTGGGGATTGTTGCACACTCAACATGTTGTCAAGTGCACTCTTTCCTTCATAACGCTTTTTCAAGCCTTTCTTCAAATAAGTGACTTGGGCCTTGATCTCTCCTATTTTCTCTACATGGTTAGTGACAACACAAGTACTAAAGGAGGTAGATGCATCATTGTTAGAGCAACAAGGCAAAGCAAGTAATTCATCACAAGATGTGCCAATATCACAAGTGGATGAACTATTAGGACTAGCACATGACAATATAGCATTTTTAGTAGAAGTTGTGCCATTGTCCACATGAGGCTCACAAGATGTTACCTTGGTAGTGATGGCCTCATGAGCTAACTTAAGACAAGCATAGGATGCTAGGAGATCATCATTAGAGCTAGATAGCTTTTCATGACTTTCTTCCAACTTCCCATACTTGCTAGTTAGCAACTCAAGTTGAGCCCTTAGCTCAACATTCTCCTTCAAAATAGATGCTTCATAAGAAATGGAGTTAGTAGCACAAGCATCATTAACATTAGGAATAGAAGAAGAAAGCTTAGCAAGCTCTTCATTTAATCTAGCATTTTCCTTTTCGTGACTTTATATTTAGCATGAGCATGGTCACGTTCTTTAATGATTTTAGCAATTATTTCATTATGAGACTCCTCAATAGATTCTAGTTTCTCCTCAAGAGAAGCCCGAGTCTCTTGCTCTTCCTCAAGAGCATCTTCTAACGATGCCTTCTCCATAGCATCATCTCTTTCAATCTTACCCTTTTCTTCAAGGCTAGCTTCCAAAGACTCAATAGTTTCCCGGCGCTCAACAAGGGCGCTCATGATTTCATAGAGGTTATCACAAGCATTTTTATTTTTTGAAAGAGCCTTAAGAATCATTACGCCTTTATCATGAAGGAGAGCATCATTATTTTTCACATCATCTTCTTCATCATTATTATCATTATTACTATCATCACTAGTAGAAGATTTAGCCATAAGGCACAACATGGTTGATGAAGAAGGACAATTAATTTTTGAACTACTCAAGTTCACATCTTGTTGCATAGCTAATTAGGTTTCCTCTACATTATTATTCATGCAAGAGTTAGAGGAAACACAAGCATTTTTATCATGGCAACAAGATAAAACAACCATATCATCAAGAGATTTATCTAAGCAATTTTTGGATGATATGCAAGGACTATCAACACTAGCATGTATGACATTTATAGTGCTATGTGTGTTTAGGTCCAAAGATGAGGCATTGCAACAAGATAGAGAGCTCACTATCAAAATTGCAAAACCTATCACTACTCACCATTACATTGGTTTGTGGCTTACCACATTTTGGTGGAGTAGACGAAGACGAGAACTCGTCACGGCCGGAGGTGGAGGGAGAGCAATCATCCTCAATAGTGTTGGACACTCCATATTTATCTTGAAGCTTGGTCCAAAGCTCATGAGCGTCTCGGAGAGGCATGATTGACTCGAAAACTACAACACTCACAAATTTGCAAAACTCATTAGAAGCTAGAGCATCTAGATATAAGTTTTTCTCATCCTCTAATGTCATACTTTCGTAATACTTTGGAGGAGAAAAACATATATCTAAGATACGCTCAATATTGGGGTCCAAGACCCGTAAGTGACTAAGCATATGAGTTTTCCAAACATTAAAATTTGTGCCATTGAATATAAACATGTGATCATGCACTAATCCTCTAAACGACATCTTTACTCTCTAGGCGATAAAGCCAAACAAGGGAGACAAGGCTCTGATACCAATTGAAAGAACAAACTATGCCGAGATGTCGCCTAGAGGGGGGAGGGGTGAATAGGCGATTAACACTTTTTCTATTTAAGGGCTTGATAATTGTGAAATAAAACTATGTGTTTAAATTAACAAGCCAACCACCTAAATTACAAGGTTTACCTATAGGCACCAACAACTTATGCTAATCAAGGCAAGCAACAAGGTGATAGCAAGATATAAACTTCAAGCATGATGGCTATCACAATGTAAATTGCATAAGTAAAAGCTCGGGTATAGAAATAACCGAGGCACGTGGTGACGAGGATGTATTCCCGAGTTCCTCCTTGTTAAGGGAGTACGTCTCGTTGGAGGGGTGTGAGATCGCCACAAGAGGCCTACTCAAGATGCCACAAAGGCCTCACCCTATTCTCCGATGAACCACACCGAAAGGTTTGGTTCACCTTCCACTATCGGAATCCTTCTAGGCGGAATCCGGAGCCTTTACACCACTAAGCTTGGGGCACGCATCCACAACCGAATTGGAGGCTCCCAAGAATCACCACAACACCGTCTAGGGTCCAATGACCCAAGAGTAACAAGCTCACAACCTTCAATCCCATGAATCACCGCGGGGAGCACAACCCAACGCACCTAATGCAAAAGGCAAGAACACACCAAGTGGTCAAATCCTTCTCCCCAAAATCCAACCAAAGCAACTAATGCTATGGAGGGATTTAGGAGCAAGAACAAAGGAGAAACACCAAGAACTCCAAAATCTAGATCTAACGAGTTCCCCTCACTTAGAGGAGATTTTGTTTGGTGGAGAAGTGGATCTATATCTCCTCTCTTGTTTCCCTAAATTTGGGCAAGAATCATTGGAGGGAAGTGGAGGAAATGAGCTCTCAAATTTTGCAACAATGGAGGAGAGAGAGAAAATGAGCTCACCTGAAAAAATGGGGAAGAAGCCCCTTTTATAGTGGGCTCCAAAATGGAGCCGTTGGAGAGGAAAAGGGGGAAAAAATCGCAGCAGCAGGCAGCCCGGCCTGGGGCCGATCTGCACCCCGGCCGGGCCGGGAAGGAACCGAAGCATCGATCGAACACAGGGCGAGGCACAGGGAGGCCGGCCTGGGCTGGCTGCGCATGCGGGTGGGCCGGCCAAGCGCCTGAACCAGCCGGCCTGCCCGCCCCGGCCTGGGCCGGCCACGCACGCGGGTGGGCCGGGCGAGCTCCCGAACCAGCCGGCCTGCCCGCCCCGGCCTGGGCCGGCCGCACACGCGGGTGGCCGGGCGAGCACCCGAACCATCCGGCCTGGGGCCAGCCTCGGTCCCGGCCTGGCCGGCAATACTATTTTTTTTTCTTTTTCCTTTTTAAATATCAGTTTAGAAAAATGACCGAAGGTAAAAACGCAATAACTTTCACCCACGAACTCCGTTTTCGATAATCTTGGACTCGTTTGAATCATCACAACGAGAACTACAAGAATATGCAGAGAAACATCATAGTCCAAGAATATATTATAAAAATAAATGGGGAAAGGTAAAACTCTTTTTTCGCAAATTCGAAAATACCGTATCTTTTGCAATTGAAGTCCGAATGAAGTAAAACCAATTTTGTTGGAAAGAGGACGAGAAATGCGACCCTAGAAAATGGCAAACAAGCAATGGAAATGGAATAGAGAAATCTTCCGCACGGATGAACCGGCAAAATCTCCGATACCGAAAACGCAATAGGGGACACAACTGAAAACCGTTTCCGGTGGACTTGGCCTTGTCATGACGAGCACGACAAGCACCAAGACCACACCACGATAAGAGACAAATAAGTACCGATAAAGATGATTGCATGGATGCAAAGGTTTGTGCTCTCTACGACGATACGATCATGAAATTCGGTCGAGAGCCCCTCTTGATAGTACACTATCTATCCTATAACCCGGTCTCGCCACTAACAACATGAGACCGGTAGAATAGAAACCCTATCAAGATCATACCTTTGCCTTGCGCATTAATCCACTTGAGGTCGATGAAGACGATCTTCATCTCCTCAAGACGTACCACCTTTCTCGATTGCGCTTTGGTGAAGATTCACATGTTGCTCTCCCATACACCGAGATGGGAGAAGCACCTCTTCGGCATATCTTCACTTGGACTTGAGTGTTGATCAACTCGCACTTAGCCTTGATCAACACATACTTTTCTTCCCTTAGCCTTAACTCCAACAAATGGATATCAAGCAACGCAAATGGACACTCCTACAAATATAGCTCAATACAAACATTAGTCCATAGAGATTGTCATTAATTACCAAAACCACACATGGGGGCAACCATTCACTTTCAGCTATGATCCCCTTATGTTGAATCTCCTCACGCCACCGACCACTTGCGTTGCATCCTCCTCTGGTCCTCCCTCTCCCTCAGCTGACCAACCCAGCTTCCACCACGCCCGAACTCTATCTCATTTGTTCTCCTCTACTAGCACAATCCTCGTGCCACGTCGTCTAGTCACCCTGCCTCACGATTTTCTCTGCCACACCCTATCCCGACATGGAGCTTCCCCACCTAGCCGTGTACTCCAACTTGAGGTTCCTCCGTAGCCAACAAGTGAGGCTTCTTCTGTGTCTTCATTGTTTGGCCCAATGTGAACTTCTATGCGAGATGTTACGTTTTCTAACTTGTGAACTTGTTTTGAAGGATTATGACTTGTGAACTTAATGTAAGATGTTAACTTGTTTGGTGATCTTTTAACCTATTTGTGAACTCCAAATAGTCCTTGAGACAATGATAGTATCAACTTGTTTGCAAGTAGAAACTATTTATAAAAAAGGTTCTATCTCGTTAAAAGATCCGGACTTCAGACAATACTATCGAAGATTGGTCTTAAAAAAATACCGCTAAAATATTGGTCTTCATAAAAATACCACTGAGAGATTGCTCCGTTATCGATTTCTACCCTCACCATTATAGCTGGCCATCTGGGCCGCCCAGTAGCACAGATTTTTGGTCCTACACGACACGCCAATAAACGGGTCGTGCTGGCCCGCGACCCACGATGGCACCAGGCTTATCGTCATTCCAGGCACGCAGGTCGGCACAATGAACTCCTTTATTTTTTATGTATATATTTTTAAATTTTTCATATTGTTTTAGATTTTTCCATAATTTTGAAGAATAATGTCTTAAAAGACCAATGATGGACAAGGAACAATCTTGAAAGGCACAAAACATGTGGGCCGGACAGTTTAGTCGTCGTGCCGAGCTTACCAGAGGAGCGAAGCCCTCAGACTGACACGCCAGCTTAATAAAATTTCTTTGCATGCGGGGCCGGCCTAGATGGGCAGCTCCACGTTAACTGGGCCAAATTGACTGAAACTAGCCCTCTGCGCGACTCGAACCAAACCAAAATTTGTTTTTGCGGGCGAACCAACCGCAAGCACTATATCTCGCTTATAGTGAGGTGGTGCACCGACTCGCCCACACCAGCCTCCGGTTTGGTTATTGATTCCATTTCGTTTTCCTTGTTCATTTCCTTTTTTTTTTGGTTTTTCTTGTTTCTTTTCTTATTCTTTTTTCGTGGTACTACACTAATATCTTTCTGTCTTTTTATTTCCATTTTTTCATATTTCTTTTTTCTGTTTTTTGGAAATACATGAATACTTGTTTTCTATAGCGGACCATTTTATATTATAGGTGAACATTATATAATTTATCGTGAACCATTTTTATCATACATGAACACTTTTTAAACAAAAATTTAACCATTTTTTGTCATGAAACATTTTTATTGTGAACAATTGTTCTATTATAGGTGAACACGCTTTCATTTCCGGAAATACATGAATTTTTTTAAAT
This sequence comes from Puccinellia tenuiflora, assembly GCA_012064385.1. NCBI lineage: Eukaryota > Viridiplantae > Streptophyta > Magnoliopsida > Poales > Poaceae > Puccinellia > Puccinellia tenuiflora. Next base: position 1,436,939 of record QRDG01000041.1, on the reverse strand, counting down.
CGTGAACCATTTTTATTATAGGTAAGCACTTGTTAATTTGTTGTGAACTATTTTTTAATTTATAGGTGAACACTTTTTAATTTACCTTGAACCATTATTTCCAAGACATAAACCTTTGTTTCTATAGCATGAACCTTTTTGTAACATCCATGAACATTTTTAAAAACTAGATGACCATTTTTTGGTCATATATGAACAAAAATTTATGTTTTTGAAATGAATTTTTTGTTATTATTAAGAAGCTACTATAAATTTTATTAACCCAATCTTTTTTGAAATTATTAATTCTTTTTTGAGGGAATTTTTGGAATTAATGAAAAAGTAAAAAATATACTGTACCTTAATGGGCCGGCTGGTCTGGCCTAGTAGAAGAGTGTTGCAGGCTTGCCGGTGAACCCTACTCGCTGCGGAATACCCTATGACTCGCTTCGAGCGAGTCCTACGCTCGACTCGCCCGCACTACGTCCACAGTCCTTGTGTACGACCCTCCCACATGGGCCGGCCCACATACGGGCTATTAGTTTTTTGTTTTTTCTTTCCTGTTTTATCTTTATATTTGTTTTTTCTGTTTGTTTTTCATCTTTTTTTCATAGTTGTTTTTAAATCTTAAGCTATTTTAGAAACCTGGATATTTTACCATTTTTAGAAATCTGCATCATTTTTTAAGATGAATATTTTTCAAAAAATGAACATTTTTAAAAGATGAACCATTAAAAAAAACTTCGGAACCATTTAAAAAAGGAATATTTTCAAATATAAACCATTTTTAGAAACTAAAATTCGGCTGAACCAAAATTAGCGGTGAATCAAAAATTATAATGAACCAAAAATACCGGTGAACCGAAATAATAGTGAACCAAAATTATCGGTGAACCAAAAATAATAGTGAACCAAAAATGTCGGTGAACCGAAAATAATAGTGAACCAAAAATACCGGTGAACCGAAAATAATAGTGAACCAAAAATAATAGTGAACGAATTCGGGTGAACCAAAAAAAAATAGTGAACCAAAAATGTCTATCAACCGAAAAGGAACCAAAATTTGGGTGAACCGAAAATAATACTGAACGAAAATGTCGAAAATGTCGGTGAACCAAAAATAATAACCAAAAAAAGCCGGGTGAACCGAATATAATAGTGAACCAGAAAGGAACCAAAATTCGGGTGAACCAAAAATACCGGCGAACAGAAAATAATAATGAACCAAAAATTCGGGTGAACTGAAAATAATAATGAACCAAAAATATTGACGAACCGAAGATAATAATAAATCGAAAAGGAACCAAAATTCGGGTGAACCAAAAATAATAGTGAACCAAAAAATCGGGTGAATCAAAATTAATGGTGAACCAAAAATAGATATTTCAAAAATGGTTCATATTTTAAAATGGTTCATATTTGAAAATTGTTCATTTTGAAAATGGTTCGTATTTGAAAAAAAAACATATTTCAAAAAATGTTCATTTTCAAAAAAGGTTCTGATTTCAAATTTTGATTTTTTTATAAAATTGCTCAGATTTAAAATATATTCATTTTTGTAAAAAGAAACAAAGAAGAAAAAATGAAAACAGGGTAAAAGAAAAAAGAAAAGAAGAAAATGAATACGTGAAGTCGCGATGCGTACAGGGAATAAATCGTACAAGCGATCCTACATGTATCAATTTTAATGGGCCGGCCCATGATTGACTTCACGTAGGCGAGTCGGTACTAGAGCTGGCAATGAGCGAGATATAGCGCGTGCGCTCGCGGCGCTCCAGCTTTCCGCGCGAGTGGAACATTTGTTTGGGCCGGTCTCAGTCGGCCTTCTTCTGGGACAGCTTGACGTGAGCGAGGCGAGAGTAGAACTCGCTACAAGCGATAGGTGGGCTTCCTGAACCAACCGAACCTGAACGCAGGCACGCATTCGGACTCGGGCAAGCACGCCGCAGAGCGAGAAGGGGAGCGCGAAGACCTGCGCCGGCGGTACACCTCCCCGGCGGCGGATCCTCCGGCCTCTCCTCCATGGTGCGCCCTCCCTCCACACTTTCTTCTCTCGTCCCCTTCTTCTCTCGCTGTTCTGGTCTAAACCCTAGTCCTGGGGATTTTGTACTGCTAAGACTGATTGAGATGGGGATGGATGCTGTTGAAGTTCCACAAGGGAGATCTCCCCTAATCCTCTTATGTTCTTCCCATCCGTACGAATTTTGCTGGAGAGGCCGTTGAAGGGTAACCTAAACTAAAGGCTGCTGGAATGGGTGCCTATGTGTTGATCGATTCGTTTTTGGCTCCAGTTAACTTGAGTTCACGGTGATGGTAGAAATGGATAACGTAGCAAGCTCAGTGTTGGTTTTAAAGTCTGGACTCTGGATCTAGTAAGAGTGTTAGGGCAATTTAACTATTTGCACATGAAGAAATGTTAAAAGATCTTTTACATTGAATTGAAGGGCATATCATATGAGGCCACTCATCTTTGCGGCAAATTATCCATTCTCCCATCCTGTAACTGTGGTCTAGGAGTTCCATATCAGTCGGAATATTTATTTGTCTCTATTCATTTAGTCGCCGAGTTATTTTCGCCATGGTATCCCACTAAAATAATTCAGACATTGTTTGATCAGGTTCTTCTTCAGTACCGCAGAAGATCAATCTCGTTTGGGCACATAGGACTTGGTATCTGAGATCCTGTGGTGCAGGTGCTGTTTATCTTCCAGAACCTTTTGGGTTCAACTGACCCCTATGCCCCACGTTTAGTCTGCCCCTGCATGGAGCGGTGCAGGATCTGGTGGCCCCGCCAGCAGCGTCAGCCTGAATTGGAGTCCATCGATGCCAGATATGTCCTGTTCGGATGGCTCTTCCCCTGTGCAGGGTCTGTCGACATCGTTGTCGCGGAGTACGTCTCCGAGGTAGAGATCTTGCGGTCTTTCCCCAGCCTTGACACCTTCCAGGTCAGTCATGGAAGTACTACCTCTGTTCCGTTTTAGTTCTCGTGAGTTGTATATGAGATTTGTACTATACTAGTTCTCTGTCTGTGACAAGTAAAAATGGGACGGAGGGAGTACTACAGCAGCATAAATGGTGCATTTAAATGTGTTTTGCCATCTGACCCCGTTTATCTTGGATTCTAGTAGGGTTTAGCTGGAGGCTGTGACAATGGCCAGTTTGGTTCATATTTTTATATACTCTTAAGAAGATTTTTGTTATTTTAAGGGGAAGTAACCTAATTTAACATGTAACACTTCACTTAAGAAGGCAAAACATTTGATTTGGTTCTGCCTGTTTATGGTAGTAGCACATAAATCACAAATGCAGATTATTGTATGGCATGCAAAACTTGGTAACGTGGGGGTAGGGCATAGAGTGAAGTCATCATTAGCTGCTAATTTCATAATTCCTGATGTGAAAATATGAGATTTTGCTGGATGAAAGATAAAAAGGTGTGAGGATGGGTAAATTTTTTTTTGTTGTATTTTTCCCAATTTACTTTGCAATATAAGAAGGGCGGGCTTGGTGCAGCGGTAGAGCCTCACCGCCTGTGACCGAGAGGTCCCAGGTTCGAGTCGCGGTCTCCTCACATTGCACTTCGTGAGGGTAAGGCTTGCCACCGACACCTTTCCCCAGACCCCGCACAGTGCGGGAGCTCTCAGCACTGGGTACGTCCTTTTACTTTGCAATATAAGATGCCCCCCGTCCGTTTGGGTGGCTCTTCTTCCTTGATCGCCAGCATCCTGTCTTTCAAGACGAATATTGGGTAGCTATAAGTGCATGGTAGAAGTTAGTTTATCTTCTTTGCTATGAACATCACATTCCATTGTCTGTTTTTAGTTGTTTTATTGATAACTGCCTTGCTCCATGTTTTCTTCGTTGTTAGGCCACCATCCTTTCGTCAAATAAAAGGATGCCAATAACGCTACAAGAATCTGCAGCATTTACCGTCCTTGGGGATTGTGTTGTGCATCTTCCAAGAGATTCTGAATCCTGCTGTGGTAAACAAAAATATCAGCTGTTGTGCACTCAAGTTGGTAAGACAGAGCATTCTGACAGAAACCAAGACAGTTCTATTGTATTGAATGGACCATTGGGAAGTGAAGATCAAGAGCAAAGCGGAAATCATAGAAAATGGGACCGTGATTGTAGCGTATTAGATGGTTTTCTTGATACTTGCAAGAAGTCAGTAGTTAAAGGTGGTAACTGGGTGCACTTCTGCTGTAAGCCTGAAAAGAGCTTCAAATGTAATCTGAATCAAATTCCAATGCTTCATCATATGTATCTTGATGGCCAGAATCTTGAAATTAATCATTGCCACGTATGTAAGTCAACTCTCACTTCTTATATCCTTCTGAGAGTCATTGTTTGGATAATTGTAAATTATTTCCTTTGTACTGTTCAATTGTTTTACTGTGACCAGTTACTTTAGTACTTTTCAATTTATTTAGGTCATACTTTATGATGTTCCAATTGCTGGTAGAAACCATTTTTCCCTGGGTGATGATGCGCCTCATAGGTTGAAGTCCACCTTCAAGAGGCCAAATTGGATAGATAATCTGCAACAGAAACCACCAGTTCTTGATTTGGTATGTCCTTAATGCTTTTACATGTTAATATGTTATTACAGTATACTTTAAACAGTTGGATAATCTGGTTCACATTTATATTTGAAGGATCCGATTGTTTTGGCGCTTAATTGTTCAAATGCAGCTAGATTACCACTTGCTTGGAAAACTGCTACTGCTAGTTCTGCTGCTCATTTCTTGTTTGCAACTGTGTAAGCATCATCCTTTGTCTACTCTTCTCTGACTGACACTGTTTTCTTCTTCTCTTACCTGACTGCTGCTTGTTTATTCAGGTTTGATGCCTTAGTTCAATTGGCACAACATTTTACCGGAATAGTTTTGGCTTCAGTATCGACTATTGTCTACATCTTCATTCAACTGTTCCGCAACTTTTTGAGGCATGTGTCCGAGTACTTCATGTTACAAAAGGTTTTCAGACACACATGGAAAAACATGCATCTCCGTTGTTGCCAAATTCTGTATTGGCCGATTTTCCTTCAAGACACCTCCTTAAGGTAACTTGGGATGCGTATGATGGTGCTTAATTTTTCCATTATAAATCAATTAACCGTTAGCTAATTATCTTGTCTAGACATTTAAAATGTGGTTGCCAAACTCACCTGGTTTCTTTGCTTTATGATAGCTGACCACTGTATTTCATTCCATTTGTTGATTCATGTTAACCTTGATGTAAGGAACCTTTGGGCTTCCCCAATATTAAAAGTTGAGATTACATATATATATTTGTTACTGGTGATGATAAAATAAATTGTTATTAAGACTAAGCTTCTCTTCAATTAGCTTTGGTACTCTATTTGAGCATGTTACTTTTAATACTCTGCAGCTCCTCTGTGAATGTCGAATATGGACACAGAGCTGCAATCAAGAAGCATGCATTGTGGTCAAATATTATCATGGATCTTCTGATGGGTTTCATCCTCGGAATAGCACTATTGTTAAACATGGAGACTATTTGCTCTTGGACTTTTTCCCTTCTCCATTACATGACAGATGCTGTTTTGAGATCTGGTTGTGTGTGGCTGATGGGTGTTCCAGCAGGCTTTAAGCTGAATACGGAGTTAGCAGAGCTTCTAGGCATGATTTCTCTGAATGCAATCCAAATTTATTCTACCCTTTGGTTCATCATGGGAGGCTTCCTGAGGCATATAATTCAAGTCCTTGCATTTTCTGGAATCCTTTTAGGTTTCACGGTTCCTGTTTCATTCTTCATAGACATTATCCAGCTTGCGACATTGCATGTTACCATGCTTCAGTGGTTAATCTCCTTAATATATTCAAGGCAGATTCAGACAGTGACATCGTTGTGGCGTCTTTTCAGGTAAACTGTTGGTACAGGTTATGGGTAACGAACCTACACACCAAAGATGAAATGAACTCTTTTGGTTTAGTTCCTTTACAGTGCAAAAAATAAATCTCAAAAAGAATTCATGGCAGCTGTATGTGTTGTGCATGTAAGAATTGTTAGATAATATGATCATATGTGTACCGTACACAAAGACAAATTATAGTACTTAGTAGTACAAAAAGATTAATACAGTACCTGTCATTGTATTTTTTGTGCCAAATTTTACATGTATACATGCTTAACATGTTCTGTTACAATGTTGCTATGTACTATCTCTGTGGTGGGCTCATATTGGTATTGCTATAAGCGCACCAATTCCTACATTCATGTGGCAATTTTCAAGTATGAAAAGAACTTGTGACATTGTAAACCTGATCGTATTGGTGAATGACTAGCATCAGATTATTAGTTAACTGATGACCTGCAATTGCCATATACAACAACAACAACAACAACAAAGCCTTTCAGTCCCAACAAAGTCTGCAATTGCCATATTTTGTCATAAAATATTTACAGTAGGATTGTTGGATATCTGATGTTTAGAAGCAAATCATGGGGCCAGACCCCGTAGATGAGAGAGCAGAAAGCCAGTAGCAAGTTGATTGAGAGAGTAAACAAAATGCTAATTATCCCTTATCATCTCAATTGTAAAGTTTGGATGATGTTCATTTCTCATTTTCTTGCTAATTGACATCATTATTTTGATGACTGTCATAACCAGTTGTTTATTTAATGTGATAGTTAATCAGTTGTCGCAATTATAAATGTACTTATAGCAACTTAAGTCCCAAAATGTTTTGTTTCTTCATTAGATTTTCTTTGTACATTTCTTGTAGACTTGCTGATACATGCTTGTATTATTAACAGAGGGCGCAAATGGAATCCTCTTAGACAGAGATTAGATAGCTATGACTACACGGTTGAACAACATGTGGTTGGTTCACTGTTGTTTACACCAGTCTTGCTTCTTCTACCCACGGCTTCTATATTCTATATATTCTTCTCTATCTTGAGCAGCACAATCATCTGTTTGTGCATAGTGTTGGAAATTGCAATTTGTATGATCCACTGTACTCCTTACGCTGCGTTAATTCTGTGGGTGACGAGGAGGCAAAGATTTCCTGCTGGATTATTGTTCCTGCCTGTGTCATCGTCATCAGTATCTACTGGTGAAGATGATGCTCAAGTTGAATATTGTTCAACCAGTGGATCTGGTGAAAAGAAAACAGATGATGTACATTCAGTACTGCTAGTTTCAGAACTTAACTGTAACTATAACACACTCGGTAAGATGTTTCTCTATACTTTTTGTCCACACCTTTCTTATGCTCATGCCACACTTGTTTATTGGTGTAGTTTTACTATCACTTCTTTAGTAGTGTCTGCTCTTCAAGGCACTTTTTGTAATGAACAAATGAGGGTGCTACCATATGGACAATCAAGAAATCTTGCTTTGAAGATTGAAATCATATTTAGCATATAGTTTCTCCTATGTAATATCTTTCAGCTGAGATTTTGCTAACATAACTGAAGCTAAATGCAGCACAAGTAATCGGGCCACATTACCAAAAAGTTTTCAACGGCATTGCTCTCCCCTTCTGCAAGCAACTGGCACATGGAATCCTTAGGGGTGCAAGGTTGCTACCTATCTTGATGATTCAGTTTCAACCCTTTTATAGCATGCATGACACTTGCTCTATTTGATGCCAGGATCCCTACAACACTGCATCTGCCGTCTTCTCCATACCCATGGATGCATATTGGCATTAGAGAATACTGGATGCTCTGCCGCAGTGCAACCAAACAGGGACGGGATTGAAGATTTTTGTGTGGTCAATTTTTTGTCGCCCTTAGAATTTTTCTGTAGCTGGCTAACACAGTAGTAACAAATGTCCTTAGTTGCAAGATGTTAGACTGTTTCGCGGTGGATATTTTGCTTTAGGCATTAGTTGCCTAACACATTAACAAATGTTTATTTTTAGTTCAGTAACAAAAAGTTGGAAGATTGTATGATGTTGACTGCTCTGTAGTCCTGATGACTGTTGAAATACCATTTGAAGTTCAGGAATCGATGCTGCTCAGTTCTGCCTCACCAAGTGTCCACTTTTTTTGTCTGACTTGAATCTCCATGTTTGCTAACAATTATACAATTTTTCACATGAGCATAATGTGTTGTAACCAAATTAGGAACCGATGCTTGGTGATTGAGCCTTCATTGGTTGGGTTACTCGCAGTTTATTGTTTAGAGTTTTTGCTCGAACATGTTTCGTGGCGAAGTGCTTGGATGTGGCTTCCAGTGGATATATTTTGTCCTCCATGAAAAGAAACTCGCATGGTAGATTGTTCCGATGCCTTCCAACCCCAAATCTGTAAATTCTCATTTCTGAAATGAAAAAGATCTACTCATCTGCCCTGATGCCCTCCCTAACCTGTGTTATCCAATCGTAATTCCTAACATTGTCCTACTCCTATGCATACAATATACTATTGGAACTCTTTGTTGTATTCTCTTATAATCATATATATGCACTGCGCTATCGGGTATCAATTTAAGTGTAGAACCAAATCATAAACAAAGCGGTGAAGATGTGATATCATACGTGCACAATCGAATATGCAACATTTAGCAAGATGAGTACCACATAAGAAAGAACCAACATTGATGGACGATTGGTGATGAGCTCAACTTAATATGTGGTTATGAACTATATTTTAAATATTATTTTCGTGGGCATCTGAGATTTCAAAAGAAAATATTGCCACCTCGTGAGCGAGATGCAATGGTGTCTTTGCACCAATTCTCGTTGTTAATTTTCAACTTAGTCATATGATTAAAGAGAGAAACAAAATAAGGCTGGTGCCAACGCGGTCGGTAGCCGGGGCGATATCGCCCCGGTGGAGGCGGTAGGGGGGCGGGACGGTAGCGGGGGGCGGTGGATCCACCGCCCGGCGGTAGCGGCCGCTACCGCCCCGCTGCCGCCCGCGTTGGCGGCGAGAGTGCGGCGGTAGGGAGTCGAGAGTGGGGCGGGAGGCGGGCGAGAGGGGGACGGGAGGCGGGCGAGAGGGGGGCGGGAGGCGGGCGAGAGGCGGGCGGTAGCCGCAATGGCTAGCTGACGTGGCAAGCTGTGATTCGTCCACGTCAGCTAGCCGTTGAGGTGTCCGCTGCAGCCTCCAAAATTCGAAAAAAATGTCACAAAATTCCAAATTTCATCCCCAACCCCCTATAAATACCCCCCCACCCCCTCACTCAGTTCACACCCCACTTCATCTCCTCCACTCTCCATTTCCACTCCTCTCGACGCCATGTCTTCGTCCAGCAGCAATTCGAGCGAAGGAATGGAGGGTGATATGATCGATGCATTCGAGGCGGAGTATGAGGAGGCGATGCTCAACCTCGAGGCGGAGTCAAGCCGGACGCGACGCCATCGAGGGTACATCAGGCGTGATCGTCTGGGTGCCCACGATCGGCTCTACGACGACTACTTCGCCGACAACTGTACTTATCCTCCGAACTTCTTTCGGCGAAGGTATCGGATGAGGCGACACCTTTTTCTACGCATTGTGGATAGATTGGGTGAATACTCTCCGTATTTCACCCAAAGAGTTGATGCTCTCAACCGTCAAGGTTTTTCCCCCCTACAAAAGTGTACTGCGGCTTTGCGCTTATTAGCTTATGGAGCCACTGCAGATACGATAGATGAGTGGCTTAAGCTAGCTAGACAAACTTCAGCAGAATGTCTAGAGAGAATCTGTGAAGGCATCATTCACTGTTACGGGGATGAGTTTTGCCGTCGACCAAATGTCGCGGATACTCAGCATCTCCTAGCGAAAGCTGAGGAGCGTGGCTTTCCGGGAATGCTAGGGAGCATCGATTGTATGCATTGGCAGTGGAGGAACTGCCCAGTTGCGCATGCCGGTCAATTCACAAGGGGAGACATCAAACACCCTACCATAATCTTAGAAGCCGTTGCGTCGTATGATCGTTGGATCTGGCATGCCTTTTTTGGAGTGGCCGGGTCCAACAACGACATCAATGTACTCAATCAGTCGCCGTTGTTCACTGATGTGCTTAGAGGAGAAGCATCCATAGTGAACTTCACGGTGAATGGACACGAGTACAACAGGGGTTACTACCTTGCCGACGGCATCTACCCCTCCTGGCCGGTGTTCATGAAAGGTGTTACTCTTCCACAAAGTGACGAGCATCGGCTATTCACAAAAGCTCAATCAGCTTGGCGCAAAGATGTCGAGTGTGCCTTTGGAGTGCTCAAGTCTAGGTTCAACATTATAGCAGTTCCTGGGCGCTCCTACTCGAAGCGTACTCTTGGGTTGATCATGCGTGCATGTGTCATTCTGCACAACATGATCATCGACGATGAGCGTGGTACCAATTTGGACCACATCTATGAGACAGTTGATTCCAATGTCGGCCCGGCGATACACAATAATGCACCGCCAAGCCTAGCAGCCAGGATTCAGATGGACACCGAAATGAGGGACTCACCGATGTATACACAGCTCCAGCAAGATTTGATTGAGCATGTGTGGGCAAAAGTAATGCCTAGATTATGTAATTTTTTCAATTTATTATGTAATTTTTTCAATTTATTATGTAATTTTTTCAATTTATTATGCAATTTTATTAATTATTATGTAATCGGTAACATTTTTAATTGAATAAAATAATTTTATTACATTATTTTAAATGTCTAAAGAAAAGCGAGTGAAATAACTTAATCTGAAAAAAAAATGCTGATGTGGAGGAGAGAGAAGTGAGAGCTGCCACTATAGCCCGTGCACTGGCACCGTGGGATGAGAGTGTGGTGAGAGTGGAGGAAAAAACTGACGTGGCATCACTATCACGGGCGCTATCACGTGGTGCACTGGCACCAGCCTAACATGCGTTCTCCAACGCCCTAGCCAGAACATTGTAGCTACTCCCTCCGTTCCAAATTAGTTGTCTTTCATTTGTTCACATGCGGATGTATCTAGACATGTTATAAGTATAGATACATCCGCATGTGGGCAAATTAAAGACAACTAATTTGGAACGGAGGGAGTAGCTGTTAGGTCCATCTAGCATGTCAGAGAGACATTTCGCTAATTCGCTTATTTGTTCGTTTCCTTCTCATGCTGGGTGATCGAAAGAATATCATGCACATTATATTCTTTTCACGCGTGACGGCACGAGGTACTTTAAACTCTGAAGCAATGTTTTCTTCTCTAACCAACAATTAAGAGACTTTTCTTCCGACAATAACTCCAAAGTGCCAAAGGCATGTTTGTTTTCACAAGGAAAGTTCCGCAACCACAAGAATTTCATATAAAATGGTTCCTATTTTCAAATTGAGGATATCTCTGCTTGCAATTTTATTTCAATGTATCCGATGCACAACAACAAATAAACTCAGTGCGATTTTACTAAATTCTCTTTTGGAAAAAAGGACATGAATTGCGTTGTGTCCATGTGCTAGCCTTGGTGATCATTTTCAGGTTGGTGCAGCAGATCGGTAAACCTAACCTACCCAACAGGTGGCATTAGAAACAAGTGCAGAGCAAACAAGGTGCATCGACGGTCAAGCAAATTACTGGACCATATAAGTAGTGACCAAGCTTTAGATTTTACAACCAGTTAAGTCTTTTGCCTGCTACGGGTCTGGATATTTTCACCGGCTTCATCTTACTACTCGAAAAAACTGTCGGCAATCTTGTGTGGTTCGTAGCCATGTAACTGGATGTTACAAGTACAATGAATACATGGAGATATAACTAGATACACATACACTTTGCGCCAACAAATAATCTTGCCAGTGCTGTCGTTGCCTACTATATATTCCTACCATTCTTTACCATTTCCTGACAACGCACTCTAGTAATATTATTTGAGTGTACAATTACAACTCATGAGAAAGAGGTAGATTATGAAGAGGCAAGTATTAACGGATATATCATGAGTATATTTTTCCTAGGCAAGATTGCCAACTTGACACTTGTAACACTACATCGAGTTAGAGGAAAGGAAGCCATTAGTTCAGCGGACAAACACCGGTGTTAAGAATTCGTAGCAGCGGTATGGAATGTGGGGGCGACAGCACAAGTGAAGTTCAAAGTCTTACCTTTCAGGGTGAAAATCCAAGGTCTGGCCTTAATTGGTTGTGCCTGGCAATGACCTTGTTGAAGGCATTGTTTTTTAGAGCGGGGATTATCTCCAGGGTGAAGACCCTAGATCTTTGATCGGGCGACGACGGCGCTGGTGTACTGTTTCCTTCTTGGAGGCGTCGCTTTTGGAGTACTTGACTTCAGGTGTTGTATTGGTGGTGGTTGTGCTGTTGCTGCAAGGAGTGTAACTCTGTAGCGGGACTTTTCTTTTCTTTTTTTATTTTACTTTTTTGACTGTGTGCATCCGTCGGGCCTTTTGGGTTTGGCGTTGTTGCAGAGGCTGGATGCAATTGGTATCTCCGTGATATTAATATATATTCTTTATAAAAAAAACACCGGTGTTAAATAATATAATGTTGCAATGCCCATATGTGATAGCAGTAGCACAACGATAATTTTTTTTTCGAAATGGGGGTGTGGTTCCCCGGCCTCTGCATCAAAGTGATGCACACAACCACCACATTTTATTGCATTGTATCAAAAGTTTAAACGTTTACACATCATGGATCACTCAAAGTGGCTACAAAGATGAACCACTCAATGAAACACGTCCTATCCATATAGTCTTCTATGATGAAGCCATAAGATGGGAATTAACCTTTTAGTTTTGTCATGTCAAACATTTCATCTAGATCTAGCATATCCATTTTTCTGCTAATTCACCTATTTGTTCCTTTCCTTCTCATGTCGGGTGGTGGAAAGAAGATCACACACGTCACTTCTTTTTTGTCATGCGTGAGATACTTTATACTCTAAGCCAAGTTTACTTATGCAACCATAAAACATTTTCTTCTGACATTAACTATAAAGGCATGTTAGTTTTCACAAAGGAAGTTCCTCAACCAGAAGAATTTTATATTAAATGACTTTTTTCTTTCCGTAAAGAGCTCTTTGCTCTCAATTTCATTTCCATTGATCCGAGCGATACATAACTCACATGTGCGATTACTGTTACTTCTAGTTCCTCTTTTGGAAACGTGGACATGAGTTGTGATGTATACACCAAAATATCATAAGCAAGATTGCATGTCCATGTGGAAACCTTGATGCTCATATATCAGGTTGGTGCGGCAGATCTGCATCCGAACCTAGCCAACAGGATGCACTAGGAACGAGCACAAAGCAAACAATACGTCTTGATGGCCAAGAGAACGCTTGTATGGAAATTTTGGTGAACCGCCTTTATTTTGTGCATCCAGTTACTTCTTTTGTCTGCCAACAGTGCAATTTTTTCTACCGACTTGCCTTTACGGCTCTAGAATCCAGAAGCGTCCTAGCGCAGTTCCTTACCATGTTACCCGATGTTACTACTACCATGACTACATGGAGACACAAATGTGATACACATATCACTTTGCGCCAACAATATCGCTAGCAAATACTGCTCCTAATGCTCCCGTTGCCTACCATTCCTAATACTCTTTGCCGTTTTCATGTTAATCAGCTCAATATTATTCGAGCCTACAATTACAGATCTCGAAAATGTGTTAAACCGAGTCACCTCTATTGCGAGTAGAGTTGTTCGCCCCACACAAACTGCATTTATTCCTGGGAGAAATATTCTTGAAGGGGTTGTTGTTTTACATGAGACGATACATGAGTTACATAAAAAAAAGATGGATGGGGTTCTTTTCAAAATAGACTTTGAGAAGGCGTATGATAAAGTAAAATGGTCATTCTTACAGCAAACGTTACGAATGAAGGGGTTCTCGTCGCAATGGTGTGAGTGGGTGGCTCGGTTTGTACAAGGCGGGAGTGTAGGAATTCGAGTTAATGACGATATCGGTCATTATTTCCAGACACTCAAAGGCTTACGACAAGGAGATCCGTTGTCTCCACTTTTATTCAATTTAGTTGTTGATATGCTGGCTATCTTAATTTCTCGTGCAAAGGAGGATGGCCAAGTGGGAGGTTTAGTTCCTCATCTTGTTGAAGGGGGGGTCTCAATACTCCAATATGCGGATGACACTATTTTGTTTCTTGAACACGACATTGCGAAGGCCGTGAACATGAAATTTATACTTGCCTTGTTTGAGCAACTTTCGGGGTTGAAAATAAATTTTCACAAGAGTGAACTGTATTGTTTTGGGAAGGCTAAGGTTGACCAGGAGAAGTACCGTCAGATTTTTGGTTGTGAGATCGGTTCGTTACCTTTCAGATATTTGGGAATACCAATACATCATAGAAAATTGCTAAACAAGGAATGGAAAATAGTTGAGGACAGATTTGAGAAGAAATTGGCAGCTTGGGTCGCAAGAATGTTGTCATACGGTGACCGTCTTGTGCTTATAAACTCAGTTTTAACAAGTCTTCCAATGTTCTTACTATCCTTTTTCGAAATTCCAAAGGGAGTCAGAAAACGGCTAGATTTTTATCGTTCTCGGTTTTTTTGGCAAAGCACTCAGCTCAAACGGAAATACAGGTTAACTAAATGGAACTTGGTTTGTAGGCCAAAGGACCAAGGTGGTTTGGGAATCTCGGTTTTAGAGGAGCAGAATAAATGTCTCCTTAGTAAATGGTTGTATAAAATTTTGAATGAAGAGGGAGTATGGAAAGAGTTATTAGTCAACAAGTACTTAGGGGATAAAACGTTGTCTCAAGTGCGAGTTAGACCTATGGATTCTCCTTTTTGGAAAGGAATTATGAAGGTAAAAGATGAATTCTTTAAGCGTGGAAGTTTTTCGATTGGTAATGGGGAGCAGATTCAGTTTTGGGAAGATAACTGGTTAGGTCCTGTTTCTCTTCAAGCTGAATATCCATCTCTATATGCTATTGCCTCTAATAAGCATAGCACGGTGGCTGAGGTTATGGGGACAGTACCTATTAATCTCCCTTTTCGCCGGGTATTAATAGGTAATAATAGAACAAATTGGCTTAATCTAGTGGAGAGGTTAATGCGGGTGAACCTCATAGATGAGGAGGATAGGTTTAAATGGTCTCTTACTTCCAATGGAGCCTTTACGGTTAAGTCGTTTTATGAGGACTTATTAAATGGGCACACTAGATATTTGCGTAAGTATCTATGGAAGTTAAAGATCCCGTTAAAAATAAAGATTTTCTTATGGTTCCTCAATCGAAAGGAAATCCTGACAAAAGACAATTTGATTAAAAGACGTTGGATAGGTTGTAAGAAGTGTGTGTTCTGCGATGCGGACGAATCCGTAGAACACCTCTTCATCAAGTGTCAGTTTGCTCGTGATATTTGGCGACTAGTGCACTTCACCTTTAATGTTTACCCACCTACAAGCATCGCTAATTTGTTTGGTAGTTGGTTGAATGGAATAGATAAAATCTTGAAAGCTCGTATTCGTATTGGTGTTGCGGCCATTTTGTGGGCTATTTGGAATTGTAGAAATGACATTGTCTTTAACAAATCAACTTCAACTCATTATATGCAGGTTATTCACAAGGCGTGCTATTGGATCCACTCATGGTCATTCCTACTTCCTGCGGACCAGCGTGGGCTTATGGATGCCGGATGTACTCGTATACTCAAGATGGTGCGGGCTATCTTCAGCCGGGGTGGATGGTTCCAGCCTAGACGTCTAGATGCTTAATAAAACTTTGTTTGAGTGGTTGATCTTTGTAGCCACCTTAAGTGACCCATGAATGTTGAACTTGTTTCTATGATTGGTTAAATAATTGCGGTGGGCTGTGTGCATCTTTTGGATGCAGAGGCCGGGGATCCGCACCCCTTTATCTAAAAAAAAAAAGAAAATGTGTTAGCAACGAAAAATCTAGTTATATAAGATGTGACATGGTAGAGACGAATGTGAAGAGTATATATATATATATGTAGGAGGTTGAAGACTTGAATTATTCACTTACTATGGCCATGTTTGGTTGAAGACTTGAATTCTCCGTCTAGTACAAAAAGGTATGAGTGATCGAACGTGTGCATTCCATTTAAATGGGCAAGAGAAGTAAAAGTGACATTTCGAAAGCACAATCATGTCTATTACAAATTTATATTACTATGCATGATTGCAACAGAAAAGTACCGACATGGTTAAAAATGTATTCTAGTCTCTCGTTTTCTTTGAAAGTGTCTTCGATAGTCTCAGCCGTGCCGATATACCAACAGAAAATTTTCCTTACGGCGTGCCGATATACCCAGACGTGCAGCAGCAGATATGTCGTGTAGATCAGATTGTGTCATGTGCCGGAGCGTGGGCTGCTGGGTTGCTCGTCCGATGCATCCACACATGGATTTTCTCATCTCCATGACTTGGTGACGTGAGCATGCTTTGATTCCGGCGCCGTGTGAGGTCTTGCTGGCTGGATTCACCCGAGATTCTTTTCTGCTGGATTTTGCCACCGAAGTCGAGTATCGTCGTGATCTAGAGATTTAGGGATTTATTTTGTGGTTAAAACTTGATCTAATTCACGGAATTGGGAATTTCGGAATTAGTCTAATCTAATGTATGGAAACGATCAGATTTTTTATCTAGACCGGGTGCCGCGCCCCCTAGGAGAAGAGAGTAATCACCCAAGGAGCGGCGCGATGCGGAAGTGTGTAAGAGAAATCTAGAATCGACGTCGTGAAACTAACCGCTCTGATATCATGTAAAAAATATTAAACTCTAGAATATTTTATCGTGTTAATCTAAATCCACGTGGGGATGTATATATAGTGGTATAAGGAAGGAGTTACACTTGAAGTACAAGAAGATTTAGAAGTCCGAGTCTATTTCAAACTTGTACTCATTGTATTCTAAATAGTTTCAGATCTGGCAGATGGGTTCATCCTGTCTGAATGTTACAAGTAGGGTGATTACATGGTACATGTAGATATCATTTTGACATGAACATCACTTTGTGCAAACATCATTCTGCGCAACACCTGCTGCCGGTGCTCCCGTTGTCTACCATTCCTAACACCATATACAATTTTCCAATCAATATTGGACCTTTCCTAACACCATATACGATTCTCCAATCAATAGTGTTAGCGTACAGTCACACAGTTCGTAAGGAAGACGTAGCACCAAAACACATGCTTATATAAGAAATGCGCTATATTGGGCAGAATAGATTGAACTCTTCCCATCTTCCGGATCCTGACACATGCACTTGTTTCATTTACTGCATATAAATTTTGATTGAAAACTTGAATTCTCAGGAAATGTAGGTACGGAAGTTTTTGAATTTTCCTCGATTTATGTGATTTTTTAACATGCTCGATTTATTTCCTCGATTTATGTGAAATCCTTTTTTGAATTAAGTAAACAGTTTTACATGATTTATGTGATCAAACTACAGCACACATGTAGTTCAAATTTAAATTAATTTTAGTAAATCACATTAAACTCGTTTAATGCATGGAAGTGCGTCAAGCACTAGCCAGCCTTTGTCATGATCGATGAGTGAGGTTTTATGTCTTCCGGTGGTGGTGATCTTGTGTTGGTGAACTTTAATATTCTCTATTCGTTAGTAAGTATGTGTGTGAGGTGAACTAGCCACTCTCTAAGAGCATCTCCAACAGACGCGGGATGGAGCGGCGCGCTAATTTTTTTTTCAGCGCCAAATTAACGGTTTTAGCGCGCCGTGCCCGAGATTGGTTTCCGGCCGCGCTAAAATATGGCGCGCGGCGTGCAGCAGTTTACCAGACGCGCTAAAATATATAGCACCACAGCGCGATGGACGAACAGGAACACTTAAACATAATTTAAACGATATTTTACAAACGATGAAAATTAAACTAGAACGACGAAAACACGAACACTAAACTAAAACGATAAAACTAAAAATGTTCGTCCGAGCTGAGGTCGAAGTCGAAGTCGGAGGAGTCGGAGATCTCGTCGACGAGCGCCGCCCACCTGGGATCGTCGGTGGCCCAGTTCTCGGACAAGTGCAGCTGCGCCTTCGCCGCGGCCTTGGCCGCTCCGCCCGCTCGTCTCGACGCTCGACCCGCCGCTCCGCCCGCTCCGCCGCGCGGGTGTTCCAGAACTCCCACTCCTCGCGGGCTTCCTGCGGGTAGCTCGCGTACCACTCCGTCACCACGCGCTCGTCGGACTCCGCGACGAGGCCCTGTATCGCGCGGTGGCGGCGGTGACAAGGCGCGGCGTCGGCGCCCGGGCCTGCGCCTCCTGCGCGTCGCGGACGCTGGGGTAGTTCAGCTGCGAGCGCGGGCGGCCGAGGCTCCACGCCGCCGCGTCGTACGCGCGGGCAGCCTCGACGGCCGTCGTGTACGACCCGAGGTTGACGCGGTCGTCGCCGGAGCAGATCTCCGCCGAAAAGGAGCCGTTGGGGTGCGCGCGGACGCCGCGGTAGCCGGAGGCGCTTCAGCGGCGCGGAGGCATGGCGGCGGCGGAGCGCGTGGAGAGTGGGGGAGTGGGGAGCGGAAGTGTCGTGGCGGGCGCAGGAGGCAGCTTCGACGGTTGCGCGGCGCGTCTCTCCTGCGCGCTGGACGCGGGGCGGTTGGCCAGCCCGCGGGACGCGTTTTCCCGCGCGCGGGACTTTACCGCGTCCGCTGGAGCGCGTGAAATGTCCCCGCGCGCGGTAAACAGCGGGTATTTCCCGCGCGAGGCTTATTTAGCGCGTATCAAGCTTCTGTTTTTTCCTCTATGTAGAAGAAGGCCTTGCGTGCATCCCAACGGGGCCAGTGCATACATGCCCGACAAAAATGAAATGACAATCAAACACGCCCAAATTCTCGGCCTAGATATGTCTTCGTTTCTTCTGAGGTGCAAGTGGTTATTAGACAATGTTACACATGAATGGGTTTTCCTAAATTTATTCGCAACTGGCCCCTAATAAGATCTTCCTCATTTGTGTGACTAGTACTAGAGAGATTGGTTGTGTAGAGAATCTCTCTTCGAAACAGTGCAACTGTAAAATAAGAGAATTGAATTGGTTATGTACATTGCTAGTGTATTGATGTGATTTTAGAAAATTAAATAAATTATATACCTGACACTACTTAGATCTGTTGCTGATTGTCGGTGATCTAATCAATATACCTAATTTTTGGTAATTGACAAGTGGTAGGTATGCCGGAATTCGTTTTTTCTTCTGAATTAATCTCGAAGAAGGTGCACACATTTTTCCATGTGTTCATGCGGCATTAAGTTTTCTTTTTTTAGCTGATGTATCTAGGTAAGTTATACAGCCAACTCATGAGCATCTTCGTTTTAGATAAACCCATGAGAATCTCAATCCGATGCAATACCAAAGAAATAGTAAAAAAATCACAATATTGATGAAAAAAACATGTTTCTTTTTTCATAGGTTATTACATATATAATATAGAAAGCTTTATTCTGGTACGCTAGAGATAGCACATACATATATATTATGCATGCAGTTGTTTTGGTGCATTTCATATCTATCTCATAGGCATTCTAGTGGTGTTTAGGCATCTGGGGGCAGCAACACTCGTGATCGGAGGTGCAATATCCATTATGAGTGCACCTCTGCCTGCATTCATCATCCGTACAATCAGGTAACTTCAATCTATAGCACGCTGAAATTCGGGAGAGAGCGTCAATTTGTATCTGTAACAGATCAACACATTTTGTTAGCTAAAGTATGTCCAAGATAGTTTTCTTCCTTATATTTTCGCAACTCCTAAATATACACATCAAGTTATGATATCATGAGGTGAGAAAGACATGGAAATAAAATAACCTCGTTGTTTGCATCGCATGAAGAGTGAAGAGTAACCAGGACAATGAGAGCTACCAAAAACAGGACGCCTGCTTGCTTCTGGAACATAGCCATTTGGGGAGGCTACCACTGCCTTTGTTTAGTTTAGTACAATAACCTAGTACCTTTTCTATGATAGGTGATTTTCTGGTATACTTTGTGTTTGTGGTATTATTCACCTCTCGCGCTTATATATAGATGAATATTGTGGTCTTTTTGTTCCATGTGTTTAATGGTAATTAATAATATCTTTTATAAGATATCTTTTATATCAATGTTTTGATTATCAAATCTAATCGAAGAATCAAATTTCTTCCAAATAAAGCTTTGTGAATCAATACCAGGGATGCACTACCTATTAAAAAGATAACATAGTGCATTTTATGTTAATATTTTCTGGTGTAAAATGAATGCATTATTAATTGTGATTCTAAAAATAGATATCACGTCCTTATCTATTTAAACAGGGGAATTAATTGGTGTACACTATTGATACAATAAATCTTTGAAAATATTGTACCTTCTGCTATTAAATGAAAACATTAACACTGGTAAAATCAATACAAAATTATTCATGAGGATTTGGCCCAAATATATGCTTAGGTACTAAGAAAATGGACAAATTCCTAAATCAGATGTGTAAGTACATGTATTGTTAAGTGATGATATCTACACCTTTAGTATTCTTAGATAAGTACCTATATGTGATAACCTCCAAGTGCCAAGGGTAGTTGTAAAATAATTCAATGAAAAACCGTACAAGCAATAAGGTAGAACAAGAGCAACTTCAGAACTTTCAACATAGAGAGAGAGGTGTTTCAGTAATATGAGAACTCCAACAACCATATTTTACTCTCTCATAATAATTTTGAGTAGCATTATGAACAAACTCAACAATGTAGTTAGCACATAAAACATGTTATTCATGATCTACTAACAAGCAAAACTCCTCATTATCATACTTCTCAATGGTAGGAAATATATTAGGTTCATCAAAAAGGGATATTTCAAAAGAATTCATATGATCATACACTACTAAAAATCTGGAGATCAGCGACGTTTCTGAGGCGACATTCCAATATCGTCGCGTGTTTCCGTCGCAGATGATTGGAAAGTCGATTTTGCTCTCGACGTTTTTGTTAATTTGTTCACTCAAGGGCCGGTTCCGCGCGACGTTTCGCATATTTTACGTTGCGGATTTTCGTCCCCGGCCCATAAGGCCCAGTTTGAGCCCAGTTTCCTTCGACGAAACTTGCTTGGTCACGTAGAACGTCGCAAATTTTCATCGCACGGCACTTTTTGTGCGGTTATATTCGTTTTAATGGGAACGACCCCACCTTAATGCCGTGTGCAACATTATGTTCCGTTTGTGCTAGAAATGAAACACGCGGCCTCGCCCACTGACACTGCCAACGCCATGTGTAAACTAGTACTCCGTCCGTTCGGGATTAATTGTAGGGGGTGATATTTTTCATATATTCAAAATTATAAGGGTTGACTATTAAGTTTCCTCAATTTCTGTGCTAATTAATTTTGATAGACCAATGCATGCAAGCCTCCTTGGCTCCTTCTCTTGTAAGGGGCCACAATTTTTTTCTCACCCCTCTTTAATTTCGGTAGACCAATGCATGCATGAGGTACTCCTCTTTAAATAAGGCATTTATTTAATTTCTTTCTTAATCCATGCAAATTGTTCATCCACATCGTCTAGCCGTTGACATATATGAAAAAAATAGAAGAAAATCGCACACACAAAAAAGAAACTCCATAAAATCAGTTCAACAAGAACATGCACACAAATGCATATATATTTTTTAATCATAATATAAGATGTTTTAGCTATTTGCATGCAGACTATATGGGGAGCAAAATTAGTGAATCTAACAGTAATTGCGTCTAGATACATCCGTATGTCGTAGTCCGTATGCAAATAGCTAAAACATCTTATATCTACAAATAGAGAGTAAAAAGCTAAACCCTAAACCTAAACCCCTTTAGTTCTACACCCTTGCTTTCCATGGAGTAGCGCCAGACTCCGAGGCTTTCCCAATGCATTGCACGAGCTACTCCTCACATATGTCTATGGCGGAGGAGGCCAGCGATAAGCTCACCGGCCGGCCGCGCCATGCACTGCTAGAGCTGCTTCTCAAAGATGCATATATCTTTTGTCAAAGAGGCATATTTTTGGGAAATCAAGGGGCCATTTCGGGCTACATCGATATTATGATCGATGTAGCAAGCGGAGAAAAGCTTTTCTTGACCAGAATTTTGAAAGCCCTTGTTCTGGCAGGGAATCGATATGAATGACTGGCGCAAGCTTGGTGGCGGAAGAGGTGGCTCCTCCTTGTCAGGACACCTGCTCGGGCGGCTCGTGGTCGGTGCCGGTGGTGGAGAAGCTATGGAGGCGGCGGAGTACTCAGCATCCACCAGGATGTCCGCCGACGCGTTGAACGGTGGTAGGTGGCTCCGCTCGTCCTCCGTGACTGCGCCTCCTCGACCGTCATCGGACGACGGTCGTCAGGCGCATCAGTCGCTGGTGGAGGTGGATCCGGTGGAGGTTGCAGCGCTGCAGCCCGGGCCGCCGTAATCCGGAGCACCTGGACGCGGCGTATCTCGTTGCGGCATTGGCAGCGCAGCAAGGAAGCCGCGTCAAGGTGGCAGCGTTGCTCGAGGTCCTCCTCCATCGGCCGGACACCGGGTACGTGGTGGTGTATCGTGTCTGTGCGAGTGGAAGGGGAGAGGGCCGGTGGTGGAGTGTGTGAGACGAGAGGGCCGGTGGTGGCATTTTAAAGCCGGTCGCGAAGGAGCGGGGCCAGCTTCGCCATTAACGCCAAGACTTATGGCATGCATGCCGCCACGTGGGCTCTGCGGCGCTGCTACCAGGCGACACTTCACTGCACCGCCCACCTAGCCACTGAAACAATGCGCCGCCTAATGGCCCGTGCAACGATGCGACGACTCTCCACTGAAACGATGCGGCGCCTGCATCGCTGAATCACTGCCACGTGCCTGCGAATTGATGCATCGCTTCATGTGTATGACGGGCGGGCCAGACAGTGTCCGTCACCGCGAAGCCAACCCCCAAAGTTGGAGGCATCGCTTTGACTCGTCATTGAAATGATGCATCGCTGAATCACTGCCGCCTGCGCATCGACGCATCGCATCGTTTCGTTCTGATGACAGGCAGGCCATACCTGTTAGAGGTGAGGCATGGACAGTGTCGATGACAGGCGGGCCATGCCTAAGTTTCCTTTAGGACCCTGCGTGGAGATGCTCTCAGTTCAACACCATCATGCACACATCACATGGACATCGGTTTTCAACACAAACAAGTTCAACACTACCATGCACACAGCGCATGGACATCGTCAGTTCAACACAAACATTAGGTCAACACATACATCAGTTCGACACGAATATCAGTTCAACACCAACATGCACAAAGCGCATGGACATCAGCTCAAGACAAAGCATGCAACACTAGTCTACATTGCTATCATCTGCTGGTGCTGCATCCTTGTCACTGTCATACTCCCCTAATGTGTCGTCTGCTTCATTGTCACATTCTTCTACTTCATCTTCGTCCTCCTGTATTGTGGCAACTACTACATTTTCCAAACCCTCCAGAGGCACTTTTTCCGATTTTTTATTAAAGCCCAAAGCTCTTCTCCAGAGACCACGCGGGGGAGTGCTGTCAGGGAGGTCCAGAGTAGGCGGAGGCGGAGCATGAGGTAACAGGTCAGCAGATTCATCCTCATTGTCAGAGACTGTGACATCTTGATGTGCTATACCACTAGGCCCGTCCTCCTTATCAAGGTCCTGCTCCATATGAAGGTCGTTCTTATCATGTTTGGACACGTTAAAGGTCCGCCTATGCTCAAATCTTTGAACTACCCGCCAGTCTGGTCCCAGGCGTGTGTCTGGGGCATAAAACACTTTTCTTGCCTGGGTTGACAAGATATACTTATCATCTTTGTACCATAAACTAGAAATATTGATGCTCTTGAACCGTTTATCATACGTTTCCAGTTTAGTCATGCGAGCTACTTCAAGACAATACCAGTCACAGCCGAACAGAACAACTGTCCGTTTGTGTTTCTCCTCAGAGATATAAGTCATCTGTTTGATTTCCTTCAGGACACCATAAAAAGCTCTCTCCACCCCCGTGTGATCTCCGTCAGTCATGACTCCACTGTTTTGCGTTTTCTTGCCCTTTTCACTGGTTAGCGGTGACAAACTGAACACAGTTCACAGCACAGACTGAAAATGTATGAACTTTGCTATGTGGGCCACATTCCAATGCAAAGAGCTCTTGATCCAAATCTTCTGGTTCCTCCCGTACCTTGCGCGTCATCTGTGTACCACAGGAAAAAAGAAAAATAATATGGTCAAAATCATGCAATGAAATGCTATATATATATATAGGTAAATTAGCAGGGGCTCCTTGGTGCCTGGACACCACTATCAACAACCGTCCGATCGACCAGGGTTGATTACTGGGTTTGGAGACGATTCTGGGTATGTGATAGAAGTAAACCCGTTAGTGCAAGCTCAAACCCAATTATTTGCACGCATTCAAGACTATTTGAATTTTTGAAATTATACGTAATAAAGTCAAACGTCAATTGATGATGGATTCTGTGATGTGCGTGCATGATTTCTACTGGATAATTGATCCCCGTGATTCCTTCCAAAAAAAGTCGTAGACGCACATTTATTTTCTTGCCTAACTAATACGCCCCAGATTTTTAGGGATCATAATTGTATTTTTTGAACGAGGTATCTCCCTCTCACTCAATTATATGCTCTCTAATCATGCCAGACTTTACGGCTATTCTCCTGGATATTGTTTGACCACAATATTTTCTCACGTGAGCAGCTAGTTGGAGGCTTGGAGCTGTGCTTGTCCAAATGTTTTCATCGTTAGTTCAATCGATTGAGGCCTGAGGTATGTTGTTCATAAGGACAGAGAGAACTGGAAAAGCAAACTTACATGCTCCTTGAACCATCTTGGAAATTCCTGCAGAAGCCTAACTTCGACATCGTCGGGTACCCCATCTCGCTCCAGCAGTGATCTGAAGAGACTGCAAACCAGAGAGTGCAATTCTATCACACAGCTACAGTGGGTACGGTAACATAAAATGCACAAGTAGGGAAGTGAGAACATACTCGATATATGGCCTAGCCTCATCGCAATTGTTTAGGACATACCAAGCCATGCTGCGAAGGTCTATTCTCAGGGCCTCATTGCCATCATGATGGGTCATAGTACATGCTCCAAATAAACGCACACCATGGCCAAACACAGCATAAGATGACGCATGTTCTTCAATTTCATATATTCGTGGCCAGGTTGTGCCTTGTCTTAATATCATGAAGGTATCTAGATCAACATGTCAAGCACTCGGAGGAAATGTAGGCCTCTGCAACTGAACCTTCTGGATGTGCCATGTTCCTCACATATCTCTTCAAAGTACACAACAACCTCTCAATTGGATACATCCACCCATAGTTCACAGGGCCTCGGAGCATTGCCTCCTCAGGTAAATGCACAGCCAGGTGGATCATACATCAAAGAATGCCGGCGGGAAGATGTTTTCAAGCCTGCACAAAATTTATGGGATTTTATCTTTCAGCCAGAGCAGAACACCACGTTCCAAAGTTTTACTGCACAAGGACTTGAAATTTTGCCTAGGTCAGCAATCGCCTCATAGATATCAGCGCCCACAAGTCCTCGCAGGCCAGCAGGTAATGTTCTCTGCAACAGGATGTGGCAGTCATGTGTTTTAAGTCCCGAGACCTTATATGTTTGTAAGTTCACACATTTGGACATGTTGCCAAAAAAAACCATCTGGATATGTACAGTCAGATAGATATTGGCATAACCCTTTCTTTCCATCTTTTGTCAAACAATACCGTGCACATGCATACGAATATTTTTTGCCATCCGTGTCCAGCTTCATGTGCAAAAAAAATTCTACCTAATTTTTCCAAATCAAACCTGCTTTTGTAGGTGTCCTTATTCCTCCGTTCGAGTTCAAGGAGTGTGCCAAGGATGATGTCTAAGATGTTCTTTTCGATGTGCATCACGTCCAGATTATGCCAAAGTTTCAACTTTGGCCAGTAAGGTAAGTCCCAGAAACCATACCTACGCTGCCAGATCGGTGTAGGATCTCCTCTCTTCCTATTTTTGCTCTGAGAAACACCTTCAATTCCTGGTTTTATATGTCTAACCTTCTCCAGCTATGAACGTCACGAAGGTCTGACTTGTTCCGCCGGGGGTGGTCCGGGAGTAGGAAACGATGGTGCCCAATGTAGCACAATTTGTGCTTTATGGAATATGACAGAGGATCTTTGTCACACTGCAGGCATGCATCACCTTGAGTGGTACGCCCAGACATAGCGCTACAAGATGGCTAGTCATGTATGCACCAAAGTACCGCAACATGAAGATCAAACATTCTGTTTTCAAATGCATCAAACGCCCGCACGCCCTTCCAAAGCTCATGCAAATCATCAAGCAACGGCTCAGTGAAAAGATCAAAGTCCTTTCCAGGACTTGATTTGCCAGGGATTATCAAGCAAAGCATGTAATATGATGGATCAATGCACTCCCGTGCTGAATGGTTGTACAGCACAACAAACACATGCCACATACTATAGGTTGTGGTCATGGCTCCATAGGGATTGAAGCCATCAGGGGCAAAGCCGAGCCTTATATTTCTAGGATCACTTGCAAAATCTGGCCAATCTTCATCGAAAGCCTGCCACGCCCCACCATCAGCCGGATGACACATTACACCCTCTTTGGGCTCTCTCTTTAACTGGTGCCACCGCATGTTCTCCGCTGTTTTCCTCGAAGAAAACAATCTCTACATCCTGGGTGCCAAAGGAAAATGCCGCAACACTTTCAGAGGAGATGACTTTTTATCCGGATACTTCCACCTTGATGCACCATAATTGGGGTAGTTGTCTAACTTGGCATAGTCCTTTCTGAATAGTATGCAGTTGTTTGGGCACACGTGTATGGTGTCATATGAAAGACCTAGCTCCTTCAGATAAGCTTTTGCTTCTCTATATGATGTGGGCAGTGTATTGCCGTTCGGAAGTGCTTTGGCAAAAATCTTCAACCAAGCATCGAAAGCAGTGTTGCTGATCGTATATGATTTGTGAAAAAGTAGCTTTCGGGGCAGTCCAATTGCTCGCGACGTTCGGCCGAAACGTCATGTACTCTCTCGACGTTTTTGGGGCAGCCAGATCGTCGCAGAAACGTCCTGTGACACTCGATCCCTGACTTTTTTTTTTGTCGCGTAAACCGTCGTGGATGAAGCCGAGCGACGTTTTGGAGCTCGTCCTCGATGGAATTGAATCGTTGCTGATCTCCAGATTTTTAGTAGTGGTACCATTCATCCTCCTTTGATGAGCAACTGATACATATTGGTACATAAGATAAGTTTGCAGTTCCTCGTCAATAAGGGTCAAATGCCTACCATTCGATACAAGGACATGGATTGCAATTTGTAAACCAAGACATGACCAGCAAGATTTTCCTGTTGGTGCAGCAGACATGTCCAACTCTATCTAAGGGGATGAACTAGGAATGGCTGGAGAGCCGTTCACCTTCTTTGCTTATTTCATGCAGCAGGGTAGTACATATCTGCTAGGGAAATGCAAAGGTGAACATGGAGCATTTGCACCCGATTCGGAAATGCATTTTCGCAATGTTCAAAAATTCTGAAAAAAATGTGTACGCGTACATTTTGTAGTTTCTATGTGTGCGTCGAAAGTTTTGCGGAGAAATGACTTTTTATTTGACTTGTGTGAAAAAGACAAAAATCTGTCATATGTATGTCCTATATATGTCACACAAATTTCTCTTTTTTGAGGAGGCAAACTAAAAAGTAAACTTTTCACGAAACTTTGTATCGTGCACATGTTATGCGAGAGGTATGCGTGTACTTTTTTTTCATATTTTTTTGACATTTTTAAAAAAGTGTTTTAAATGCTTTTTTTCAAAAGTGGGTGCAAATGCCCCCATGTTCTCTCTATTCACCCTCTGCTAGGGAAAGTGTTCCTTTGTCTCTTGAATGTTACTAGTACTGTGATTACACGGAAATACCGCTGTGACATGAACAGCACTTTGTGCAAACTAAGACTCCAGCAATGCCTGTTACCGGCGCTCCTGTTGCCTGCCATTCCTAACATTATATACAAATTTCCAATTAGCAATCTTGAGCAATATCGTTAGTGTACACTTACAATTCTCGAGGAAGACGTAGTACCAAAACACATGCTTATATAAGAAGTGTGGTATCTTGGAGAGAATAGGTTCAACTCGACCCATATTCCCGGATCTGACACGTGCATTTGTTTCATTTCTTGTGGGCATATTTGTTCAAAAACTTGATTTTTCAGGAAATGTACATATCTTGGGAAAAAATCGGACATATGGATTTCATCTACATAGACAGAAAATCAAATCGTGAGATTGCAAAAGCACAAGCACTTGAGATGTCTGTCACAATATCATGCACGTTTCAAATGGAAAAGTACTGACACAGTTTGGAGAAGTCTTCGGGAGTCTCTCCCTTCCTCTGATAGTGCATTAGTCACTTCACTAAAATATCATCTCAAAAAAATCTGGACCACACCATATTCTTCTCTTTTCACATTGTATCATGAGAATTTGGCAAAAAGAAATGTCACAAGCTCATCAAACAACTATCAAATCAACAAGTTGGTAGACGTAAGGGCGATTCCTTCTCAATTACCATCGTTCATAAACAACAACACAGAAAGTGATAATCCCTTCAAGACTTACAGGTGACGATTGTCATTCTATGGCCATTTTTAATATAATGGTCACAAACTGCTATGGACGTATATTACAAACCCGATATAAATTAACTATGAACAAGGAAGCCCTATGGTAGCATAAAGTGAGACAATAGTCACCAGAAGTGAAACCCTTTTGTTTCCTTTATCACCAAGCGTGCTACGAGGAAAGGCATTATCGGTTAACCACCATACACCAGTGTTCATTACCGATTCTGGTGTGGTTTGACATTCCCGGGTTTCCATCCAAGTTCCCGGGCCCTTTCCTCCCACATAGCAGTCAATTTCCTTTGGCCGAGCAGTGAGTTTGCTGACTTTTCCCTAGCTTCTTCACATGTATCCATACCTGAACTGCATTTGTCAGCCTCCTTTTGATACTGAGAAACTAGTTTTTTGGCCTCGAGCAATTTCACATCAGCTTCTTGCTGAGCTTCCGCTGCTTCCTCCTCTCCCTGCTTCAGTTCTTCTACCAGTTGCTCCGTGAAGCTCTTCTCTGTCTCTTCACCAGAAGCAAGAGCACTAACCCCTTTGAATTGTTTGGCGCAGTCTGAAAACATCAGAGGCAAAGTTAAAGCAGTTATCTCTGAATACATTCAGGACATGTGACGGTCAGGACTATATATTGCAAATATTAGCAGATGCTTTCACCAATCATGAACATTCCATTTCAGTATTGTGCCATCTTCCAATTCGCATATTTTATAGCACCAAGACAAGATAGGCATAAAGCTTTTAGTATGGTGCCATCTTATACATTCAAATCTACCTTGTTCAGTGCACATACATAATTATTCCCGGTACAAAGCTACAACCTGAGACTATGTTGGGTCTGACGAAATATCATGGTTTCCCACAAATTTGAAGTGTACTTAGGGAGATTCAGTCAGTCATGACAAGCCCACCCATAGCAAATCTAATCATGCGCCTTGACCAAATTAAGCAAGCTAGTTTACGCATGCTTCTTAGGATATTGAAGTCGCAGGTTAGAGCCTCCAAAAACATGTACAGATCTCCTAATTTGCATATATCATGCTAAGACCAGAACGCAATACCCCTTCGGGTAGGTGGAGCAAGGGGATCTGGGTAGGTTTGGGGGCACCGACAGGACAGCTCGGATGGTAGGTACCTTCGGGGAGCGAGAGCAGCGGGAGAGCGTCGCAGTCGCAGAGGCAGGCGGGGCAGGCCCCCCTGGAGCGGCCGAGCGCCTCGGCCACGTGCCAGTAGAGCGGCGGGCCGACGATGTAGCCGGCGAGGCCGAGCCCGAGCAGCGCCACCAGCGCCATCACCGCGCCGGGGCTCGGGCCCCACGACGACGATTTCGGCGACAGGGACCCGCCCGCCATGGCCGCGCGAGGAGATGGCTCGTTCGGCCGAGATGCGGGGCGAGGCGAGGGGAGGTGGGGGTGGGGTGAGGCGCGCGCTGTCGGCGGCGCGGCGCGGCGGTGCGGGGGTTAAAGAGGAGAGTGGGCGAGTGGGAGTGTGAGTGGGGACGGACCTGACGCGCGGAAGTGAAGACGAGACCGAACCCGACCTGAAATGAAATGAGAGCGGAGTGGGTTCGTTCGGCCGCACGACACGACGCGCGCGTGGAGTGGTAAACTAGGAGGCGTCTGGTTCGGCCGCCGCCAATTGGGTGTTCGAGTTGCTACTCTTTTTTTTTTGAGAAATCTAGGAGTACAGATTTCTTGCACCCGAGCTCTAGAAGTTTTAACAAATCTGAAAAGAATCATGCATGCTCGCGATGATGTATTCTATAAACATGCAAAATCAAAATGCGAAATAATTTATATTCCGACCTACACAAAAAACAAATTTACAGATCTCCAAATTTTAATAGTGCATAGTTTTCAATCTCCAAATTTTGTTATTTTTATGTAGACTATAATATAAAGATTTTTGCATTGATATTTTACACGCTTGTGTTACACATCATTAAGATTCTGCATGTTTTTTTCCGGATTTTTTGAAAACTTTAAATCTATATATTTTTTTAAATAGAAGGATCACTTGAGCTAAAAACAAACACTATCCGGTATCTTGATATTGTTGTCTCGACTGATGCGATTGCACCGGGCCCAGCTCCGCTCATGCCTCCCACCACCATCACCTTGCTGGACGTGTAGTTATGCATGGAAGTTCCTAGTAATTTGATTACATGAAGAAAAAGTTGTGACATGCGTAGCACGTTGTGCAAACTTCACTCATATCAGACACTGTTGCTAGCTCTCCCGTCGCCTACCATTCCTAACACACTTGAGACTTAACCATTCCCCCTAGAAGTAGGCTCGAGCATGCAGTAGTGTTCGTGTGCAGAATTACAATTCCCGAGAAAAAGATCTCACCGGAGAAACTACTTATATAAGAACGAGTTCCGCCAGGATATGGTACTATAGAACGGTATAAAAGGTGTATACATAGAAGGCTGAACTCTATCCATGCTCCGGTGGTTGATGTAGAAAGTTATGTCATTTATTATGTGCGTGTTTGGTTGTAGAATTGATTTTTTTTTAACACCAACCATTACGTTACCATCTTTTTTGTAATCGTAGTCACTTTTCCTGAGCAACTCGGTCTTCATCCAACAAACCTAGAATCTGAACTTTCAACTCATCACCTCCTCTTGTATCACGCTTGTCTGTGCGTCCCACCCCATTTAGAGCAACTTAGCAGATACCGTAAACACGCGAACTGAACAACTCGTTTACTGCCCGTGGAAAACCTGTTTTACGGGCCCATTTTTCCTCCCGTGGAATAGACACCGAACTGCACCCGTAAAACAGAATATTCTTTGCCAAACACAAGAGGGGGAGTTTCATACCTTGCGATTATTTCCAAAAACACCTCATGGGCGGCGGGGTATATGGGGAACGTGGCGGTCCGCCCAGCCGGAGCACGCTGAGGGGCACCCGGAGCACGTCGGTTGTTGTCAACCTTCTTCGCCACGCCCTTCACGGCCGGCTTCTTTCCTCACCTTCTTTGGAGCACCGGCAACGCTCCCTTGCGCCGTCGCGGATGCGGTCACGATGGCGCCGTCAGAGGCGGGCGCCGACGCCGCCGCTCCTCCATGGGCGACGTGCTGCGCCGCGTGCTTGCGCTTCGTGCCGGCGGAGTCCGGCTTCAGCAGCCCAATGGTGTATACCCGCACAGTCGGAGGGTGCGGGGGAGGGGTCAATTGGGGCTGCACCGCAACTCCAGTGGCCGGCGGGAGGTCGGCAGCTTCGATTAGAGCCGAATCCCGGACACGGCGAGGCCGAACGGTGGGTGGGGAGGTGGATCCGCGGCACGGATGTGGGTAGGTGGATCCGCGGCATGGAAGTGGGGAGGTGGGAAACGACAACACTGAAATGTCCCTCCCGCCAAACCACGCACGCGATACGGGGCACCCTCGGGTCAGCCGCGCAACCTGGGGATATAGTAGCCACTAGATTGCAGCACATCGGAGCAAGGGAACGATTGATTTACGTACATACATTGCGGTCAGTGCGTTCGGATGGAACAATGTTTCACTTTCGTCTCCTTATGATTTTTGGGGCCCATGCTGAGGCGGAGATGGCAGACGACCTCATATTGGACATCGATGGATCATGTCATGGGTTCCTGAATTTTGTAAGCATAAAAGGAAATTATGTGAGAAACCCGTCAACGATTTTGTTGGCTGATAATGTGTTTTTTTTTCGAAATGGAGGGTGTACCCCTAGCCTCTGCATCCAAAGGATGCACACAACTGTTTTCATTAGATTATTCATCAAAAATTTATAATAGGAATACAAAGATCAACCCGAAACGAAGCCACCAACCTAGCGGCAGCTTGCTACATGCACATATTAAACTGATGAAGGGGGTGGTCAAGAACAGGGCAGTATGCCCTGACAACACACCAACACGCATCATCAAAAGACCGAATGCCACACCAAGCCGCCCGTTAGCGAGTAAGGGGCACAACCGGTCCAGTAGACCCTTAGTGGCACCGATGCACACGCTACAGAAGTCGCCGCCGTTGTGTTCCTCTAACCCATCTTCATCTTCAGGAAAGGGACAAAAGCATTATCCTTATAAAGTCTGCCATCGACGCTGCCACGGTGCCAGACAGCTCCACCACCCTGCGCGCGTTCATCCGCCGAGACCCACCGTCGGCCTTGCAGTAAATGTAACACCACTCCTCCACTGGTCCGCTCCAACCAGCTCTTGTTCCAAAAATGATGCCCCCAGGAGGGAGAACAATACCGAATGAGCCGTCATCGTTCGATCCGGGAGACCCAGATCTAGGATTTCCCCCAGAACACCCCGAGCGTGGTGATGCGACCTGCAACAGTGATGCCTTGAGAAGGGAATTAACGACATCAAAGACGCCATTAACAGCTACTACCTTACCACCAAAGAATAGTTCGACCCAATGCTTTATTTCTATCTTAGAGCAAGCCCTGAGCCGAATCTGGATGCATTCTTAAGTGCTCGGAGGGCAGAGCCTAGGCCCCGATCGAGCCAATATGTCGATCCATAACGTTTAAGCTCCTTGTCCGCAAGATGTGCAACACTATCAACACGTCGTCACTTTGCAATCCAAAAAATGTGTCCTAAGTTGGAATCTAATGTGTTCGACGACCACGGCCGCATTACTGGAATGTTTGGTAAGATTGCATGTTACTAGTAGCTTGGCTAGATGAAGGCTAATATGTGTAATTCTGACCACTTTGTGCAAACTACATTTATAAATGACATTGTTGCTACAGCTCCTGGTGCCAACCATTCCTAACACTCTTAGGCTCCGTTTGGAAGCCGTAAATTTTTCCCACCCCTCCAGCCGTAAATTAGACGGACCACCAAAGGTCCGTATTTTCTACCGACGGAATCATTTCCGGCTAAAAGACTGGCATCCAAGCGGGGCCTCAATTGTTTTCATGTAAATGTGAGCTCTAGCGATATTGTTCATGTGTACACTTACAATTCTTGAGAGAAAACAGCAGCAAAAGACCTATTTATATAAGAATCGGGACATGGTAGAGAAGATATAAGAGCGTATGTAAGAGGCCAAACTTTATGAATGTTGGAAGAATTGGTTCGGGTGGTTACGTCATTTATTGAGCGCATTGTTTGGTCCAAGACATGAATACTAATGTCTACCATTCCACTGTCTCTAATACTAACATAAGCACTCCGACTTTTCTGAAATTTAAATCACTTTTTCAAGTCATTCGGCTATCATTTACTTCCTCTGTTCTATAATGTAAGCCTTTTTAGCAAGCTAATTTAGTTTGCTAAAAAGGCTTATATTATGAAAAGGAGGTAGTAACAATTTTGGGATCTCGTCTTTTTTGCTTGGCACATCGTGGCTGGATAATTCTGTTATCCTTTAATAATGCACATGTGAGCATGAGAAAAACAACTCCGGACGACCATCACATTCTTCCTCTCCCATCACATGTTCTGTGTTCCCCATCTCCAACCCAACCCTAACCAAGATCCTGACCTGTTCCTCCATTTGCCATCTTCTTCCTAGCTCTACCTCGTGCGACTAGAGGGGATAGAGCAGAGGCAAGATGGATTGACAAATTGTTCTCTAGCAAAACTACAATTCAAAAGACTTGGTCGAAATGTTTCTTGTGGGAAACCTATGAATGAAACTCACTACAAAAAAA
The DNA here is from genome assembly GCA_012064385.1 of Puccinellia tenuiflora. Lineage (NCBI taxonomy): Eukaryota > Viridiplantae > Streptophyta > Magnoliopsida > Poales > Poaceae > Puccinellia > Puccinellia tenuiflora. The sequence goes on along the minus strand of QRDG01000041.1, from coordinate 1,402,767 downwards.
ACATTTTTTTTCAACAAGCCATGCACTCTTTGCGTTGTACAGCTTTTTTTTTCTTCTTGGGATGACACGACGAACCATCCTTTGACATGTACTACAAGTCTACAAGGCATAAATCGAACCGCCCGATCATCACAAGATCCAAGAACCGAGAAGAAAATACAGAAGAAAAAACGGCCAGGCCGGCCTTGCACCAAGAGCCAGCCCCCGACTTGTCTACAAACCCCAACGGCGACGACGACTTGGGAGTTCGAACACCATTCCCACCACCGCCCCGCCTCCCTCCAAACCTTCTCCGCCCCATCCATGGACGGCCTCCAGCGCCGGCCCGCGGCGGCCGCCGCGAACGCGAGGGGCGAGGGGGCGCAGCAGCCTCAACGCGTCATCCACTGCGACGTCGAGCCGGCGCCGCGGGCGTGGCCGGGGATGCAGATGCTGGCCCTCGCCGCCATCCTCGTGCTCGGGGGCCTCCAGTTCCTGCCGGCAACCCACTTCCGCCACCCCGCCGACCGCGGCCACAACTGGATCCCCTTCGACCCCTCGCGCAACGCCGCGGTACTACTACCCACTGCTGCTGCCTGCTGCCGCGTTTCCCCCTGTTCCTATCCCTGCCTATTGATTTCTCCACATCTCAACTCCACGGTCCAGACCATGGCTTCCTTAGCATGGATTCGTACTGTTGGGATTACCATTTTCATGGTGTTCTTTACTTCTTTAACTGCTGTGCTCATGGGAAATGCACTTCTTTTCTCGGATGGGGAAATTTGGTGGATGCAATTTGGCCTGTGTCCCATGGATTCTAAAATTCCGAAGGCCAAATTCACGATCGAAACAACAGCTTGAGAATACTAGTGTAGCCGCGTAGGGCTAAATTTTTGTTTTGTATCTGCTAGTTTACTGTATTATGTCTCCGCAGAGATGGTAGTATTGCTTTGCACTGACAACGGGGTCATTACAGGTTAGTTCTGAGTTAACCAAATGAAGCTAATACTCTTTTCCCTGCAGGAGCACCATGTTGGAGGTGTGGATATCTTCTCTTGGATAAGCTGTCTGGATCTTCGTACTCTTGCTGTGTTGACAAACTCCACGCTGTCCAGCTCAAGGTTCTGTCTATGCATTTCACGTGTGTTTCAGTAATTTTGCTCTGAAGAAATTGGCACGATAGCAGTGGGCTTTAACTACCAGTATTTGGTGTAACTGTTATATGAAATTTTGTTATGCATGATAAACTTCATGATTATTTCACATTTCTGCGTAGCAATGGGGACTGCAGAACATATAGAGATAAATCTCTTTGGTAATGTTGAGCTTTACTTATAACTGTTCATTGCACTACTAATGATGTAGAGTTAATGACAGAATTGTGGCTTTAAGTAAAAAACAAATTGTGTGTCATATAGCCAACATGTTTCTTTTTGTTTGTATGACAGTGATCCACATGATGTATCCTTCAATTTCTTGATACCTGAAGGAGGAAATGATCAGTTACCCTTCTACAAGATAAAATCAGTACTACCTGATTCAAATATTACTGTTACTAGGTGAGAGCACACAAATTAAAATGATCATGCTGTCATTGGAATTAGTCTGTCCTCATACTTGTTTACCTCTTCAGTCAAAAGCAAATCAAGGATAAGCTAAATGTTGCCACTCCAGAAGGAAACTTTTTTTGGTTATTCCACAATGAACTGTCACCAATCGTTATCGCAACAACTCAGTTCTCGCGAAAGAGACATGTTTTTATCTCAACAGACTCAATTGTAAAGGTACTATGCATACATCTAATCTACTTACTCGAACCTATTACTGAACTTCTGGAAAAACAATCATTGATCCCATTAAGATTCTTTGCCAAAAGATAGTTCTGTCGTCATACAGCCTCTTTGCTCTCTCAATTTTTTTATCCTGTGATAGTGAGCATTAGTTGATGATCGTTTAAATAGAATCTCCCAATTGCGCATCATAAAGTTTCTTCAAGAAGTTTGTATCAGCCATTTGCATTAGTATTGTCGAATAATTGAAGAATTCCCCGGTCTTACTTTCGATGAAACGAATTTAAATGATTATGGGCACCCCCACCCCATATCTCTCTGATTTTAATCAGTCAATCAACAAAATAGACTTGCGTGTTGTAAGCGGATCATATTACCAGGGCTATAAATTCTTTGATGAATTAGGCATAGATCCTGAGAAGCTTTTGAGCATGCAGATCCAGTTCCGAAACATAAAAGCATAACCATGTCACGTCTAAGTGTTATACCAAAGTAAGCATTTTATCGGTATCGTCAGATTACCTTACGGGAAACATCACTCTCCTACCCAGGGAAAAATCGAAGACCTTGTTAGCATTGATTTAGGCAGTTACGCCATCAGTGCTGCTGAAGATTGTAGCAAGCGCCTTGGTGATTACATCAGTATTGACGTTCTGAATGCTGTTCAAAGAACAGCTCCGAGAGGTTTGGTATATACTGAACCTTTTGACAAGGACGCGTGCTTACCTGATTTTGATGTGCTTATTGTGGAGCCACGTAATCTAAAGAGGAATCTGATCGGCTCTATCATGTTCTGGACCAAGGCTGTCAACCTAGCTAATCAAAGGTCAGTAACTTGATTGTGTTCCGGGCAAAAATATTCATCTTCAGCATATATTTATAGAATCATATTGATTCACCTAAGGTATATTATAACACCATTTCTGGCCCTGTTGGAAATCCATTTTCAGGGACAGCATTAGGCTGGCAATGACTCTGGCCTTTTACGACGATTATCTAAAGCTCCCTACCAACTGGAAGCGTGCAAATGCTAACACGGATGTTCTCTACTACGACGGACCCAAGATTGTTTGCTCTGAAGATGGCCGTCAGCACCAAGAAAAAGGCTCTGGCGAGGCCTGGCGGCAGTACCTCAGTCAGAAGTCCGACGTGATGCTGAGCACTTGAAAGACGGCACTTCATCTTATGTTTTCCATTGCGCGGTAGGGGAAGATCAGCATTTGATAGGGTTTTTGGCCTTTCAGGTGTAGAACGAGATATAAGATGTGGGTTACCTATTAACCCTATCACACATATCTGTGAAAGATCCTGTGTTTTTCTTAACCAAATGGTCGCTAGAATGTTGTACTCAGTAGACTGATTCCTTTCAGCGAAGTCAAAAGCATATCTTATTTTAGAAGTGTATCTAAGCATAACCACAACTTTTGTATGCATCTCGTTTCATCTCAAAAAATAATGGAACTAATCACTAATGTGTATTCCATACGGACAATATCGCATGTTCCACCTCATTTCCTCATTCATTCTAAAATTAAACAGATTCCAGCTGAGTTGCTTCGCTCCTTGTACACCATCTAAAATATCTCATGTCACATGTCGAATGGTCGCTTCGCTCCTTGTACACCATGTAAAAGTTCTCCTTGTATGCTGTGACCAGCTGGGTTGTTCTCGAGTAATATAACAAACGGTGTTGTAGAGATACTGGTACATTTTTTCCATAGACTTGGCCAAACGTAAAGATGTTCTAGAATCACTTGGGTAGTACTAACTGCACTCTTCATGGCTTTCAAGGCGCTGAAACCTTTCACCCATAGTACTAAGATTCAGTCCCAGTTTAACCAATGCTCCATATTTTCATTAATATAAACAAGGTGAGCAAGGGACCATAGCTCAGTTTCTGCATGTTACATAATTTACAGCTAGAATAGTTCAATTTCAACATTCTGGCATAAACACATGCTACATCACAGGAAATCCCAGACTGGGATGGTGTATTGGCCTTGATCCGTGCTCTGGTGGCCCAGCTGAGTACCGCTGCTAAGAAACTGCAACGACTGTATATCTGGTGGGGGAGCCTGCATCAAAACACAGTGAAAACGAGCTATTATCTGTTTGCCGCCTTGAGAAAACTTAGTCAACAAGAAAGTTATGGAATGAGTTCATCTTATGTAATATTGATCACAGTTCTCTTGACTGACTACACATGAATATCTCCAATGGAGAGAAGTTACTCCAGAGGGGAATGTGCGGATATGAACTCAATGCTTACTTGAAGCCCTACCCTAGCTACTGCTACAGAAATATGTGGAGTAAAGAAAAGATCCCTCAGGAAGAACATGGGTGCAACCAAACATAGAGTAATGCATCGTTGTAGAGATGTAGAATCACCTCGTGCATTTGAGGACCGCTATGAAAGGGTGGTTGTTGTAGATGAGGTTGCTGAAGATGAACATGCGATGGTTCCTGCATCTACCGACATGCCGATTTGCAATAAGAGTAAAGTACAAATTGCATTTTTTTTCAAGAAATAAAAAAATTGTTTATTACCTGACCAAATGGCGACATGCCAGAAAATCCTTGAAGAGAATTAAGGCCGAACTGCTGTGTAATATAAGGTGCCTGTTTTGGCGACATGCATCACTCCTCTGTTCACGAAAACAGGGGTCTATGAAATGGCAAAAAGCAGAAGGCATAAGATTTACCTGCATTATATGACTTGGTGCAAGAAACTGGTTGGTTGGAGTGCTTATGTGATTTGGAATGTCATCCGGTATTGTGGCAGAAACAACCCTAAGTGGGAGTTCAGCCTCCTCAGGCTCCACTAGACCTGCAACAGCTTAATCAGATCAAACACTAATCATGTTCAAACCAGTATGGACCAGTTTAGGTGATGAACAAACCTTGTCTACCCTTTTTCTTCTTACTTGATTCAAGAGGACTTTGCTGCCGTCCACGCATCTCTACATTTTTATTTTTCTTACTACTTCCTCTGCGAGTTTCAGTGTTGGTGGTATCGTTCTGAAGGAGATTTTGCTGATGACTTTTCACGATAGTGCTTAACGAAGGTTTGTCATGCAGCTTTGCTTGCAAAAGTAGCTCAACTTGCTCTAGGAGCTGATCATATTGGCTCTCCATAAATGCATGAGCTTCAACATTTTCTGCAGCCTTTGCTGCAACTTTATATAAAGTTCGACACAGCGAGTTGTACCTTTTTGACACAGAGAACTTGGGATCTTCATCTACAACAGCAAAACCATAATTCTCTTTTGGAGGTTCACTCTGAGCATCCTTTCGCCATCTTTTCAAAACATAGTGTGGTGGAATTTCTTTAATATTTCTAATATCAAAAACCTTCAATATGTGGCAACACGGAAGACCTACATTTTCAAACTTCTTGCAGCTACAAACAACCATATATTCTGATGAGTCAAATCTAACTAAATGACCTCGAGGCCTGTTTTTGACAGTGACCTCATACTCGGATATGGGTCCAATTTCACCACAATTATAGACCATGCAATCCATGACCAGTTCAAATTCTAACCTGAATATCTCAAACAGTGTAGGAGTATATGCATTAGCAGCTTGCCAAAGTAACCTCAGAGGTGCTACCCTCTGTGTTAGTTGAACTCCAAGGTAGTCAGCCTGTTGTTCAGCTAGACGTTTCTCCTCCAAAAATTTGTCATATCTGTTAAAGAAGTACTGAAGATCTATGTCTGGTTTAAGAAGATCTGTCAGGATGGCATCCGTGTTATCAGTTCGAAGTGTGCCTACAATATCTGCGCAGAATATATCACGCCCATAAGGCAAAGCCCATCTTTCTCTATCCTCGTACAATTTACTTAGCCACTCGTTATCCTTCAGATTGTACTTCACCAAGAGGATTTCCCAGCTAGATAAGAAGTTCCCCTCCTCCTCATTGTCATACAAAGACCTACTAAAATCATCAGCAAAAGTTTCCGAACAATGGAATATATCCCTTAATACGTTTGTAGCATTTTGATATAAATGCAACAGTGAGAAGCGGTGAACAGTCCCTGGCCAAGCAGAAGCAACTGCATCCCTTATCGATGTAGAGCGGTCAGTCAGAACCGTTTTTGGCTGTTTTCCACTCATGGCAGATTTGAATGTTTCAAATAACCATTTGAATGATTCAACTGATTCATCATAAATAAATGCTGTACCAAATATGATTGGCTGCTTATGGTGGTTAACTCCAATGAACAACAATAGAGGCCTACCATAATCACTTGTGCTATACCTTGTGTCAACACACACTACATCTCCAAAGTAGTTATAATCCATCATCGATTTAACATCTGACCAAAATACATTTGTGAATTGGTCTTCTTCATCCACTTGAATGGAATAAAAGAAAGAAGGATTCTCACCTTTCATCCTCCGTAAATATTCACAAATCACCCGAGCATCGCCCAATTGCATATCTTTCGTGTGCCTTGTCCTTATGTAATTTTTATAATCATTTGGTATCAAAACAACTTTTGGTGGATCTGGCGGCTGCTGTAACTTTGCTAACAAATTCTGTGATCTCAGAATCTGAATGTCCACCAAGGGAGCTTCAAGGTCATGATTATGATCAGCCACATACTCAGTCACCACATATCTGCCGCTAGTTGTGATTTTAACTGTCATGTGTGCTTGGCAGCCAGTTCTTGTTTCTGGTCGCTGTTTCTTTGGTTCAGCAGTAACACTTTTAGGGCGGAATCCCTCTTTAGAACACACATAAGCTCGAGATCTCCTAACATTCTTCGCTGTTTTCTCGGAGCATCCTTTTCGGACATTGAATCCTGCAGTTCCAGCATAGCTGACATAAAACTCATAGGCCTTGTCTTCATTCAGGAAAACCATTCCAACTTTCGGCTCTCCTCCAGGCCCAGCAACTACTTCAGTTTCTGGATCCAGTTCTGCTTCAATTATTTCATCCTCTTTACTCTCAGGCTGGAACAAGGGGAAACAATCATACAAGTTAAAGTGAAGGGGGGAGCCAAACATAGCACTATCTCTGTCCCGTATTATAAGACGTTTTGGCAAGCTAAAACAGCTTGCAAAAACGTCTTATAATATGGGACAGACGGAGTAACATACAAGCGCAGCAGTTCATATGGAAGGGTGTAAAACACAAAGAAACCAATATTCCCTTTGCATGTTACGTAACCAAAGTTAATACACAGAAAACTCAAACAATTATATCTCCTAGGCAACAGGTCATTACAATTAAAAATTATGTACACAAGCTTACTTTCTCTTCTTCTTTAGGATTTTGCTTCTCAAGACGTTTCGATCGCCTTTCTGAAGGTTGCATTGAAGGCTGTTAAGAACAACATTAGGAAGCATAAGAACAATGAGATGTCACAGAAATGCTTCACATTTATTCTGATAAAAATTGATACTCAGAAGCACGTTAATGCTTGTTGATTCAAATAATTTCCATATTCATGAAAGACCTCAATACAAAGAAAAGCCAGGTAAGAAAAATGCAAACTAGCATTCAAGAGTTGCAAAGTGGAGGTAAGTACAAACCACCCACAGTTCAATAAAGTTAGTTCAGCAAAGGCCAACAAGAAGAGCTAAAAAAAGTCTGTCAAAATCAGCCGCATAGAAGTTAGTTATACATCAATGACACGCCAAATACAAGTACATAGTGAAAATTTTATTGTGTGGCTTCAAGTTTAGTAGCGCAATGGAAGGTGGCTAAGTAAGTGAAGTAGCAGCACATATCGGTCATGTGGGGCAGGGTGTATGACGCTGGCATAATGAGAAGGACAAGCAGCGTACTGCTTGAATCTCACCATATCAATTAGTTCCCAGTTTGTTAGTGCATGCCTTATGATTGAAGCTTTCGTTTTGTCCCGACACTATATCAAGAGAGGACTAGCCAACCACATGAGCTATCAATAAACAGAAAAGGAGATTAGGCGCCAACCCTAAGCATGTGACAATATCAACCATATAACAGTTGCCAATTTATGTGCCAGTATATATAAAATTGCAGTGAGCTGTAACTTGTTAGTTCAAAAAGTGAGATAACAGTTAAGACTTAATACACCAACTGAGTGCTTTATTTCTCTTCCATTGGCTAAGTAACCACCCCCAGGTAACAGCAACAGAGCGCAATAATACAGGGCATTCACAAGTACTTTTAGGTGATATGCAGGCAACGTTACCTCCACTCCTTCGCTTGCCAGAAATCTACCTCCATCCCCACGCTGACGCCTTTCCGCCAAAGCTTGGCGTGAGACAATCTAAAAAGGAGAAGCACACATACTTACCAAGTAAAACAAAGTACAATGATACAATAATGCATGTGTGATTATTTTAGTTGCTATGGGGCCCATTACCCAGACACTTCAACATTCTAAGACATTTTTTTGTCTGGAGTCCAGACATATGCAACACACGTTGATAAGTTTCCACATTCTTTGGAAGGGAAGCGTGGATGTTTGGTTCTGGTACATTCATCTTAAACTGACTCCTTACTTCGCAATGGGCCAAATCAGACCCTCTACTTTTCATACTACTCACTTGGTTCTTCTATCATTTCATAACAGACAATCCCATGCTTGTCACATGGTTTATGCACACATTTTAAGTCCATCATGTACTAGATGGTTACATACAATCAAAGTTGCACACATCAGGTATCTATTATCAGCTCGCCACAATAGAAAGCTTCCAAAAATTACAAGGAAACAAACTGAATAATTTTATGAATGGTCGAACAGTGATTTCTGACTTCCAGCAAAGAATGGTACCAAACTGAGTTTGAGAGGAGACTAGAAGGGCAAAAGCACCCCAACTTGGAATCCTTGCCAAGTTCATATATTGCTAATCATCAGAAATGACATTATTTAAGCATGCTGCACATCTACACAGAGATGTTTCATGTCATCATGATGTGCAGCACAAACATTTCATAAGTGAAAGTTACTCCCGTTCCCTTGTATGAAGAAAGAGACAGAATAACCAGCACAAATATTGATGTATCAAGTATATTAATTTTCTTTCTGAAATAAGCAAGTATGTAAGCTCTCGATGCAGCAATGATGCCTAAATACACCCTATACCACATTATACAATGTTGCAATGTATGATATATCCTTCATCTCCATCACAACTAATAGCAAGCTGTATGTGATTTACCTTGGCAGGCCTTCCTGAAACAGGTCTGCTCTGTCGCTTCGAGAGATACTTAGTAAGTATCTTCTTCCTCTCGTCATTAGTGGACTGTGACGACGTCACACCTAGGTCCCTCGACGCACATGCCTGCAGGGCATTGCCCTCTGGAACAGCCTTTCTCGGCCTCCCCCTCCCTCTCTTCCCCTTCACATCCACCTCTTTTTCCATTTCATCCTGATCAGCATCAGCATCACCACCACCACTGACCCAAGCACTGTGGGCACCATCTTGTGCTGCATCCACCACCTCATTATTTTCTTCCTCTAGTTCGACGACAGAACCAGCATCCTTCTCCACAACATCCTTTTTATCCCTACCTCTCCGCAAAACCCTCCTACCAGTAACCCCTTGACAATTCTCTGTGCAAGCTGTCGCAACACCCTTCTCTGCCTCGATCACCTGCATGTTCTTCTTCCCAGGCTTGCGGCCCCTCTTCTTAGAGGCACCAGCCTCCACCTTCACATTTCCCACAGCTCCCTCCTCCACCTCCTTCGCACCATCCAAATCCTTGGCCTTACCTCTCCTATTGGCGTAGTTCCCCTTACAGCAGAGGAACCGCTGCATGATCATGGTGCCCGTGCCGGCCGCGCGGCGGTTGGAGCCCGTGCGCGCCTTGAACCCCGCCGTCTCGCCGTACCCGTAGTAGAACCCCTTGGCGTCGTGGACAGAGTCGAACTCCATCCCGACAGCCGGCACCGCGGAGGCCGAGGCATCCCCCGGCGCCGCGGCCTCCAGCAGGTCGTGGTTGTGCTCCACCACGAGCTTGGACACCTTCCACTTTCCCCCCGCCTCGGCCCCGTCCTTCATCACCACCTCCATCATCGCCCTGCATCTGCTGTCGTCGGGCGGCCCCGCCGGCGCGGGCGGGGGGTCGTCGTCCTGCTCCTCCTCGCTGGCGGCGCCGGCCTGGCGGAGCGAGAGGTAGCCGCGGGAGAGCGGCTTGTCGGGCTCCGGCGGGGGCGGATCGGTGGAGCTCGCAGGCGGCGGCGGCGCGTCGGCCATGCTCGGGGTAGGGTTTTGGGCGGGGTTTGAAATGGCGCGGCAAGCGAAGCGAAGAAGGAAGGCTACTGGGATTGGAGGGGAGAAGGAGATCCGGTGTGGGGAGGAGGCGTCTTGCCCTGGCTGCGGCGGCCGGCGAGAGTGGGGGACGGGTGGATGCGGAGAAGGGTGTCGGGGGAGGGGAGCCCCAAAGGTAGCGTGTGGAGGCTGCGGGTACGGGCGTCAGCTCTCTGACGTGCGGGTCCAGACGAGGTGCGGCCCACCTGTCAGTGGAGCTAAGTTCTGTTGGTGAGTGTGACGTTAGGGAGGCGCCGATGGGGTCGTGGCGGCGACCTGAGGAGGGAGGCAGTGTGGCGCCAGTGAGCGCTGGACGCGTGGCCCACGCTCGGGTTATAGGATTGGGATTGGGGAAGGTGGGGCCACTATGTCAGCGCGCACATGTTTTATCACCTTTTTTTTTCCAACGAACACATGATGTACCACAGAATTCACGATATTTTAAATTCAAACCAAATTAGATCGAACCGGGACTAATAGGTCTATCTTAGTCCCGGTTTGAGACACCAATCGGGATTAATTTTTTTTTCCCGAATTCAACCAGCTGTTTTGAATTTTTTTTTTGATTTTTGAAATTCAAAAAGATTCAAAATTCAGATTTTTTTAAAAAAATAGAAATATAAAAATTATGTCATATTTAGATTCCTCATATTTTATGATAATAATGGACATATTATTTGTTCAATTTTGATTTACATATTAAAAGATATGAATTATGCCATATTAAATGAATTAATGTCAAAAAAATAATAAAACACATTTTATTTTTATATTTATTCAATATTATGATTAGTTAGTCATTTTTGTATATTTAAATAATTATTTAGAATTCAAATTATAAAAATGCGTGCCCCACATAATGTATGAGTTGATATGATTAATAACATACTATAGACACAAGGTTACAAGTAGATTATAGGAAGGGGGTGGAAAGGAACCAAGATGTTAAGCGTGCTAGGGGTAGAGTAGTGTGAGGATGGGTGACCGACCGGAAAGTTTGACCAAAATTGGAATTTGAACAAAGACTAAGTGTGATTAAGAGGCTCCGGTGTGAGAGATTAACTAGTCCAACAAAGACTAAGTGTGAGGATGGGTGACCGACCGGGAAGTTTGACCAAAATTGGAATTTGAACAAAGACTAAGTGTGATTAAGAGGCTCCGGTGCGAGAGATTAACTAGTCCAACAATTCATAGATTCAAGAAAATTTTGAAAAAAAAATCGAAAAATAAAATCATTTTTTGAATTAAAAAATAGAAAAAACTTTTAGACCCGGTTCGTAAGTCCTACCAGCAGCGGGGCACGTGGTGACTCTTTAGTCCCGGTTCGTACCGGAACCGAGACTACCTTTAGTCCCGATTATTTAGTCCCGGATCCCGAACCGGGACTAAAGGACCAAATGAACCGGGACTAAAAACCCCTTTTCTACTAGTGAGAACAAAGCATGAGCATGAATGATCGTTCTGATTGCATTTTAGTGTAGCCCATACTGTAAATCAAGCAACACAACATGTGATTGCCAATCAAGCTAAGAATAAGCAACACAACACGTAATGGAGTAAGTGACCGGAAATCAATCAAAGAGTAAGCAACGCATGTTAAGTTAACTGTGAGTAGAAATCTATGAAATCCACAATTCTATTCATGAATTGTGACTGGAAATTTGCGAAATTCTCCATTCTATTCATGAACTGTGATGACAATATGAAATGCATAATAATCCGGAAACATGCGCCAATTAACCTCCTAAGAGATAATGCCATCGTCTCACCTCGCCAACTCCTTTGAGGATAGATGAACAAAATATCCCGGAAATTCAAAACGGTGCCCGGGCTCACCTGCTCCCGATTTTTTCGGGAGCAAAATTTTTTTTGAAAACTTTATTAAAAAATGCAAAAAAAATCATGCACGTACCTGACCATGGTCCGCACCATCGTGAAAATTTTCGCACCGAAATGTCATCGTATGCGCCCTGGGAAAAATGACAAAATTCTGACAAGAAATTCAAATTTTTGGATCTCACATGCTGTCCGAAATTTGTCATTTTTGTCCAGGGCGCATACGATGACATGTCGGTGCGAAATTTTTCACGGCGATGCGGACCATGGTCAGGTACGTGCATATTTTTTTCGCATTTTTTTTCAAACTTTTTGATTTTTTTACATTTTTTCGAAAAGTACCGGGAGGTGGTGAGCCCGGGAGCAGAAACGCCGCTCCCATCTATCCTAACTACACAAGGGTGTACTTTCTGACAATTAACATGTTTCTCGATGGCTCTCATTCTGAGGAAGTAAAGAATTTTTTTTGCACCACTTGGGCATCGGAGGCAAATATGTGCTCTGGCCACCAAGACCGATCTTTTGTGTTCCATGTGAAAAAATAACAAGAGAACCATGTATCATGTATGCATATATAGCTACAAAATACTAACTAGGAGGAGATCTGAGACTCATAGTGTAATATAAGCTCCGAATCCTTTCGGAACCTCTTGCGTCGAAAAAAAATTGTCCCGAGTGCCACCCCCACCGAAAGTAGACGTAAATAATAAGTTTGACATTAATATCACACAATAAAAAATGGGTAGCTACTGTCGGTACCGTCCACTATGTTTTCCAACCACCACAGTTGGTACCATCCACCACTATGGGCAACACACCCAGATTGCAAAAAATATCTCAAAAACTATCAAGTGATGGATTTGTTAAAGGAAAATTCATCGGCATTCGGCTGCATCTATTTTTTTGTTAAATAATCTTTCCCAATTTTTAAGAAAATAAACTGAAGAACCCATATTAATATATAGGCTCATGGACTTCTGTGATTAACCGTGGACATTCAAAAGTACCGAGACATGAATGTTGATGTACAATTAGTTGTAGAGTTTAATCTTTTCTATTGGTCAGTGCAGTTCTCTGAAAATTCTTTCCCTAAGCATAGGTCCATAGACTGTTGCGATAAAAAAAATTGTGAAGACACAACAACTCCATCCAGCTGCATCTTCCTAATTGTTGACAGTAAAAAAAATTCATGTATCACAAATCTCCCAGTCAGGGTAGCGCACAAGAGCCCCAAATGTAAAAGGGTTTTTGCCGACCATATTCTTAGAAACACCATTTAACCAATCGAATCCACAAAAATACCACTGCACCGTTAGTCCAACAATCAGTTCTTCCATTTCATAATTTCTCCACCATTAACATGTAGTAAGTTCTACCACTCGAGAGAGTTGTCACTGCAAAATTTTGGCACGATATATGCTAACAACTTTGGAGGTAAACACACCATTGATCTAATAACATGTCTAAAATGAGTAATTTGGTCACTAAGTTCACACGATGTAATGCGGTGGTCAAGTATCTCCGTGTTATGAACAAACCGGTCAAAATCATGACAACAGAGACAAGTGAGGGTGACATGGGCATGCTAATTGGGCAGATGACCAACAATGGTGACCCTTCTTTATCCAAATTTTGAGCATAAATCATGCAATGTTTTGGCCCCGGCAAGCCTCAACTCCCTCGAATAGCAAAAGTTATTGCAGACTGGCGGTGGAGAAATGACGGAATGACAAAATTGATTCTCGGGCTAATAGATCATTGACGTTTATGAGGATTAGGTTGGTCAAATGGTATTTCTGAGAGGTCATAGTGGCAGGAATGATAAAAACCCAATATAAAAAATTCTCTAAAAACATTCAAATTTCCAAAGAGGTCGGTCGATTAGAGCCCCCTCTTTCTAGAATTTACGACTACTACCTAAATAAATGTGTGTTTCTACATAGTAATGGGTTATTTTCTTGCGGACATGTGGGTTAAACGATATACATATCTGCCTTTTAAATTGAATCGTGTTATGCTAATGTTTTTCTTGTTTCTATTCAATTGCGTCGTGTGGGCATCACCCTGGCTGATGGTTTATTGATGCACAGGGCATCACCTTGGCCGTTTGTTATTTTGTTGCGATCCAAAATCAGTGAAATACTATGCAGATAAGAGGCCTTTTTTACGAGCGAAGAGAGTCCCGTCGCCTTGGGCCACCATCTATTTATAAACATCTTGTAAGTCGTCAGTTTGAAATAAATCGCAAATTAAATACCGAGGTTGTAACCCTCACCCGATTATAGCGATGATTTGCTAACTCGCATCCGTGGTTTTCCTCTCTTCCCCTTCGAAGGATTTTCACGTTAAAATCTACGTGTCTCCTTATGTTTGATCTCTTTTTCATCATTATATTGCATGTCGTTTATAACAGCTATGTTATGGCACATGGTTCCAAGGACGCACACACATCTTATTTCTATCTTTCTCTGGACATACGTGTTTCTTAAACCCGCAGGCACGTGTGTTAAGCTTTTTTCAGAAGATATGCATGTGGTCTCCTGGTTGGTTTGGTGAATGTTTGAGTCCATCACTATTCATACCGATGTCTGGTGGCCCAATAAAGTTTTTTTCAAATCATTGTCCTGACTGTTTGTACTACTAGTGGAGGTTTTCTATAGAACTGGTGTAGATGAACAGTCACCAATCTAAACTTTAATACTAGCAAAGAAAAGAAGACTATGTATCAAGACGTAGCGCAAATGCCACGAATTCATATACCAAAAAAGATACCAAAACACCCCCGAAAAATGCTCGGGAAACCGACTGAAAATGGATGGAAAAAGGAACAAGAATTTCCCTCCCTCCAACGCAGGGCAGGTCTGAAAGAACATCTATCAGTTTTGGTGATATAATGACAACACATTTTGTGGGCTAATCATGTTCGTTAAAGTGTCTTGTCAGGTTTTTTAGCTGGTTAGGCCTAGAAGGTGAAAAGATCGAGGACGAGATCGAAGATGGAGAAGAGAATCGCTTTTGAGTGGTTTTCTACCCTTGCAGGACCGGAAGTTCCGGCCCTTGGGCCGGAAGTTCCGGCTTTTGGCCGAAAGTTCCGGCCAAGCAAGAAATCGACTAAGCCATTTTTGGGATTCCTCTCTGGAGGGGTCCCGGAACTTCTCCTCAGAAGTTCCCTTCGGAAATTTCCGGTGGCCCGGAAGTTCCGGCCACCAGGCCGGAAGTTCCGGCCCTGGAAGTTTTCCGGTGGAATTTTGGCAAAGTCCTTTTGGGTTTTCCTCTCGGGAGGGGTCCCGGAGGTTTTGGACGGAGATTCTCCCCAGAGATATCCGACCCACCGGAAGTTTCGGCCCCTGGCCGGAAGTTCCGGTACATAACACCGGAAGTTCCGGCCCCTCGCTTCTCCAATGGCCAGAATTCCTAGAGGGGTATAAATACCCCTGCACCTACCTTGGTTCACTCAGTTCTTGCAACTCTCTCTCCTCCATTACAAGCAAAAGCTCAAATCTAAGAGATCTCTCAATCCCTCCACCCAAACTCGTTGATTTTTGGAGGATTGAAGGAGAAGGCCCCGATCTACAGCTTCACTAAGCCGTTCGTCATTTCCCCCTCATTCACTTGAGGGATTTCGTTTCTAGGGTTAGCATGGTGTTACCCTAGATTTTCTTGCTTACTACTTGTTGTAATTGTGACAGATTGGTTGATTTGGGAGCCCCCAATTAAGTTGTGGGTGTGTGCCCCAAGAATGTTGTAAAGGCTCCGGATTCTGCCTCGAAGGATTCCGATAGTGGAAGGTGAACCAAACCTTTGGGTGCGGTTCATCGGAGAATAGGGTGAGGCCTTTGTGGCATCTTGAGTAGGCCTCTTGTGGCGAACTCACACCCCTCGAACGAGATGTACTCCCTTAACAAGGAGGAACTCGGGAATACATCCTTGTCTCCGCGTGCTTCTACTTTCGGTTGTCTTTACTTGTATCGTGTTTACTTGCCTAGTTGTAGTAGCTTGCTTGTCATATAGGTAAATTCACCGTAGTTGCATATCTAGAGAATTTATCTTTGTGTCAACCCTAAAATCGAAAAAGAATTAAAATTTGGTGTAGCACCTATTCACCCCCCCCCCCCCCTCTATAGGTGCCCATACGATCTTTTCAATTGGTATCAGAGCCTTGGCTCATTTTTTTAGGCTTCACCGCCTAAGAGAGTATGGCACCCGAGAGTGGAGAGGCGGAGGCCCGTATTAGCGGAGTCTTCATGGATGAATTCAAGAAATTGGAGGCATCCATGGATGCTCGAATGGAAGAGTTGCGCAGAATGATGGCACAACTCTTAAATGCTAATAAATCCCCCGCACCTCCCTCCCATGAGGTTAACGCTTTCGCTACTCAAGTTGAGGAGGGTGAAGCATCTAAAGAATCCCATTATAAAATTGATGGTGAGAAGGAGGAGTACCATGGGGTTCCATTTAAGTACTCCATCGACCCACCTATCCCGCACCCTCATATAAACAATAAGGGTGAACCACCTAGGCTTAATCCATCTTGTTTTTCTAATTGGCAATTTCTTATGAGATCTTATGTCAAGAGCGCTTCGATCGAGCTATGGAGAATCATTGAGGTTGGATTCAAGGCCGTCGACCCAAACAACATGACAAGAAGAGAAATTGTGGATTGCCAACTCAATGAATTGGCTCTCAACATGATTCAAACTGCCGTGGGAGAAAAGCACATGACCCACATCGAGCTTGCCACCACCGCCAAAGAAGCTTGGGAGACTCTCACCGAAGAGTTTGTCGGCAATGAGAGCATGAAGAGGAATAGGTTTGAAGCCTTGAGCAACCTAGCCGAGGGATTTTTCATGGTAGATGGTGAAGATCATGAAGACATGTATCGAAGGCTCAAAACCATTGCCACTCAATTTAGAGCCCTTGGGGCAACCTATGTGGATGATGCTTGGATCAAGAGGAAGTATGTGAGTGCCCTCATGCCTTTCGAATCCATCGACTTGAAGAGCCTCCAAGGAAGACACAACTATCACCTCATGTCATCTAATGAAGTCATGCAAGAGATGGCGGCATTCAAGGTGGCCACCAAGAACGCCGAAGACGCTCGAGCCCGGGCCATTGGAATGCACAAAGGAACTTCGCTTGCTTTGAAGGCCAAAGTTGTGGTGCAAGACGATGATGATGAGACTCAAGAAGATGTTTCACATTGGCATTCCAAAGAGCTTGAAGATACTCTCAAGGACTATTCGGCTCTCACATCTAAAGTCTTTTGGAAGAGTCCGTCCAAGGCAAGGGAACTTGTTAACAAGTCAAGTGGAAGGAAGGAGGGTGGCCAAAGGGTTCGTTCTTGCTACAATTGCCAAGATCAATATCACTTTGTGGCCGAATGTCCGTTTGAGAATCGTGAACATCATGGAGGGAAGCTTGTTCGCAAGGACAAGTCAAATGACACCCACAAGAAACCATTCTTCAAGAAGAATGCCATCAACAATAAGCCCCAAGAATTGTGTTGCTTACGCAAGAAGAGTACTCATCCGGGGAAGAATAAGAAGAAACCTCAAGTGGAGTTGCCGCCATTGCCATAGCATCTTCATCATCTCCTTCCCTCTTTGAATCCCCCAATGAGAATGTCTCCACCTCCTCCGCAAGATGTCTCATGGCCAAGACCGACGAGGTATCATCCCCTTCATCTCCTAAGACTATGAGTAATATGGATGATGCTACTAGTCTTAAAATTAAAGAGGAAATAGTTGCTTTCGATCATTTCATAACTAACTTGCATGGTGAAACCAAGAAGCATGTTGAGGCTCTTATGAGTCAATATGGTGAAGCTCAAGAGATGGTTGAGATCAAGGGCAAGATTGAAAGAGAGGATGCTATGAAAATTGCATCCTTGAAAGACAATCTTGAAGAAGAGCATGAGCTTAGGGTTTCTCGTGAGGAACAACTAGAATCTATAGAAGAGTCAAATGATTTAATTGTTGCTAAACTCATTAAAGAATGTGACCATGCAATTGCTAAATACAAAGCATGTAAGAAAGAAAAGGTCGAGCTTAGTGATGGTCATTCTAGACTAACCGAGGAGCTAGAGAAACTTTCCAAGGCTCACAAGGCATTGGAGAGTGAACACTGTACCCTTACTAAGTCATATGAACAACTTCAAGCTCAACCGTCTAAAAATAATGTTCCTAGTTCCTCCACTCCCATTACTTGTGATCATGCAAATATCATTGAGGAAAATGCTAGGTTGAAGATCAATCTTGCTAAGGCCATCTCTCTAGGTAAGAAACCTTTTGTTACTCCACAGAAAGGGAGAGTTGGTGTCGGGTTTGTTGAGGAGGAAAATAAGAAGGAGAACTTAATGAAAGATGCAAGGGCACCTCTAGCAAAGAAGATCCCTCAAGCCAAGAAGGTCAACATTGCTAGTGGTGGTGCCACAAGTGGCAAAACCACTAGTGATGACTTTGCGGGAAAATCTAACCCCCACTACATTTTATATGTTGATTATTATGGGGATATCTATGCTAAGGTTTTTGGTCCTAGAAATGTTCCTATTGCTCATTCTATTTGGGTTCCTAAGACCCTTGTTGCTAACAAAAGAGGACCCATTGCAAAATGTGGACCTAAATCAAAGCAATGATTTCTTGTAGGACTATGCTTCCGGTGGGTCAAAATGGGTCCTTGATAGTGGATGCACAAAACATATGACCGGAAGCAAGGATATAATGACGAAGATGAGACCAAATCTAAATGAAGCAACCGTCACTTATGGAGATCGATCAAAAGCCGAGGTATTGGGTTTTGGCAAGGTGGTAATTGCTAGGGATATCACTCTAGTGAATGTCATGCTTGTCAAATCCCTTGGTTATAACTTACTTTCCGTTCGTGCACTTAATAAGATGGGCTTCGCCGTCTTTCTTGATATTGATGTTGTGGTACTCTTGTGGAGCAAGACTCTAAAGGTCGCTTTCGTTGGGTACGTCGAGGATGATTTGTTTGTGGTTGAATTTTCGGGGAAAACCACTTCAAATTCGATGTGTCTATTCGGAAAGGCCGACAAGGGTTGGTTGTGGCATCGCCGCCTAGCCCATGTCAACATGAGAACTTTGCAAAGTCTTCACAAGGGTAGCCACATTCTCAGACTAAAAGAAGATGTCTCTTTTGCCAAAGATCTTGTAGGGCATGTGTTGAAGGCAAGATGCATGATTCTCCCCATCCTTGCAAGACTATTATTTCATCCAAGAGGATCTTCACTAGTAGAAAAAGGACCTTTGGTCCAGTGCCCCGTTTAGCTCTAGTCCCGGATTTGTTTCGGACCGGGACTAGAGGGGGGGGGGACTAGTCCCGGGTCAGCGGCTACGCGGCCGGCACCCTCTAGTCCCGGGTCGTGGGGACCCTCTAGTCCTGGTTCGTGAAACGAACCGGGACTAGAGGGTTGCGGCAGGCCGCACACTACTAGGGAAATGGTCATTAGTGGCGCACCATTATTGGATTTCTGTGGCGCATCCAGGAAATGGGGGGATGCGCCACAGAAGTCTCGCCACTAAAATATATTTCTGTGGCGCATCTCCACAGTGCGCCACAGAAATACCGAGATTCTGTGGCGCACGAGAAAAAGTGCGCCACAGAAATATTTCTGTGGCGCATCAGCCACCAATGCGCCACAGAACTATATGCGCCACAGAAAAACAAAAATATGCGCCACAGAATAATTTAAATGTATTTTCAGTTTTCTGCTGCCTGCTATACAAATACCGGTATATTACAGAAAATACAGGTATATTACAGGAAACAGAAAATACAGGTATATCACATTACTTAGAGCCCGAGATACACAATTTTTACACAAGTATGATCCAAAAGTTCATCGTGTCACACAATAATTACAAGTGCCGAATTTTTAACATCGTTTTACACATTACAAAGGAATAGGTCACACCGCCTAACTATGATCCGTGATGATGGTGAGGAAGAGCGGGGAGGACGATCATGGATCCTTCTTCTTTGTCGGTGCCGGTAACGGTTTGCAGCCCTCTTTCGTCGTCCATGTCCTGGTGTCCAACTGAGCCTCTAGGATTTCTTCGATCTCCCTCTTAGGCAACCCTGTAGATGGATTGGGATATAAATAGATTGATTAATAATACAAATCTAAGTGGACAAGTCTATAATAAAGAAAACAAAGAAGCACTTATTGCTACCTCTGATGTTGTGTAAGGACCCCCGATGATTGGTGACATCTTCGACGATGATTCGTGATAACTGCACCTGGATGCGATGGAAGTCTTCTCTAAGATCGGCATCGGTGATCGCCCCCGCACATTTGGTCCATTCTTGGAGGCTAGATGGCAACTTCAATTTCTCAGCATCCCGGACAAACCCTTTAAGGTGATGGAGGGCGTAGAAGGCCTCCTTCACGCTGCCAGACTTCTGCTTGATGCAGCAGAACTCGGTCACATGCTTGAACCGGTGTGTGCCGTCATTGCTCAAAACTTGTTGCTTCTTTTCGAAGGGGCCTCCCTTTTTGGCGTAGCCCTCGAGAGCCTCATCGAGAACACCCTTTAACTTGGTGTAGTCTTTCTTCATATCCAAACTCCCCGAGTCGAGATAAGTGGCACTGGACCACCTCGGGTTCAGGACGACGAGTGTGCAGTACTTGTTCCTGCTCAACACAATTGAAACGAAATGTTGGAAAGGATCAGCAATGAAACAAATCTACAAGAAAGCATAAGTTACGACGGCAGCGAGCGGATGTGTACTTACTCGGGAAAGAAAGGCAGAAGAATGTTGTTCTTCCTCTTGTTGGTCAGCATGAAACTCCGGAGGTACTCTATCGCCTTGGTCCGTGTCGCTGATCCTTCCACCAGCTGGCAGTCACGCATATAGTAGGGATCCGCTACCGCGACGGACTGGGTATTATCTCTCTTGATCTTCATCGACATATCAAGCGCGTATAGGCGGACCAAGTTATAGTCCAGCCGTCTAGAGTGAAAGAGATTGAAGATGTCCTCGTACGCGATGAAGAACGGATTCGCGGGGGCATCATAGATGAAGTCCAAGTCCATTGGCACCCTGACCGTGAACACCGGGTAATTTGGGTCCTTGTCTTGAATAAGGAGGCGCTCTAGCACCAAGACAGATTCATGCAAAGCGTGCATGGATCCACGTGCGAGGCAGAGTAGCTCCGGAGGCAGTATCGCTTTACCAGCTTCATGAACCCGGGTCAAGCCAACAACCGCACGGGGTGATACCGTGTCTTCATGACCCCGGATAGTCTTAGGAGCTGGCTGGCTCGCAGAGGCGCCTGGCCCCCTCTTTCTCTTCTTGTTCTTGTTCTTCTTCTTCATCTCCGGGGATGGTGAGGGTGGTTGGGGTGCGGACTCCGGGAAAACCGTCTTACGTAGTGTACCAGGGCTGAAAATGGTAGACGGTAATTTGCGTGGAGGTTGATCGCCGGCCTCCGGAGGCGTGTCTTGAGATAAACCCTGGAAGTCCAGGCGCTGCGTGCATGTACTGGGACGAGCAGCTTGATCGCCTTGAGCGCGGAAGGGTTCTTCATCCACAGGAGGCATGTACATGTCCATGCTGGCACCAGTGTTGAGGTAGCCCTCGACGTCGACATTATCACCATCATCGTCGTTGGCACCAAGTTGAGGTGCATTGGCAGCGCCTTTGGATGGTTGCGGTACAGGCGCTCCCAACAGTTTTTGGTGGCGACTGCTGGTGGCGACGACCGTCGGTTCCTTCTGGGTGGCGGTGATGGCTGCAGGCTTCGAGGAGGGCCGAACGATCGGGGGCCTCGAGGGCCGAACGATCGGGGGCCTCGAGGTGGCGCCGGTGCTGCGCCTTAACCCTAGAAGTCCAGTCCCAAGACGAATCTGGGTCTTCGGCCATGTCATCGGCCACTTGATGCAATCTTTAAGGACCATGTGATCCTCGTCGGCTCCCGGAGGTTGAATGGGGGGCTCGACGTCGCGAAACTCAGGCACTATCGTAACCAACCTGACCCTCATCACGTCCTCGTCCATTTTACTGTGGTGCATATCGCGGCTCATTGGTTGTACGACAGTGCCCTGAGCACAGTCCTTCAACTCGCCGCCGGGCACCAACCTATGCAGTAGTATGCAAGGCATGTCCTGAGTCAAAACATGTTGGACATCATGAGATGGCAGTCATCATAGGCATAGTTATAGAAGATTCTGCGGACTAACTAATTAGTTACCTGGGTGATGGCGTCGAGCTCGGCAACTGTCGAGACAAGGGCGTCGGTGCCGGCGGCCTTCCTATCATTCTCCGGCCGCTCGGTTGCATTATGAAGAACAGCCGCCGCCGGCTGCGGCTCGATATCTTTCGAGGTAGGGGGCGTCGTTGCGTTGGGCTGTGGGGTCGTCAGGTCCGGCGACACGTTTTGGTTCATGATGGAGTTGCTGCCGCTGACACTGGGCACGTATATCGGCCCCTGTCGACCAGCCGCATTCCAAGCAGCTAACCCCTCCACCAACCCAGGGGGTAAGAAACTTTTCAGCCTCTCGTCCACTAACCGCTCAACCGTGGTGGAGTCCACTTTTTGATTCTCCAGTGTCTCCACCTTTTTTCTTAGCTCCACAACCTCGGCTTTATCCTTACTTGGCCTCCTCCTCTCCTTTTTCGTCTCGGCGTCCGAGTGGTAGTAGTTGATGAACTTCATGCTCGTACCGAAGCCGGACACACGGCCAGCTGACGTCGGCGGCATCGACAGGGGCCTACCCTTGTAGGCGTTCGTCGCCCTGTTGAAAGTCGTGTCCCACGGCTCTGTCGACCCCTGGGACGACGGGCCGCCGGCCTCAGCGTCAGCCTTCAACTCTGCCTCCTGCAGACAAATTAGGCATTAATTTATTTGGCTTCGTTATCTAACTAGATCAACGCAATGGACTTTGAGATATCCACGGTAATTAAATTCCTTACCAGATACTTCTCAAAATCCTTCACGGCGGTATCGTCGGTAACAAATTCCCCCGTGGTCATGTCCAGATAGTAGCGGGACCGGACAAAGAACCTCGTCTGCTCGTCCGTGATTTTTTCCCACGGGTTCTCTTTTCCGAGACGTGCATACTCGGCATCCTCCTTGTCCCAAATGGGCTTCTTTCCTCGGTAACCGCCGCTTCCACAACGGTGGTTACCTATGTTTTGCTCCCGCATGTCCTTCCCCCACTTGGTCCATTTTTTAGCCTCCTCAGTTCTTAAGAACAACTTGAATTCCTCGAACTCTTCTTGGTCGAGCATCGGCTCTTTGGCTTTTATCTCCTGCCAGCTGAGACCCTTCTCAATCTTCCGCTTCACCCGGTGTTTCCAGCTGCTCAAGGCGGTGCTCATCTTTGAGATGGCTAAACTGTCCACCTTTTTGTTGAACGGCTCCGGGAATGTGTACCGTTGGTGAAGCTTCTGGAGGAGGACGTCGCGCAAAGCCTTATTGGCCGTGCTTCTGATGTCCTTCGTGTTGATGGACACGCTTTCCCGGAGGATGCACCCTAGTTGCATGCTGTACCCTTTGGCATTGGCCTTAGGCGCCACTGGTAGGCCACTTGGCGTGACCTCGGTGAAATGGTCTGTGATGTTGGCGAGCACTTGAGGTGTCCTATCCCTCCTTTCCTTATTCTGATTCGGAGCGGTCGGGTCGACACCACCATCCGTGTGGTCGCCGCCATCAGTGGTGTCATCCTCATGGCCGCCACTAGCAGCTCCATCGGTGGTTTCGGCGTCGTCGCCCTCCAGGGCGTCTTGCTCATCGTCAGCACGGTCGCCACTAGCAGCTCCGGCGGCGGCGGCCTCCTCCAACTCTTGGGACGCTTCCCAGAACGACTTGTTGGCGTCTCTAGCTATTTCTTCGACGCTCATCTTCTTAGAAGGTCCCGCGGAGTCCGACATGTTTGCACTTAATTAAAAAAGACAAAAAGTTAGTACAACAGAAATATAAGAAAAAAAATCAATTAATTAAGTACTAGGATACCCCGGCCCATGCATTAGTCGCAATACCCCATATGTCCCTTTTTTAGCAGAGTCATGCCAAAATTCACGAAAAATTTCGGCATGACCTTTGCTAAAAAAGGGACATATGGAGTACCCGAATTTGCCGGAACGGAAGTTAATCAACGTTCCGGCAATCTCAAGGGCCTCTCGGGGTACCTGCAAGCATTTCACAAAAAATCCACATCTCCGGCCGGCATCTCCACGACACGATGGTCGGAGCACAAACAACCACAACAATCTCCACGACACGATGGTCGGAGCACAACAACCACGACACGATGGTCGTGGACACATATCCTCATGCACATATACATCACCACATCCACATCCACATCGAGGGAGAGAGGAACTACCTCGGGTAGGGAAGGGAGGCTCGGGTCCGAGATCGGCGTGGTGGAGGTGCTCCTCGTGGCGCTGCAATAAATTAACAAAACCATGATTTAGCAAGCAACAAAAAAAGTACCAATAGCACTAGCACTAACCTAGCACTAGCACTAACCTAGCACTAACAGCAAGCAACTATGCACTAACCTAGAACTAGCAACTATGCACTAACCTAAACATCTACTGCATTTTTCCATATAACAACATATATCAAGCACCTAGCACTAACCTAAACATCTACTGCATGCACTAACATTTTTTTTCTCAATTTTTCATCTCAACTAACAGCAACCAGCACTAAAAGCAATTATCAGCAACGCTACTAGCAATCAACAACAGAAATCAAACAGCCAAACAACTTGGGTGCAGCAGTTCGGTAGGGGAATTTCTACAAACACCTTGGGTGCAGCAGTTCGGTAGGGGAGGGAGGAGGGGGAAAGGAAGCACCTCGGGGAGGGGAGGGAGGGGAGGTTGTCGAGCGCGGTGTAGAGGTCGTCGCCGGTGTGGAGGGAAGGGAGGTGCGAGGGTGGGAGGTCTTCGTCGGCGGCGCCACGCGGGGGCCGAGTGTGCGGTTCGGGCAGGGGCGGTGCGGGCGTGGCGGTGGAGGTGCTCCTGGCCGTCAGTGGCGGGGCAGGTAGAGCGCGGTGGAGTGGCGGCGAGGACGTGCGGTGGTCGTCGAGCGCGCGGGCGGGAGCTGCCGGCGGCGAGGACGCGGTGGTGGTCGTCTCGAGCGCGCGAAAATTTGGGACTTAGCCGTTTTCGCGATGTGAGGGAGGCGCGTTGGCGGACCCACATGTAAGTGGGCGCGATAGAATTCTGTGGCGCACCGCGGGAAGGGTGCGCCACAGAAAGGAAGGATTCTGTGGCGCACCGCGGGAAGGGTGCGCCACAGAAAGGAAGGATTCTGTGGCGCACTGTTGGAGGAGTGCGCCACAGAAATGCGCGATATTTTTTTTTCTTTTCAAAAAATAAAGTTTTGGTTAAATTTAAAGAAGAACACACACATATTTGTTAATATTTGTAAAGAAAGAATGTACACCTTTAGTAGGTATAATACAAAAAAAATTGGTTAAATTTAAAGAAAGAACACACACATATTTGTTATTCTTTTTAATGATATTTTTTTCTTTTCAAAAAATAAAGTTTTGGTTAAATTTAAAGAAAGAACACACACATATTTGTTAATATTTTTAAATAAAGAATATACACCTTTAGTAGGTATAATACAAAAAAAATTGGTTAAATTTAAAGAAAGAACACACACATATTTGTTATTCTTTTTAATGATATTTTTTTCTTTTCAAAAAATAAAGTTTTGGTTAAATTTAAAGAAAGAACACACACATATTTGTTAATATTTTTAAAGAAAGAATAGACACCTTTAGTAGGTATAATACAAAAAAAATTGGTTAAATTTAAAGAAAGAACACACACATATTTGTTATTCTTTTTAATGATATTTTTTCTTTTCAAAAAAAAAGTTTTGGTTAAATTTAAAGAAGAACACACACATATTTGTTAATATTTTTAAAGAAAGAATATACACCTTTAGTAGGTATAATACAAAAAAAATTGGTTAAATTTAAAGAAAGAACACACACATATTTGTTATTCTTTTTAATGATATTTTTTTCTTTTCAAAAAATAAAGTTTTGGTTAAATTTAAAGAAAGAACACACACATATTTGTTAATATTTTTAAATAAAGAATATACACCTTTAGTAGGTATAATACAAAAAAAATTGGTTAAATTTAAAGAAAGAACACACACATATTTGTTATTCTTTTTAATGATATTTTTTTCTTTTCAAAAAATAAAGTTTTGGTTAAATTTAAAGAAAGAACACACACATATTTGTTAATATTTTTAAAGAAAGAATAGACACCTTTAGTAGGTATAATACAAAAAAAATTGGTTAAATTTAAAGAAAGAACACACACATATTTGTTATTCTTTTTAATGATATTTTTTTCTTTTCAAAAAATAAAGTTTTGGTTAAATTTAAAGAAAGAACACACACATATTTGTTAATATTTTTAAAGAAAGAATAGACACCTTTAGTAGGTATAATACAAAAAAAATTGGTTAAATTTAAAGAAAGAACACACACATATTTGTTATTCTTTTTAATGATATTTTTTCCTTTTCAAAAAAAAAGTTTTGGTTAAATTTAAAGAAAGAACACACACATATTTGTTAATATTTTTAAAGAAAGAATAGACATCTTTAGTATGTATAATACTAAAATTCATATGCTGCCACACTTTTGAATTTCTGCACAGGAGTTCTGTGGCGCATCTGTGGCGCACGCCGCTGGATGCGCCACACAAATGGCTCCTTCAATTTTTTGTGCCGGGGCCCACCCTTATTTCTGTGGCGCATAGGTGCAGCTGCGCCACAGAAACAAAATTGTTTGTGGCGCATCCGTAGCCATGCGCCACAGAAAAGGTGTGGTAGGATGCAATACAGCCGTGGGTTGTGGGGCCCACTCGTTTTCTGTGGCGCATGTACACTCGTGCGCCACAGAATAACACATTTCAGTGGCGCACCTCTTATATATGCGCCACAAAAAGGAAAGTATTTCTGTGGCGCACCTACAGAGATGCGCCACAGAATATATTCTGTGGCGCACGTCAACTTTAGTGCGCCACAGAATAGCTATCCACCTATAGCTAGTTTCCTAGTAGTGGCAGCTGAGGTGGGGGCCAGCGCGATACCCTTTAGTCCCGGTTCGTAGCACGAACCGGGACTAGAGGTCCTCTGCTCTATATCATCTTCTTCCTGCCCGAGTTCAAATCTCATATCACCATTTTTCTCCTCTCTATCTCCTCTCTAGTTCAAATTCATCCACATCTTTTCCACGATTTTTCAAGATTAAGGGCGCCCCATATATCCAAGAGTTCTAATAGGTTAGAAACTTCATCCTCCCGGAGCTCAAGTTCATCCCCATTGCTAGTTTTGCTACTCATTTCATTTCTATTGCTAGCTAGGTGTTTGATGAAATGCCTAAGTTAGTTTAGCTCAAATTCTAGGTTAGTTGTGTAATTCCATTGCTAGTTTATTTGTGTTATATGCAATTTGAGCGCACATGAAAGTATGATTTGTTGATTTTAGTGCCGTCCCGTCCCTGTCATTGTCCTGACCGCCGTGGGTCGTCCGCGCCGCCCCGTCGTCGGCACCAGCTTGGTGAGTCTCTTGTTTTTATCTTTTTTTTGAAGAATTTTTTTAATTGTATGATTTAGATGCATAGTTATTAGTTGTGTAGTTTTTTACTTCTATGTCTGTTTGTTATATGTATAGTGTCATGGTTTTGATATCCGTCCCCGTCGGCCCGCGTCCTCTCTATGATTCAGATGTGGTATATTATCTTTTATAACTATTTGTTTAATTTCGTGTTTATAATAATTATGCCGAACAACACTTGACATATATATATTCTTATCTAGGAGGTAGTTGAACCGGAAATTCCAACCGACTCTGTTGTCGAGATGCTAAATTTATTTGACAAAGAAAACAATAAATTGAAAGAAAAATTGAAAAGAAGTGAAGAAGAGAAGATGGAATTGGAGTTGTATCTTGCCGATGTCGTCCATGATCACAAGATTAAGATGGATGCAATGCGCTTGAAGATTAGAAACATTAGAAACTATGCCATTAATAGAGAGGCTTGGTATCATTATGCTGTTGGATCAATGGTTACCTTAGTTGCGATTTTGATCGCATTTGTTGTTGCATTTAAATGCATTACATAGTTTAATTTTATGTTAATTTCAATGTATGTTTTAATTATGAGAACTATGTATTACATTTGGTCAGTACTCTACTTTGGTTTTAATATGATGAACTTGTATTGATTAATTTGGTCACTTCTCTGTTCATGATGTTGTGTGTAATGATGTTTTCCCTTCTTATGCACAAAAGGTGCTCGATGAACCGGCAATGGATGTACGATGACCGACTCTCTATCGAGTACATTCAAGGCCTGCGATCTTTTCTCAATGTGGCTGAGGCAAACACGCGGAATGGTTTTATGTGTTGTCCATGACGTGTCTGTCGGAATGAGAAGGATTACTCTTCCTCAAAAACCCTTCACATCCACCTTATTAAGTCCGGTTTCATGTCCGGCTATAATTGTTGGACCAAGCACGGAGAAAAAGGGGTAATGATGGAAGACAACAAAGAAGAAGAGAACGATGACAACTATAATTCTATGTTCCCTGAATACGGTGGTAATGCAAGGGGGGAGCTGAGGATGAAGAGACACCAGATGAGCCCATGGTAGATGATGATCTTCGTCGGGCCATCGTTGATGCACAGAGAGAAGCAGAAAGTGCAAATGAGAAGTTGAAGTTGGAGCGCATATTAGAGGATCACAAAAAAAGTTGTACCCAACTTGCGAAGATGGCAACACAAAGCTCGGTACCACACTGGAATTGCTGCAATGGAAGGCAGAGACTGGTTTATCTGACAAGGGATTTGAGAAGTTACTGAAAATAATGAAGAAGAAGCTTCCAAAGGATAACGAATTGTCTGACAGTACGTATGAAGCAAAGAAGGTTCTCTGCCCTCTAGGATTAGACGTGCAGAAGATACATGCATGCATTAATGACTGCATCCTCTATCGTGGTGAGGAGTACGAGAATAAGAATGAATGCCCGGTATGCGGTGCATTGCGGTATAAGATTAGACGAGATGACCCTGGTGATATTGAGGGCCAGCCCCCCAGGAAGAGGGTTCCTGCCAAGGTGATGTGGTATGCTTCTATAATACCACGGTTGAAACGTTTGTTCAGAAACAAAGAGCATGCCAAGTTGTTGCGATGGCACAAAGAAGACCGCAAGAAAGACGAGATGTTGAGACACCCCGCTGATGGGTCGCAGTGGAGAAAAATCGATAGAGAGTACAAGGACTTTGCAGATGACGCTAGAAACTTAAGGTTTGGTCTAAGTACAGATGGCATGAATCCTTTTGGGGAGCAGAGCTGCAGTCATAGCACCTGGCCTGTAACTCTATGTATCTATAACCTTCCTCCTTGGTTGTGCATGAAGCGGAAGTTCATTATGATGCCAGTGTTGATCCAAGGCCCGAAGCAACCCGGCAACGACATTGATGTGTACCTAAAGCCACTAGTTGAAGAACTTTTACAGTTGTGGGGCGAAAAAGGTGTACGTGTGTGGGATGAGAACAAATAACATGAATTTGACCTACGAGCGCTGCTCTTCGTAACCATTAATGATTGGCCTGCTCTTAGTAACCTTTCAGGACAGACAAACAAGGGATACAATGCATGCACGCACTGTTTAGATGAGACTGATAGTACATATTTGGAGAAATGTAAGAAGGTTGTGTACCTGGGCCATCGTCGATTTCTTCCTTCTAAGCATCCCGTAAGAAAGAAATGCAAGCCTGTCCGCCGTACTGGTCATGATATATTTGGTATGGTCAAGAATCTAGAAGTGATCTTTGGAAAGGGTCCTGGCGGTCAATCTGTTCCGAATGACGCCACCGGACACGCGACCCTGTGGAAGAAGAAATCAATATTTTGGGAGCTACCCTATTGGAAAGTCCTAAAAGTCCGCTCTGCAATCGATGTGATGCACGTGACGAAGAATCTTTGCATGAACCTGCTAGGACATTTGGGCGTGTATGGGAAGACAAAAGATACGCCGGAAGCACGTCAGGACTAGCAACGTATGAAAGACCCAGACGACCTGCATCCAATGAAGACGGATAAAGGAGGTCTAAGTCCTGACAACTACACTCTTACGAAAGAAGAGAAGGAAATATTTTTTGAAGTCCTGAGCAGTATGAAGGTCCCGTCTGGCTTCTCGTCAAATATAAAGGGAATAATAAATATGGCCGAGAAAAATTTCCAGAACCTAAAGTCTCATGACTGCCACGTGCTTATGACCCAATTGCTTCCGGTTGCATTGCGGGGGATTCTACCGGAAAATGTTCGACTACCCATTGTTAAGCTATGTGCATTTCTCAATGCAATTTCTCAGAAGATAATCGATCCAGAAATTCTACCAAGGTTACAAAGGGATGTGGTTCAATGTCTCATTAGTTTTGAGTTGGTGTTCCCACTATCCTTCTTCAATATTATGACGCATCTACTAGTACACCTAGTCGAAGAGATTGCCATTCTGGGTCCTGTATTTTTACACAATATGTTCCCCTTTGAGAGGTTCATGGGAGTCTTGAAGAAATATGTTCATAACCGTGCTAGGCCAGAAGGAAGCATCTCCAAAGGCTATGGAACAGAGGAGGTCATTGAGTTTTGTGTTGATTTTATTCCCGACATTAAGTCTATTGGTCTTCCTGAATCGCGGCATGAGGGGAGACTGAGGGGAAAAGGCACTCTAGGAAGGAAATCAATAATATGTAGGGACGGGCATTCTTTCACTCAAGCGCACTACACAGTTCTACAGAATTCCACCTTGGCGGCTCCGTATATCGAGGAACACAAGAATATTGTACGCTTCAACAACCCCGGGAAGCCTGACTACTGGATTAGACATGAACACATGTAGACTTTCGGCGGTTGGTTGCAAACACATCTCAACAATAACAACACTATTGAAGATCAGCTGTACTTGTTGTCCAGGTCATCATCTTCGACTATATGGACTTTCCAAGGGTACGAGATAAACGGGAATACATTTTACATGTTCGCCCAAGATAAAAATAGCACCAACCAAAACAGTGGTGTCCGCTTTGATGCAACAAACAACAATGGGTCACAGGACACATACTACGGTTACATAGAGGAGATATGGGAACTTGACTATGGACCTACTTTTAAGGTCCCCGTGTTTCGGTGCAAATGGGTCAAGCTGACAGCAGGCGGGTTAAAGGTAGACGAGCACTACGGAATGATAACAGTGGACCTCAACAATCTTGCATACTTAGACGAACCATTCGTCTTAGCCAATGATGTGGCTCAGGTTTTCTATGTGAAGGACATGTCTAGCAAACCGAGAAAAAATAAGTAAAAGAATACATCAGATGATGAGCCAAAGAAACATCGTGGGAGTGGAGGACAGGACAGACATGTCAGAAGATTATGATAAGTTTCATGAAATTCCGTCCTTCGCAGTGAAGGATGACCCAAGTCTCCTGTTAATTAATGAAGATGCTCCATGGTTACGACGCAGAAAAAACCCAAACACTAGATAGAGATGTTGTGATGTGTAATAATGTATTAAACCTATTATGTAACTTCACCGTTGGATGTATGCAGGGAATCTGAATTATTTCTATTCGGTCGATGAACTGAAGGATTCCCCGTCAAATGCACACGGTTTCCCCGTCATACAGCCCAACGGTGGCTCGTGAGTGCCTGCATATCAAATGCACCGTTGGGCTGTATGACGGGAATCCGAATGATTTGTATTCGGTCGATGAACTGAAGTATTTTGTAGATAGAACAAAACGGGCATTCGATCCAAGCAGCGGCAAGACTTCTCTGATGATCTGCAACCGTCCCAACAAGTGTTGGGGATATACCAGATCATCAAAGAAGCCCTTGCCGCTGGTTCCCAAAAGTATTACATATCATCACAGTTGATGGCTGTGAAGTGTACTCCTGCCTCTCTTATAGACATTCCTCTCCGAGTGACTCCCTCCGGTTGGATATTTATATCTGGCAACTCTTCACCTTTTTAGTCCCGGTTGGTAACTGGAACCGGGACTAAAGAAACACACGATCCATGTGCTTCTGATCCAACGACTCACAAGCGCTCTAAAGAAACACACGATCCGTGTGCTTCTGATCCAACGGCTCACAAGCGCTCTAAAGAAACACACGATCCGTGTGCTTCTGATCCAACGGCTCACAAGCGCTCTAAAGAAACACACGATCCGTGTGCTTCCGATCCAACGGCACACAAGCGCTCGAAAGAAACACACGATCCGTGTGCTTCCGATCCAACGGCACACAAGCGCTCGAAAGAAACACACGATCCATGTGCTTCTTCCAGATGGAGCATACTACATCTCACAAGCCCCCGAAAGAAACACATTGCTGATCCAACGGGTGAGTATACCAGTTTCGAGTCAACTGACCAAGATATGAACATTCCCGTGACATACCAGTTTCAAAAAATATTAGTTAATGCATTTTTAATTGAAAATGGCAAAATGGTTAATAGTTTGAATAATTATTTTGGAAAACAAAAGATGGTTTTGGATTACTTATTCAAATTCCAACACTTTTCATTTTGAAATTTTTGTCAGATTCAAAAAATATTAGTTAATGCATTTTTAATTGAAAATGGCAAAATGGTTAATAGTTTGAATAATTATTTTGGAAAACAAAAAATGGTTTTGGATTACTTATTCAAATTCCAACACTTTACATTTTGAATTTTTTTTCAGATTCAAAAAATATTAGTTAATGCATTTTTAATTGAAAATGGCAAAATGGTTAATAGTTTGAATAATTATTTTGGAAAACAAAAAATGGTTTTGGATTACTTATTCAAATTCCAACACTTTTCATTTTGAAATTTTTGTCAGATTCAAAAATATTAGTTAATGCATTTTTAATTGAAAATGGCAAAATGGTTAATAGTTTGAATAATTATTTTGGAAAACAAAAAATGTTTTGGATTACTTATTCAAATTCCAACACTTTTCGTTTTGAAATTTTTGTCAGACTCAAAAAATATTAGTTAATGCATTTTTAATTGAAAATGGCAAAATGGTTAATAGTTTGAATAATTATTTTGGAAAACAAAAAATGGTTTTGGATTACTTATTCAAATTCCAACACTTTTCATTTTGAAATTTTTGTCAGATTCAAAAAATATTAGTTAATGCATCTTTAATTGAAAATGGCAAAATGGTTAATAGTTTGAATAGTTTGAATAATTATTTTGGAAAACAAAAAATGGTTTTGGATTACTTATTCAAATTCCAACACTTTTCATTTTGAAATTTTTGTCAGATTCAAAAAATATTAGTTAATGCATTTTTAATTGAAAATGGCAAAATGGTTAATAGTTTGAATAATTATTTTGGAAAACAAAAAATGGTTTTGGATTACTTATTCAAATTCCAACACTTTTCATTTTGAAATTTTTGTCAGATTAAAAAATATTAGTTAATGCATTTTTAATTGAAAATGGCAAAATGGTTAATAGTTTGAATAATTATTTTGGAAAACAAAAAATGTTTTGGATTACTTACTTCAATTCCAAAACTTTTCATTTTGAAATTTTTGTCAAATTCAAAAAATATTAGTTAATGCATTTTTAATTGTAAATGGCAAAATGGTTAATAGTTTGAATAGTTTGAATAATTATTTTGGAAAACATAAAATGGTTTTGGATTAGTTATTCAAATTCAAACACTTTTCATGTTGAAATTTTTGTCAGATTCAAAAGTATGCAGAAGTTATTCAAATTCATATTCAAACACTTTTCAAATTCACTTTCAACACTTGTCACATAAAATTTTGGGCGTTTGCGCGCAAAAAAAACACCTCTAGTCCCGGTTGGAGCCTCCATCCGAGACTAGATTTGTTTTTGCGCGCGCCCTTTTCGGCTGCCCCCGAAAACACCTCTAGTCCCGGTTCGTGGCACCAGCCGGGACTAGAGTGGTACGAACCGGGACTAGAGGTCCTTGCTATAAATAGAGATCGTTCTCCTCCCGGGTCGAGCCACGACCCGGGAGAAGAGATAAACAGAGGCCCGCCGCCGCGACGAGAAGAACGACGCCGTCAGGCTGCCCGAGCCCGCCGCCACCTCCACGCGCCGCGCCCGCCGCCGTCGCTCTCTCCGCCGCGTCCACACCGCCACTCTCTCCTCCGCGCCCACGCCGCCGCTCTCCTCCGCGCCCACGCCACTGCCGCCGCTCTCCCCTGCCGCCGCCGTCGCGCCGCCGCTCCTCTCCCCCACCCGAGCCCCACCGCCGCTCGATCTCCTCGCCCGAGCCCGCCGCGCCGCCGCGCTCAAGGTATCGCCGGCCGCCCCTCCTCCACTCTCTTTTTAATTTGTTATTAGAATAAATTTTGTTGGCAGGAAAAAAATAACAAAATTAGTGATTTAGGTTTAGAGTTAGAAATGAAATAGAAAAATGTTAGAGTTAGAGTTTAGGTTTAGAAAAAATGAAATAGAGTTAGTGATTTAGATTTTAGGTTTAAAAAAATGAAATAGAAAAATGGATTTGAGAGTTAGAGTTTATGAAAAATGAAAAATGCTACTCTATCTATTAGTTAGATTACTTTATTATTTGTATTAGGCTATTGGCTAGGAATTCTATAATGTTATCTATAATTTGTTATAAGTAATTTATTATAAAAAAATTGTTAGAAGTAATTTGTTAGAAGCTAAATTATTAGGCTATTAGCTATGAATTTTAAATTGTAGTTGCTATTTGTTAGAAAAAATTAGTGTTACCAGAAAATTGGGTTACAAAACTAGTGTTAGCAGAAAATTGGGTTACAAAACTAGTGTTAACAAACGTTAGCAAAAAAAAGTGTTAGCAAAAATTGGGTTAAAAAATTAGTGTTAGCAGAAAATTGGGTTAGAAATTTGGGAAAGATTGTACGAGCTGTCAAATTAGAAGCCCTAATAGGATTACATATGATGTCCGACATCATATGTAATTCCATTAGGGGTTTCTAATTTGACAGTTCCTAGAATCTTTCTCAATTCTGCTAACCCAATTTTACACTAGTTTTTTAACCCAATTTTTTAGTATTACTTTTGTAGTATTACTTTTTTAGTGTAGAAATAGAAATTTTGACTTAGGTGTTTTTAGTTTATTGTTCTCGGTGACGATGTTCCTGTTGGACCAGAGGGGCGATGTGCGGGACTGGGCTCCGCCGGGCTGGCACTGGGAGGTGCTACCTACCGGGACGCGCAGCTTGGTGAGGAATCCGGGTGATGTCGTCGACCCGGATCTTCTTTGGTGGCACTCGCGTGGGCCACGCTCGGTGCAGAGGGAGCCGGCCCCCGAGGAGGTGGTACGTCACCGTATCAGGGAGGAGGACGAACACGTCCGTCGCTACATGTATCTATTGGATAGGCATTATAGCAATAGCTGGTCGTTTCTTCAGAGGGTTCCTTATCATGTGAGATATGATCCTGTGAGGGTTCCTTCTCTTTGGATACGCAGCGCCGACGCTGCAGCACCCCGGGGTTCAGGAACCGGTCGAAGTTAGTTTGAGATGTATTAGTGATATTACTCGTGATGTATTAGGGTTAAATAAAAATGGACCCGAGCTATGTAACTAGATTATTCTATATGTATATTACTGATACTTTTGCATATTTGATGAATGTTGCTTTTGTAAAATGAGGAAAACATATACTTTGAATTATTCGGCTAATGCTAACATTGCTTTATCTTACTTTTGTAATAGTTAAGCAATGGATCCTTTCAACAGCAGAGACACTGAAGAGGACATTTTTGCCATTGTACGGCAATCCGAGGTCGATGGAGCAGAAGACATCGGAGCAGAAGACATCGGAGCAGAAGACGGCTCACAATTTTTGAATGAGTCCGGTAAGGGAATGGAGGTGGAAAATGAAGCGCAAACGAGCCATGAGTGCGATGATGACTCGGAAACTGGTGGACATCCGCCATCTGGCGAGGTATATTAAGTCTCTGTTGATCAGATGCAATAATAGAATTGTATATATATGTATTAACGAATGTTTCTTAATTTAGACCTCGGCATCGACCAAATCTGTTAAAAGTAAACGAGGCCATGCGAAAGGGATGGACAAAGATGAGCATCTCATAATCGAGGTCGTTTCTTCACATGGCCAACCGTTGCTTCCCAAGAAGAACGCAAATAAGTTTGTGCATCAATGCGGAGTTGTTGTTAGGGACAACGTCGTGATCAGCGTTCAGGAATGGCATAAGCCAAAGAAGCTAGAGGGAGTTACTTATGTCGACGACAGATCGAAAGATGATCTTTGGGACAAGCTAATTGCACATTTCACCCTACCGGTCTTCGAAGATGACGAAGCAAAGACAATAGCCATGAGGAAAGCAGTCAAGCATTTCGCTCTTAAGAAGATGGCTGAACAATTCAATAAGTACAAGAACAGATTATACCGTGCGTATGTCAGAGATAAAAAAGCTCCAGATTTCACTGGCACACTTGAGAGGCAGCGGCCTCACTGGGACTCATTTCTGGAGTACAAGAATTCGAAACTAGCGAGGCAAAGGTCGGAAAAGAATAAGGAAAACGCAAAGAAAAATAAATATCACCATAAGATGGGGACAGGTGGCTACAGATCTGCCGAGCCTAAGTGGGATCAAACTGAGGCCGCCATGCGCGAAAGAGGGATCATTCCAGCTGGAGATTCATTGCCCCATAGGGCAAGAAATTTCTTACTTGGGCATGGGGTGGAGTATGACATGGAAACAGGAGAGTTAAAATATGATGAAAAGAAAAAAATTCTAAACCCCAGAAAGCTCTTTTTGAAGCAATCGCCGAGGTTAAATCAGGAAAGTTTATTCCCGAGAGAGAGTGGGACGAGCTGACAAAGGCCCTCGAGAATCCTGAAAAACCGGGAAGAACACGAGGCTTTGGACCAGATGTGCCGTGGAGTCTTGGGGTTCCCTTGGACCGTCAATCTTATAGAAGCTAGGTCCGCGCATCTCTTTAATTCTAATTTCAATACCATTATATCATGCTTGATTATTATTTTATTGAATTCTATTCTCGTAAAGTGCGAGAGGCAGCCATCGTCATCCAATTTGTGTGGATTCTTCGTTTGCGAGTGGATTCGCACGGAGGTCAGTGAGCGGAATCCATCGAAATTTATAGAGGTACGTGAACAAATATATTCACAATTTTATTTTATTACCATTGTTGAGTGTCATTCATAATTATTATGATGATTGATATTCATATTGATCTCCTTCTTTTATAGTTGGATAAAATGCGGAGTAAACTGCAACCAAAGGAGCGCTTCATACCGCTTCAGGAGGAAATTGCGGGATTTTTGTTGAACCACGTCATAAACCCTGAGGGAAAATACAATGTCAACAAGAGGCGCTAGTCCCGGTTATGATCTCCATGTAATCGAATAGCTATACGGGCTTTTGCCCCGGTTGTGATCTCGCTGTAATTAAAATTCTTAATTATCATAAAGAACAAATTATATTTTTATCAGATAGATATTTCTTTTATGAACATTTTGATATGCTATATGTATTATTCTGTTTTCTAATTAATTAGTTTTAATTTGAGATTTGGCGGGAAAACAAAAAAGGGTGAGGGAAGAACTCTAGTCCCGGTTCGTATTACGAACCGGGACTAGAGGTCCTCGACCAGGCGCGCAAGAATGGACCACGTGGGGGGCCTCTAGTCCCGGTTCGTATTACGAACCGGGACTAGAGGTCCTCGGCCAGGCGCGCAAGAATGGACCACGTGGGGGGGGGGGGGGGGGGGGGTTTGTCCCGGGTCGTAACTGACCCGGGACTAGAGGGGGGGGGCCTCTAGTCCCGCTTTCACAGTCCCGGGTGCAGATCCGGGACTAGAGGCCCTCACCACCCGGGACTAGTGAGGCGTTTTCCACTAGTGCTTGGAGCTCCTCCATATGGATCTTTTTGGTGCCATTCCCAAAGCTAGTCTAGGTGGGAAGAAGTATTGCTTGGTGATTGTTGATGACTATTCAAGATTCACTTGAGTTTATTTCTTCAAGTCGAAGAGTGAGACCTAACAAACCTTTATCGACTTCTCCATTGAAATGCAATGTCAACACAATGTCCCCATATTGGCAATTAGAAGTGACAATGGCTCCAAGTTCAAGAACTACACCCTCAATGAATTTCTTAGTGAAGAGGGTATTCGTCACCAATATTCCGCAACTTATACCCCTCAACAAAACAGTGTAGCCGAGAGGAAGAACTGGACTTTTATGGATATGGCAAAGTCCTTTTGGGTTTTCCTCTCGGGAGGGGTCCCGGAGGTTTTGGGTGGAGATTCTCCCCGGAGATATCCGACCCACCGGAAGTTCCGGCCCCTGGCCGGAAGTTCTGGTACCTAACACCGGAAGTTCCGACCCCTCGCTTCTCCAACGGCCAGAATTCCTGGAGGGGTATAAATACCCCTCCACCAACCTTGGTTCACTCAGCTCTTGCAAGTCTCTCTCCTCCATTACAAGCAAAAGCTCAAATCAAAGATATCTCTCAATCCCTCCACCCAAACTCGTTGATTTTTGGAGGATTGAAGGAGAAGGCCCCGATCTACATCTTCACCATGACGTTCTTCATTTTCCCCTCATTCACTTGAGGGATTTTGTTTCTAGAGTTAGCATTGTGTTACCCTAGATTCTCTTGCTTACTACTTGTTGTAATTGTGACAGATTGGTTGATTTGGGAGCCCCCAATTAAGTTGTGGGTGTGTGCCCCAAGAACGTTGTAAAGGCTTCGGATTCTGCCTCGAAGGATTCCGATAGTGAAAGGTGAAACAAACCTTTGGGTGCGGTTCATCGGAGAATAGGGTGAGGCCTTTGTGGAATCTTGAGTAGGCCTCCTGTGGCGAGCTCACACCCCTCCAACGAGACGTACTCCCTTAACAAGGAGGAACTCGGGAATACATCCTTGTCTTCGCGTGCTTCTACTTTCGGTTATCTCTATCCCTTAGTTGTCTTTACTTGTATCGTGTTTACTTGCCTAGTCATAGTTGCTTGCTTGTCATATAGGTAAATTCATCGTAGTTGCATATCTAGAGAATTTACCTTTGTGTCAAGCCTAAAATCAAAAAAGAATTAAAATTTGGTGTAGCACCAATTCACCCCCCCCCTCTAGGTGCCCATACGATCCTTTCAAGGTCGTCCCCTCCACGGACCGCGGTTCTCTTTACAAGAAATAATCCCAGGAATTTCCTCGTATGTTAG
Source organism: Puccinellia tenuiflora (assembly GCA_012064385.1). Classification (NCBI taxonomy): domain Eukaryota; kingdom Viridiplantae; phylum Streptophyta; class Magnoliopsida; order Poales; family Poaceae; genus Puccinellia; species Puccinellia tenuiflora. The sequence continues at coordinate 1,363,660 of QRDG01000041.1, read as the reverse complement.
AAGAAAATTTTGTATTTCCGTTAAGAAATTATTGGAAAGGGGTTAGCCCGGTTGCAAAAGAAAAAGAAAAAGAATTTCCTTGTCCGATCCACGAATGCTCGATGGCGGCGTAGTGTCTTGATCGATCAAATAACTTGTTGACCTTACGTCCACTTGTGCTAAGCTTATGTACGCCACCCGGGCCAATTTGTTTCCTTCATGTCCCCGGACACCAAATTCTGAATGTGGATGCTTTTTTATGGAGATTGGCCGGACGGGCGCCGTCGGCGCAATCCTGGAGGATTATCGAAGCTTACTGAATGATTTCGGGAAGGCCACATTGCTATACTGCAATAGAGACTCTAATTCTGTTGCTCATGAGTTGGCTAGGTATGGGAGGGATAATCCACCGACTTTGTGGTGTGATGTACCCCCTGATTTTATTTTGCCCTTTTTGGTGAACGATGTATCAATTGTTTGACGAAGGCAGCAAGTTTTTTACGCACTCTTTTCCTTACTAGGGTATCTAATGGGGATGGAAGGTTTTTAATGAGGCGGTTTGCTGACCTATATATATATAGTGGTTTTTGTTTAAAAAAAAAACACACCGCAGACCGCAGATCTGCTTCTGCAACCATTTCTGTTTGCTTCGGGAGGGACGATGCATGCACCAAGCTGGTTGTGGGATGAGTGACGACCATCATCTTGTGGTAGGTGCCACGGTTTGTGAACTATGCATTTCATATTCCTTACTAGTTAATCATCTCTGCATTCTTTTGAAGGCAAGAGCAGTGGATTAGTTCTAAGAATATAGTCATGTATATCTCCATAGATGGGTCATCGTCGATATCGCTATCGAGAAATCGGGAGGGATCGCAACAAATTTTATGTATTGTTCAGGCCAAGCTAAATATATGGGTTCCATTTCCGTGTTAGTACATGCTTCCCGTCGTTCCCGAGGCCAAAGGCTGAGATGATGAGAATGTCAAAAAAAGAACAGAGAATGAGCTCGCCGCACCTACAGCCCAATAGGAACTTTTAGACACTTATTCATACCACTCCTCAATTTTGACCTCATGAATTATAAGCGGCATTGTGATTGTAAGTGTGGCTATCTTGCCAGCCATACCTCAGAAGAATGGTTGGACGCCGCAAACTGCCTTGGGACAGGGGTGTGAACAAAACTATTCTACGGGCCCCTCTCACCTATGCCGCAAACTGCCTTGGGACATGTTTTAGATGTATCATATGTGTTTTGACGCTATATTGTCCAGTTCAGAACCATGGTTAGCATGTTTCCTGATACTGCTCATTCCAAGAAAGAAAATCAAAACAACCTTGTTTCTACGTTTGCGCATCTTACACAATTGTGCGCTCACGGCTAGAGGATGGAGCTTGCGTGTCACATGAGAAAAATAAATAAGAAGAGTATGTCTATATATATTTATAGCTGCAATAGAGAAAGGAAGAGTCGTGGGAGGAGGCGGGGAGGCGGATATATTGGAGTTGCTATTCAGTTAATAAGAGGAAGTGCTACTACGGTAAGAAGAATCATGAAACACTGCTCAAATTAACTATATGCACCCACCACATGTAAATAGTACTTGTTTAATTGTCTGCACGACCATTCTAGATGAGTCAACACGACCAATAAAGCACCAGCAACAATGTATAATTAATGACTTGTACTCTATGGTAGTGGAAAACGTCATGTGACCACAACACACACTTGTTGTGGTGGAGCATTGGACGGGATGTAACACCTTAGTCATCAACACTGATTTTCTTGAGCAATGCGGAGAGATCTTGTTGTTAAGCATAAAAGAATCTATCGGATATAAATAAATTGGTTAAAATCACACAAATTGACCAATTAACACAAAACTAGATCAAGCCTAGCAAAACTATAGCCAAAGGGCAGAATTTTTTGTCCCGACTTCTAGATACACCACCACACTCTATGCATCCCACAGGCACCACCTTCCACCACCCTGACATCCACTGCAAGTTGCAACTTTGTAAGCTTGAATGCACTATAACCATAGCAATATCCATCCCTTTTGGCAGAGTTTGCCACCAAAGTTTTGTTTGGATTACCACCAAGAAAAGGAGTTGCCCCGAATGTATGTGGTTCCAACCTTTTATCCTTTTTAACGTTTCATCTACAACTATGACATTATTCTTTGTTACAAATATAAAAGATATAAAATATTTTCTCCAAAAAATGCATTAATATGATAACAGAAGCATGTTTTCCAGGGTCTCTACACTTGAAAGTGTGCACAACCCATTTTGTAATGTTTTAGAGGTCTCCAAGAAAATAAAACAACAAACAACAAACAACCGACACACTAAACCACCACCCATACTGTAACATGGAGAATGATAACATTCTTGAACAAGGTACTCCCTACCAACATGTGCCCCTTAATTGTGCTCTAACACCGCAACATGGACAAAGACGGAAACTGGTTGATAGACACTAACATAATCTTGGAAGGATTAAATATTCTTGTCTTATAACAGAAAACAACATTACACCGTTGGCAAATTGAACAACATAACGCTAACCCGGTCCAAAATACGTGAACGTAGTGCACATAGAATCCGCTCTAGCCAATTACCAAAAAAGGTGAGAACGGTCGAGGAGGGGATAAATTAAATGTTCTTCATGTCATAAATAAAGCCATATCACATTGACAAACAAGGAGTATATGTTGAATAATCTTCTATATATTATTTACGGATAGTATGAAGTTCAGTGGATTCGAATCGCATTTAGCTAAACTATCCTTATTCAAAAGGAGGCCTTTAAGGAGAAACTAGAATTGTGTGTACACAAGGCCAATCATAAGATGCAACACTCTTGTTTTATTAAGAATGAAATGAAAACTAAGTATCAAAAATTTGTAGACTTGGTTTTTGTATGAGTCATTATATACAAAAAAAATTGTTTTTCTTAGGATATCTAGATAAAACTTCATGAATACCGCCTTATTGTCTGAATGTTACAAAGCCTTGAGAACTATAAGTTTTTATTTGATTACTCAATATACCTTTCCTCATGGGAAGACAACTCAATATCCGGTCCCATTGAATTCACAGTAGCATCCAAACACAATCCGATTTTCATTTCATCATTGTCTATTGTTTTATCCGTTGTTTAAGAACCTATAGGATTCACAGTGCTTTAGCCTTTGATGTTCAAAATCTACTTAGTCCTACATCTTGATGTTCAATTTGTTGCAGAGTTAAATATTTTAAATAAGTCCATTTAGTTCTCAGAGTGTTCTTCGCTTTAAACCAGTTGTGAGATGAGTGTCAAAATTTGTCTTTTGGTATGTTGCACAGTTTTCAAAGCATGCATTTCACATTCCTTACTGGTTAATCATGTCCACATTTTCTAAAGGCAGGAGCAGGGTTAGTTCTGAGAATATGGTGATATATTTTCCACAGATGAACCATCGACGATGCTATCAACGATGAACCATCATCTTGTGGTAGGTGCCAGGGTTTGCGAACTATGCATTTGGTATTCCTTACTAGTTAATCATCTCTGCATTCTTTTGAAGGCAAGAGCAGTGGGTTAGTTCCAAGAATATAGTCATGCATTTCTCCATAGATGGGTCATCGTCGATATCGCTATCGAGAAATCGGGAGGGATCGCAACAAATTTGATGTTTTGTTCTGGCCAAGCTAAATATATGGGTTCCATTTCTGTGTTAGTACATGCTTCCCGTCGTTCCTGAGGCCAAAGGCTGAGATGATGAGAATGTCGAAAAAAGAACAGAGAATGAGCTCGCTGCACCTACAGCCCAACAGGAACTTTTAGACACTTATTCATACCACTCCTCAATTTTGACCTCACGAATTATAAGCGGCGTTGTGATTGCAAGTGTGGCTATCTTGCCAGCCGTACCTCAGAAGAATGGTTGGACGCCGCAAACTGCCTTGGGACAGGGGTGTGAACAAAACTATTCTACGGGCCCCTCTCACCTATGTCTTTAGGGGTAGCAGATGTATCATATGTGTTTTGACGCTATACTGTCCAGTTCATAACCACGGTTAGCATGTTTCTTGATACCGCTCATTCCAAGAAAGAAAATCAAAACAACCTTGTTTCTACGTTTGCGCATCTTACACAATTGTGCGCTCACGGCTAGAGGATGGAGCTTGCGTGTCACAAGAGAAAAATAAATAAGAAGAGTATGTATGTATTATATATATATATATATATATATATATATATATATATATATATATATATATATATATAACGCAGCTAAAAAGGAACCTATTCCTGTTTAAGCTAAACAGGAACGNAAGGAGAAGGTGCCATACTTCAGACAGGGTCCTCTCGTGGGCGAGGATCCAGAGGAGAGCGAGCGTCTGCCTGTACCGAAATCATGGACTGCCTACCTTGCAAAGCGTCAGGAGATCCGAGACCCAGTAGTTCATGAGAAATTGCAGCAAGATCTGGTGGAGCACCTGTGGAGGCGCAAAGGCGAGGTCTAGGTTTATGTAATTTGATTTTAAAAACTTGTTTTAAATTTTATGATTTGTTAAACAATTTGTAATAATTTTTCTATCGAATTATTTGATACAAATGATAAATTTGCTTTAAAAATAATGGATTTACTATTAAAATGGGGTTCTATGATTATTTTCGCCGGAAAACGCCGGAAAACACCGGGTTGGGGGCGACACGGCTGGGAATCGGGCTGCCCCCAGGCCATTTTTTTCCGCCGGCGCCCCCAGCAGGCCCAAAAAAACGCCGGCAATTCGGCCTGGGGGCCAACGGCTGGAGTTGCTCTCATAATCGAACGAACCGGCCTCACTGTATTAATTTATGTACACATGTACATGTGTATGTCGTATATGTACACGTAAATTTTCTTGGAAATAATAGGTTTTGTGATCTGGGAGAAAAATATAATTAAAATTGATGGTGATAAATTTGTTTTGTGGGTATTTCAGGGTATAATTTATGAAAATTAGCATGTACTTAAAATACTCTAAAATGAATAGTGTAAAAAAATTAGGAAGTTAAGAATTTATAATCTTTTTCACGATTTTATTGGTTATCATCGGAGCATCATCCCGCGAGCCAAAATTCTACCCCACTGAAGAATCAGTTACTTAGTTATGTAGACTTCATATACAATTTCCATTTTCTTGCTTCGTATCTTTCTGGCGCAAACTGTCAGCGACAGGCCCGGCCAGCCCACACTCGACTAGCGTTTCAGGCGTTTTCCGGCCCAAGGCCACGCGCAACAGCCAGCCCAGTAGCAAGGCTACTCCCCTTATCCAGTCAAAACCCGGGTGTTGAGTGGAGGGAGGCCTGCCCTTATAAGCTGGTGTTGGCCCCCTCCAACTAGCGAGGTGGGACTAAACCCAAGCTGCCCTGTCTGGCCACCAGGCTCCTCACATCCCATCCCCCTAGGAAGCCCCCCAGGCGGGCATGGCGATGCTGGCTCTGATACCAATTGTCAGCGACCGGCCCGGCCAGCCCACACTCGACTAGCGTTTCAGGCGTTTTCCGGCCCAAGGCCACGCGCAACAGCCAGCCCAGTAGCAAGGCTACTCCCCTTATCCACTCAAAACCCGGACGTTGAGTGGAGGGAGGCCTGCCCTTATAAGCTGGTGTTGGCCCCCTCCAACTAGCGAGGTGGGACTAAACCCAAGCTGCCCTGTCTGGCCACCAGGCTCCTCACATGTCAGCGACCGGCCCGGCCAACCCACACTCGACTAGCGTTTCAGGCGTTTTCCGGCCCAAGGCCACGCGCAACAGCCAGCCCAGTAGCAAGGCTACTCCCCTTATCCACTCAAAACCCGGGCGTTGAGTGGAGGGAGGCCTGCCCTTATAAGCTGGTGTTGGCCCCCTCCAACTAGCGAGGTGGGACTAAACCCAAGCTGCCCTGTCTGGCCACCAGGCTCCTCACATCCCATCCCCCTAGGAAGCCCCCCAGGCGGGCATGGCGATGCTGGCTCTGATACCAATTGTCAGCGACCGGCCCGGCCAACCCACACTCGACTAGCGTTTCAGGCGTTTTCCGGCCCAAGGCCACGCGCAACAGCCAGCCCAGTAGCAAGGCTACTCCCCTTATCCACTCAAAACCCGGGCGTTGAGTGGAGGGAGGCCTGCCCTTATAAGCTGGTGTTGGCCCCCTCCAACTAGCGAGGTGGGACTAAACCCAAGCTGCCCTATCTGGCCACCAGGCTCCTCACATCCCATCCCCCCTAGGAAGCCCCCCAGGCGGGCATGGCGATGCTGGCTCTGATACCAATTGTCAGCGACCGGCCCGGCCAGCCCACACTCGACTAGCGTTTCAGGCGTTTTCCGGCCCAAGGCCACGCGCAACAGCCAGCCCAGTAGCAAGGCTACTCCCCTTATCCACTCAAAACCCGGGCGTTGAGTGGAGGGAGGCCTGCCCTTATAAGCTGGTGTTGGCCCCCTCCAACTAGCGAGGTGGGACTAAACCCAAGCTGTCCTGTCTGGCCATCAGACTCCTCACACAAACAAGGTTGGATTTGTGTGCAAATGTCTAGTTAACTAGCAGAAATTCTAGATTAAGAATAGCAGAACTTGGATGCCTTGATCGATGAATTATCGGGTTGGCTTGCGAATCCTCTTGGCACTGCAATCGGATGGGCACGTAGAGCGTCGTTTCTTCTTGGATGATTGTTGGGGTCGTACCATGTGTAACAATGTGTGCTCGAACAATTCTTGTTTCTCACGGTGTTGTTGTTGTTGTTGTAGGAACAACGCGGAGGGGATGGCCATATGGAGCGAGAGTAGGCTAGGACGGTAACCCCCATAGAGGTTCCACCGGTGGTCTTCCGGAGGTGTAAAAGTATTCGGCGGCAGCTGGATGCGTTGCTTCGGCCTCTTCTTGGTAGTGTCGTACTTATAGAGACGATCGCCAAACCTGTAGCACAACATCCCGTCACTGCGGTCGAGCCAGGCACAAGACGGCTTGTCGTCATACTCGCCGCCATCAGCGTCCAAGTAGAAGGTGTAGCGCCGTTCCCAGACTGGCATCCGCCGACTAATTAACGACTGCAAGACCCAAAAATTGATTCGCCGTCGGCCGTTGATGCGTACGGCGACACACAGCTTTCCGGAGAGCTCCAAGGCGTGCACTGACGCTTCAAAGACCAACCCTGTCAACTCCTCCGGGAGGCAGTACGTGCGGTGCGCCTCGCTCAGCACGTCGATCACAAGCATCCTATCGGGCGCCCGGCAATTCTCCGGTCGTTCTATCACCACATATAGCTTGCCGTTAAGGAATACCGGCGGCGGCGGCGGGTGGCTGCTGTATGTTGCACAGAACAATTTTGGGTGTCGGCGCCACGTGCCGTCGCTGGCGCCCAATGTGTAGACGTCGAGGTAGCAGTCATGTGTGTCTGGCCACCCTGTTCTTGTAAAGGAGAGGCAGAAGAGCTTGTACTGCCGGGTGGACGGGCTGAACCCTATGGCGTATGCGCGCCGTTTGACCTTGTCGTTTACCGGTGGCGGCGCCGGGATCTGCAGCTTCTCGCCCAAAACGGGGTTGCACACGTACACGGGCCAGTCGAGGACGCCGGAGGCGAGGAGGAGGAAGCCGTTGCATGCGTTCACGGTGGTGTAGCCAGGAGCCATCTCGGTGAATCGGCACATGGGCTTCCTAGAGGAGACGTTGAGGACGGTCATCTCGCCACGAAGGCGGAACTCCGACACAATCAAGGTCTCGGCCGCCACCTCGGTGGCGGAGCTGGAGATGCCGGCATGGAGGGTACGGAAGGAGGGGTCGCGGACGACGTCGCGCCATAGTTTGCAGACGCAGCTGCAGCGGGCGAGGTCCCTTGTGGCCGGCAACTTGAGCAGGATCTCTCGTGCAATATCCTCTACCTCTCCCACGGATGCCATGGTCAGGAAGACGACTCATCGCCTTGTTGGATCACATATGTATAGCGTTGAATCGGGTCCGAATTGGTTTATGAGACGGAAAGTCCCGGGGCTGAAGGAAACTGTAATTATATTAGTTGTGCAATATGGTGTTCGAGTAGTATTAGTTGAATTGTTAGACTGTTGAACGGACTTGTTGGTATTATACAATATATGGTGTTCGGGTCGTGTACGTACAAGATCAGCTAGCAACCGTGTTGGGCACGAAAATGATTAAATAATCTCTCCTGTCTGGGAGGGACGTTTGTGCACCCGAGCTCACACGCTCTTGATTATTTTCGACGAAAATAAAAAAAATAATAAATTATTATGAATAATTCTGAAAAAAATTGGAGACATATATATATGACTTTTTCACACTCGTGATTTTTTTTCGGAATGAAAAGAAATTTCCTGTGCTCTGTACAAAAAAGACAAAATGAGTGGTCAAAATAGATTAAAAACACAATTTTGAAAACACTGATTTTGTCCTTTTTACATAGAGCGGAGCGAATGTCTTTTCATTCCGAAAAAAAATCACGAGTGTGAAAAACTCATATGTGTGTTTCTCCAATTGTTTTCAGAATTTTTGAAAATGTTTTACTATTTTTTTATTTTCGTCGAACATATCAAGAGCTGGTGAGCTCGGGTGCTGATTTGAATTTCCGCTCCTGTCATCCTATTTCCGAGTCTCGTACAAGGAAATTTTTGACAAAAATAACTTACTCTCTCCGATCCATAAAAAGTGTCTTGTACTAAGTTAGTATAAACTTTGTACTAAGTGGGCGACACTTTTTATGGATCAGAGGGAGTATTTGTTATTTGTGGAAACTCAGCACAAAATAACCTTGTGCAGGAAAGATTTCCAAGTCTAACCTTTTGGACGCCGCACAGGACGGCTTCGTACTCTATATCATGGCGCCAACATCAAAGGCATCATGGCATGTATGGCGCCGGCGTCAAAAGCGCCATGACCTTGCCGACTTGGCCGCCGTGGACATGCCGGGCCCACACCTTGAAAGTACGGCGCCTAGCATGAAGCCACGGCGGGCGGACCCCTTTGGCATAAACCAGACGCGTGCGGCTGCCCCGAGCCCGACCTAGCCATACCCCTTCTTGAGCCGAGAAAGAACATAAGAGAGACCATGGCGCCGCCGGCTCTCCCTCTCCTCTTGCCCCTCAAATCCCTAGTCCGATCCGACCGGATCTGAAGCCATTTTCTGTGGATTTGCTTCCTCTTCGGTTCTTTGAGCTACTCTCCTTCCAATCCATCTTCTTTATTGGTAGAAAATCATCTTATTCCTCTTATTAGGTTAACCCTAGTCCAAGGTAATATGTATCAGATCAAATTTGTATAGATCGAGTTCTCCCAAAAAAAGTTTTATCAGCGGAGTTGATGGCGCCGGCAGTCCTCCTCCCCGACTACATGCTAGAGGAGATCTTTGTACCCTGCAAGGGCTTCCACCTCTACCGCTGCCTCTCCACGCCTGGTCGGCCACGCTATCGTCCGCTTACTTTGTCGACCGAAACCTCAACACCAGTGGCTGAACTACGACGACCTCATGAATTAGTTGGCATTCAGGTGTTGCAATTACCGGGGAAAGGAAGAAGAAACCGCGGCAATAAAGAGAGCCACAAGGAGGCCGAAGAAGAAGAAGACTAATGGTAACAACTACGACGAAGAAGAAGATCATATCGATAAGAGGGAAGAGTACCGCACCCGAGGCCGTGCAGGTCGATAAGGATTACCGCTTTCAATTATCCAAGGTGCGGTCAGGGAGGTGGCGAATAATAGAATTTAGTTGGATGAATTTTGACAACCGCCACAACCACATCGAACGCTACACAATTCCATACGGTGCTCTCTATCCACGGATCCGACAACCCCTCATGGAGGAAGGAGACTCCTCGGGTTTTTATTTTTGGTGACCACAACAACACAAAAAGAAACAACAATATCATGCCGATAAGTGGTGTAACGACACAAAAAGAAATTATCGCTTTCTTCAGAAGATTTCACAATATGGACCGGAAACTGAAGGTAACTCATTAATGACTGATATTATTTTGTACAACATATAAATAAGCTGGTTAATTCCTTAGTAGGTACTCATGTGTAGATATATCACTACAGGAACGGCAAGAGAAGCCGACGGTCGACGCCCTCGGCGTAGACGACGATCCCCCTCGGCGTAGGCTAAGACGAGGGCCACCCTCGGCGTAGTCCCTCGGGCTAGATGGGCCTCGGGGTAGCCCACATGCCCTCGGCTTAGACAACGCCCTCGGCGTAGCCGCGTTAGGCCGACGGACTGCGAGGCCCTCGGCGTACAGGCCCTCGGCGTAGGGCTGGACGGCCCAGCGACGGCCGTTAACGGCGCCACCCTCTACGCCGAGGGGGGTCGTCGGCTTAGCCTCGCCACGTGGCAACCTCCTGGGCGTCCTGGGGCTTCGTCTAAGCCGAGGGGGGCGTCGGCTTCTCCGCCTCCTGGGCGTCCTGGGCTCGTCCCTACGCCGAGGGCGAAGCCGTCGGCTTAGCCCATCCCCAGATTTTTTTTTGCAGTTTCTGTTTTGCTGCTCGTTTGCCAGCACCAAAATCACAGAAATTAATATAATTAATTAGAAATGCAAATAGTAATGCAACTAGCATCATATGATCATCCAAAGTGCAATATACACACAAATGACTAGCATACATAGTACCATCCAAAGTAGAGACATACATAGTATCATCATCCATACATAGTACCGTCCAAAGTGGAAATAGACAAGTAAAGAGACACATGCATAGTACATGATCTACTGACGCCGACGGCTGGGCCTCGACCTCCATGATGGGTCGGTGCAGACATAGTCATCTGGAGACGTGCTCGGGGTGAGCCCCAGATCTCCCATGGTCAAATTTGGCATCCTAGGGCTAGCTTGGTGTCCGGTAGAAGCTGCCGAAGAACCGTGCGGAGAAGCACCGGGAGTAGCATCAGCGGAAGGCCCACCGGTTTGGACCGGTGTGATCTCACGCGAGGCAGAGGAATGTCCCGTTCCCTGCATGTTTCCTAGATGTTAGCAACTTGCGAGGCAAAGGAAAGCGGTAACGAGTGAATTGGCACCGAGATATAACTTACCGGCGGCGCTGCGTAGTATGTCCTGGCAAACATCTCCCTTGTTGGCACGACTGGTGGCGGCCCCGGAACGGGAGGCGGTGGCCCTAACTCCTGCAGCGAACGTCCTTCTGTCATAGCAAGCATCATCTCCTGCAAGATTGTTTAAATGTCAGACTTTGCAGAAATAAAACATCAAACTAGGGGAAAGTGAGACTTGTCATCATTTGCAAAAATAAAGATTCAAACTTACATTCATATAAGCGTCACGGACCACGGTGCGCTGGTAGTGCTCCTGACTGACCTCCTGGAAGCGGTCGAGGGCAGCTTCAAAGGCCGCCTCGAAAGCAGGCTACAATTTCACAAATAATGAATCTCCTAAGCACTTAGCCATGCAGGAACAGAAGTAGGAAAGATGATGAAAACTTACATCGTAGCTGGGTCGGCGAGGCTGGCGACGAGGCGGGAGGGGGATGTCGGGAGCGGTTGTGGCCTTCACACGCGTGTAGGTCGTGCTGAGGGAATCCCTGACCGCCACATTAAAGTACTGTGTACGGCCATGCTCCAACCCGTGCGAGGACAGGAGCAACGACTCCTGGTCGATCTCCAGGTCCATGGGGTCATCCACCTCCGGGTGACGAGCCCGCACCATATCGATGTAGGCCTGTCTGGCCTCCGCGCTGTTGCCGAAGAACACGGGCAACGAGGGCTGAGGCTGGCTGAGATCGGGCCTCTTCATGCGCATCCTGTCATATGCCTGGGCATCAGTAATCACTTCCCCTTCTGATGCCTCGGCCACCTGCATCGCGAAAAGAAATGTTATGCATATCAAGTAGGAACATGACGAAAAACAAATGAATCTATGTATACACATACCAACTTCCCCTTGAAGCGCTGATAGCTGCGGTTTCCCGCGCAGTGTGTCCCACCGTCGCCTCGGTTCTCCGAGTTTCGCCTCGCCACGGCCACAAACTCGCCGTTCTCCCTGAGCCACCTCGTCCTGACCAGCTCGGCCCAAGCGTCCTTCTTATTCTCAGCCCATACGGGGACAACCTGAAAATGCAATAATCAACTCAAGATAATGCAATAGCAACTTAGCAGCAATGTAGAATCTAATTGACATCTTACTCACCGTCATGTACTCATCCAGCGTCATATCGTACTCAGCCTTAGCATCGGTACCGACAATGTCCTGCTTCTTCACCCTCACGCCCTTTTGTGCCCAGAAGTGACTAACAGCCGTGGCCTTCTGGTTGTACCACACCTGCGGTGTCAGCTTCCGACAAGCCCGGAGCAAGGTCTGGTCCGCCCTTTTATCGTCCAGCTCGTTCACACGGTAAAATTTCTTCAATCATGCATAAAACAATTGTGAGAGCCATGAGTTAGCACATTAGGGTCATCAACTATGAACATAGCTCGAGAAATATGCCTTACCCAAAACTCGGTCATCACAGCATCGTCGGCGTTATAGTAGGGAGCTGAAGTAGGGGCAAGCTCGTAGTCCGCCCAAGTCAGGGCTAGCTTCCGCACGCGCGCGGGGACCTCCCCGCGAGGAGTGTAAATGCCTGGCCACCACTTCCTAATCAAAGCTGAAAGCATGCTGTTAGGAAGGCGACTCTTGGGCGACACACCCGGGGCCAAGGTCCAATTGCTGCACATAAATCAAACATTAGTACACATGCCAAATTGTTTATCTATACTACTATTAATCCACCCCATCCCCATACAGCGGCTCTGCCAAATCCTCATTATCATGATGTGCAAAAACAATCATAGTTTTGTTTCTTTTATTATTGTTTAAATCAAATTATAATTTTAGATAATTTATTGTATTGCATAAATTAATATCTATAATGACACAGGGATATAAAAACTCAAACAATTTAAAAAAACTTTATAGAAGCGCATGAGCAACTGCCGAGTAAAATATAACAGAACATTTCATAGAGAAGCTGACTATGATGCAACCATATAATTTAACCAGTGTGCGAGTAAACAAAAGAGGAAAATCTGCCTCTGTTGGTCGTCAGCTTCAACACAAGAATAAAAAACAGATATGAGCATCACATGAACCATTTATTCTCAAAACGGTTAACAGGTAAAGTCAAATAATAAGGATCGTTCCAAATAATGCAACAGAAAAAACGGTGTTAGCACGGAAAATGTACTCATAGTCGACTAATGCTATCATCATCGCCAAAAACAACCACTATGAAGCGAACATTTATGATCCATCAGACCTGAAGTAGACAGGCCTGGATCCGGCCAGTAAACCTGCTATTCATGTGCTAGCTGCTGCTTAAGCTTAACACTGTCTGCCAGAACTGGTTGGTGCCAAATTACAAATTCAGAGTTGAAATTAAGGTGCTGATGTCGATGTCGGCACATCGTGTTCAAGGCAGATCAGCTAGCTGTTCCAGGGACTGACTGTCTAGACCAGCAAACCCAAACACTTCAGGAATCGGGATTATTTGACACATATGACAAATTCAGAGTTGTCGAGCTGACTCTGTTTCGGGATTTATTTGACACATATGACTGCTTGTTTTTCGCCAGCCCCAGCCCTGCTGCCCGTGCATGCGTATTTGGTACCAAATGGGCACCCCGACACTTGATTGACTAAAACTGCGGTGGAGGAGATACTGGCAAGGGTTAAGAAAGCCCACACAAAATATTCATAGTTTGGACCGTTTGTGTATGTGGAATATTCATGTAACATAAGGTATTGTAACTGCTCTAACTATTTCATTTGATTATGGTTTTGTCTTTAACAACAAGTTTTGGGAAGCTACCAACTGAATCGTAGAGCAAATACAAAAATTTCTTGTGTTGCAGACCTGCAGTTGGAAGACAGAGCAAGTTGTTGCCGCTCCTGCCTGGCTGCCTCAGGCCTTGGTGCTAGCGTACGGCAACTAGTTTCTTAATTAGGAAGTAGATCGCTTGATCATGATTAGTAGGACCTCTGGCATGTCCAGCCAAGTCTGGTTTTAACAACTAGTTGATTGAGGGCTCAATATTGAATTGGGCTAGAATAACAAAACTGAGAAGCATTTGAATTGACAAGTGGCATCTCAATTGACAAAGAATGGACTATACTGGCAAGTGGCATCTCAATTGACAAAGCATTTGAATGCTATGCTAAAAACAGGCAAAAAGCGTACGTAAGTACCATTGTTTCAGAAACAAAATATTTTGTGTGACAAAGCATTTCAATAAGTACTATATATGGTATATGATTGGTTGTTTTGTAATCGTGAAATTTTATAGTTTTGGTGAAACTGAGTCGTGAGAAATTATTTACAGATTTTTAGTGCTTTATGTCGATTTGCAAGATTTCCTGGTTGCATATATAAGGAGGCGTGCATTGCACGTGCATACTAACTAGTGTTGACAAAATGAAATAAACATAGCTCGACATTGCAAAATTAATACACTTACTCAGCCTGCGAGGGAATAATAAGGATCTTCTCCTCCTCGGTCTTGGGCCAATCTTTCTCCTCGGGAACTCTGGATTCCCCACGAAGCTTCAATTTCTTCGGCGCCCCCGTCTCCGTCGACGTCTCCACCTCTGGCGCCTCCGTCTCCGTCTCCACCTCATCTGTAGACGGCCCCCCCTCCAGGAACAAGTCGGGAGCGACGTCCCCCTCAGCGGAGGGTGGTGGCTCAAAGTCCACTCCTCCCCCGCCACCTCCACCTCCCAGTCCGTCTCCCCGTCCTCCTCCTCCCCGTCCTCCTCGTCCTCGTCCCCGTCCCCGTTCTCCAAGAGAGGGGTAACGGCTAGTATTGGGAGCCCTCGGTCTCTCAGTCCGTCTAAGTGACTTAAGAATGCTCCCCGAGTCTGCCTTGCCACTGCTACTCATATTGCCCTGCATTGAGAAAGAGAAACCAATAAGCATAAAGGCATAACATAATTAAAAAGCATGTTGACAAATAAACAATAAGCATAAAGGCATAACGCAATTAAAAAGCATTGCTACAGATAAATACTAAGCATAAAGGCATAATGGAATTAAGAAGCATGTTGACAAATAAATACTAAGCATAACTCTCACCATTCGTCATCACTCTCATTCTCACTTTCGTTCTCATTCTCATTCTCCTTCTGACTGTCACTATCACTATCTCTTGAGTAGTAAGTTCTTCTCTCATTCTCGATGGGTGGAGGCTCAATGTCATCCTGCGCATGTAACTTCTCGAGCATTTGTATGTCCTTTAGATCCACCACTGACTCACCACGAGTTTCTGCATCGTTCCCCAAGTCCTCTTCCTCTTGAACAGGCGGTAGATCCACCACTAAATGAAAGTCCCCATCGTCCCCGAAGTCCTCTTCCTCTTGATAGAAAATTCCCTCGTACGTTGCAGGGTCGATGTTGTTGTAATCGTCATCGGAGGGAATCGGAAGGAGTAGCAGGGGCTCCTCATCTCCGTCACCCCATAGCGCCGCGGCTTCTCCGGCCGGTCGTCGTCGCCGTGTGGCCGTGCGCCTGCAGAGACAGCGCTACCACCTCCTCTCTCCACCACCAGGAAACGGCGGCGGCGGCGGGCTGCGGTTGGGGAGGGTCGGGGCAGGGGAGAAAATGGCGGCGACCGGGGAGGGAGGACGGCGGCGGCCGGGGAGGGAGGGAGGACGGCGGCGGCGGGCTGCAGTTGGGGCGAGGTCGGGCGCGCGTGAGGATGGCGCGGGCTGCGTGTGAGGGATGTCTCGGGCCGATTAGGTGCCCACCTGGCAATAATTAGGGTTAGCTCTACGCCGAGGGCTTTGTATACGCCGAGGGCAACCCTCGGCTTAGCATTTCCTTGTTTTTTTCTTTCATTTATTTTTCTACTTCTTTTCTTTCATTATTTTTCTACTACTTTGGCCTAGCATTTTTATTTTCTTTTCATTTTTCTGACTATAATATATTAATAGATATTCTAATAGGTCAACATTAATTTTTTTTGGATCATTCCGGCGTCGACATTGAATTGACCGTGGGGTCTACCCCTTTGACCGGCCTCCAACGGCGGTGGCCCCATAAACTTTTCTCTGCCTTTGTGTTTGGTTATGTGGATGGAAAGCATGGGTTTGACATACCTTGCCATAAAATAGGGGCACATGCAAGTTTTCTTGTGATTCCGACGCTCCGGGGGTCTGTGTCCGGGGGAACCCTAGACGGGGGGCCCCGCAGGTCTACCCCTATAGCTTTTCCCGTTCGAGGGTTTACCAAAGGAGTTTTCTATTTGTTTTGGTTGGTAAAGGCCATATGTGGATGGAAAGCATGGGTTGGACCTACCTTGCCATAAAATAGGCTCCGGTTTAGCCGCAGGGGGAGTTTCCACATACGGATCCCTGATTTCACCAAGTGTTAGCCCCACGTCTGCGAGCAGGGTCACGGATGGTACATGCAAGGTTAAACATAAAATTACACCACACTTGTAATCATATGTTAGGGACACATGCAAGTTTTCTTGTGATTCCGACGCTCCGGGGGTCTGTGTCCGGGGGAACCCTAGACGGGGGGCCCCGCAGGTCTACCCCTATAGCTTTTCCCGTCCGAGGGTTTACCAAAGGAGTGTTCTATTTGTTTTGGTTGGTATAGGCCATATGTGGATGGAAAGCATGGGTTGGACCTACCTTGCCATAAAATAGGCTCCGGTTTAGCCGCAGGGGGAGTTTCCACATACGGGTCCCTGATTTCACCAACTGTTAGCCCCACGTCTGCGAGCAGGGTCACGGATGGTACATGCAAGGTTAAACATAAAATTACACCACACTTGTAATCATATGTTAGGGACACATGCAAGTTTTCTTGTGATTCCGACGCTCCGGGGGTCTGTGTCCGGGGGAACCCTAGACGGGGGGCCCCGCAGGTCTACCCCTATAGCTTTTCCCGGCCGAGGGTTTACCAAAGGAGTGTTCTATTTGTTTTGGTTGGTATAGGCCATATGTGGATGGAAAGCATGGGTTGGACCTACCTTGCCATAAAATAGGCTCCGGTTTAGCCGCAGGGGGAGTTTCCACATACGGATCCCTGATTTCACCAAGTGTTAGCCCCACGTCTGCGAGCAGGGTCACGGATGGTACATGCAAGGTTAAACATAAAATTACACCACACTTGTAATCATATGTTAGGGACACATGCAAGTTTTCTTGTGATTCCGACGCTCCGGGGGTCTGTGTCCGGGGGAACCCTAGACGGGGGGCCCCGCAGGTCTACCCCTATAGCTTTTGCCGTCCGAGGGTTTACCAAAGGAGTGTTCTATTTGTTTTGGTTCGTATAGGCCATATGTGGATGGAAAGCATGGGTTGGACCTACCTTGCCATAAAATAGGCTCCGGTTTAGCCGCAGGGGGAGTTTCCACATACGGATCCCTGATTTCACCAAGTGTTAGCCCCACGTCTGCGAGCAGGGTCACGGATGGTACATGCAAGGTTACACATAAAATTACACCACACTTGTAATCATATGTTAGGGACACATGCAAGTTTTCTTGTGATTCCGACGCTCCGGGGGTCTGTGTCCGGGGGAACCCTAGACTGGGGCCCCGCAGGTCTACCCCTATAGCTTTTCCCGTACGAGGGTTTACCAAAGGAGTGTTCTATTTGTTTTGGTTGGTATAGGCCATATGTGGATGGAAAGCATGGGTTGGACCTACCTTGCCATAAAATAGGCTCCGGTTTAGCCGCAGGGGGAGTTTCCACATACGGATCCCTGATTTCACCAAGTGTTAGCCCCACGTCTGCGAGCAGGGTCACGGATGGTACATGCAAGGTTACACATAAAACTACACCACACTTGTAATCATATGTTAGGGACACATGCAAGTTTTCTTGTGATTCCGACGCTCCGGGGGTCTGTGTCCGGGGGAACCCTAGACGGGGGGCCCCGCAGGTCTACCCCTATAGCTTTTCCCGTACGAGGGTTTACCAAAGGAGTGTTCTATTTGTTTTGGTTGGTATAGGCCATATGTAGATGGAAAGCATGGGTTGGACCTACCTTGCCTTAAAATATTATCCGGTTTAGCCGCAGGGGGAGTTTCCACATACGGATCCCTGATTTCACCAAGTGTTAGCCCCACGTCTGCGAGCAGGGTCACGGATGGTACATGCAAGGTTACACATAAAATTACACCACACTTGTAATCATATGTTAGGGACACATGCAAGTTTTCTTGTGATTCCGACGCTCCGGGGGTCTGTGTCCGGGGGAACCCTAGACGGGGGCCCCGCAGGTCTACCCCTATTGCTTTTCCCGTACGAGGGTTTACCAAAGGAGTGTTCTATTTGTTTTGGTTGGTATAGGCCATATGTGGATGGAAAGCATGGGTTGGACCTACCTTGCCTTAAAATAGGCTCCGGTTTAGCCGCAGGGGGAGTTTCCACATACGGATCCCTGATTTCACCAAGTGTTAGCCCCACGTCTGCGAGCAGGGTCACGGATGGTACATGCAAGGTTACACATAAAACTACACCACACTTGTAATCATATGTTAGAAACACATGCAAGTTTTCTTGTGATTCCGACGCTCCGGGGGTCTGTGTCCGGGGGAACCCTAGACGGGAGCCCCGCAGGTCTACCCCTATAGCTTTTCCCGTACGAGGGTTTACCAAAGGAGTGTTCTATTTGTTTTGGTTGGTATAGGCCATATGTGGATGGAAAGCATGGGTTGGACCTACTTTGCCTTAAAATAGGCTCCGGTTTAGCCGTAGGGGAACTTTCCACATACAGATCCCGGATTTCACCAAGTGTTAGCCCCACGTCTGCGAGCAGGGTCACGGATGGTACATGCAAGGTTAAACATAAAATTACACCACACTTGTAATCATATGTTAGGGACACATGCAAGTTTTCTTGTGATTCCGACGCTCCGGGGGTCTGTGTCCGGGGGAAACCCTAGAATGGGGGGGGGGGGGGGGGGGGCGCAGGTCTACCAGCGACTCCGACCCTCCGGTGGTCTGTTTGGGCCTACTTTACCATATGCCATGTACCAATACATAAAAAAAACAAGGTTTAAGTAAGTGGTACTTATAAATAAAGCAAGTCAAATGTATCAAAAGATTAAAACTTGGAAAAAAGAAAGTCGGTTAGGCCGAGGGTGGCCGTCGGCGTATGGGAAAAAAAATGAGGGGGCGCGTACGCCGAGGGGGGCCGTCGGCGTATGCCTAACGCCGTGACCGCCCCGGCACGGTCCAAACGCTAACCTCCACCTACGCCGAGAGTTTCCTTTACACCGAGGGCGGCCCTCGGCGTACCACTGCTACGCCGACGGCATCCATACGCCGAGGGCCGCCTCCGTGGCGTATCCTGGCCACCTTATACGCCGACGGCACCCCTCGGAGTACATCCTGGCCGTCGGCGTATAAGTCCATTCCCGTAGTGTATCCAGTGACCATCAATTTGCTTTCATATCTATTGCAGTTTCTAGGTTATCTTTGTGGAATTGTTGCACTAGCCATCTAGACCAAAGGTCTAAACCGGTGGAAAGGGCTATGCAATATATTTATATATTCAACACTCCCCCTCACGTCTGGCTATTTTAGTCCTTAGCGTGGGATCGGTGCCGGCTGAATGATTTTTTTTTTCCTTTTCTTAATACTGCGTGAGCAGGGTCTCGAACTCAAGACCTCTTGGCTCTGATACCATGTGAAATTGTTGCACTAGCCATCTAGACCTCTTGTGTTTTTCTTTTCAAGCTGCAACGATCTAAGGTCTAGAAATTTGGAAACTAGTATGTGTTCATGTTCATTGTTTCAGCGTTGTACCTTTGTAGTTTCTCAGCAAAGTCAAGGCCAAAGCCAATCTAGGCTAGCTTTCTGATGCAAAACGGAAATCATCTCTAGCTAGATGGAACACATTGAATCATCACACAAGTTTCCAACACCAAGTCTACGAATTAAGAAACTCCAGGTTCCACAAAAATGTTGACGCGTTCACTTAAACTGATCAGTACAAACTCGATACGAACATAAAATTCGGGATAGAATGGAATATGATAATCTGGAGGCATATATGTTGGTTAAAATCGTGGTTTCTTTGATGACTTTTGGTACCGCAAAGCACATAACAAGGAGTCCTCAAACTCTTTATTGCGGTGCTGTTGAGAGGCGAGGACGAGACGTGGTGACACTAGGCTGGGACGGTAACCACCGTGGACATTCCACCGTTGCTTGCTTGGCGGTGATGGCAGCAGCGTTATATTGTCCCATTCTAACGAACCACCAACATGGTGATGATGGTCGTTCTTCTTGGTGTCGTACTTGTAAAGACGATCGTTCATCCTATAGCACAGTATCCCATCACCATTGTCGAGCCAGGCGCTTCTCGGCTGGTTGTGACCGCCATTGTTGTCGCCGTCCTCCATGTGGAAGCTGTAGCGCAGTTCCCAGTCACCCAAGCACGCGTCGCCGTTCTTGTTTTCTTGGCCCTGTAACAATGGCATGACCCAGAAATCGACCTTGTGCTTCCCGAGGACGTGCACGACGACGCACAGCCGCCCGCGCAGCTCGAAGGCGAGCGCCGGCGCCACCTTCTCCCCCCCTCGTACTTGGGGAGGAGGACAGGAGGTACGTGCGGTGCACCTCAGTTGCAACATCGATCGCCAATATCCTGTCGCCACACGGGAAGAATAGCTTGCCGTCGAGGAGCACCGGAGCCGGAAGCGGTGAGACTGCTCGACATGGGAGCAGGCCCGGGTGCCTGCGCCACTGTTCGCTGCTTTTAGTGCCTAAAGTGTGCACGTCCATGTAGCAACCATTGGGGAAGAAGGAGAGGCGGAAGAGCTTGTACTGGAGGGTCGACGGGCTGAACCCCAGGGCATAGGTGCAACAGCTGACGTGTTCGACTACCGCGGGCGGCGGCGGTGAGAGGGACAGCTTCTCGCCGGTTACGGGGTTGCAGATACAGAGGGGCCAGTCGTCGTCGTCCTGGACGCGCGGCGCGAGGAGGACGAAGCCATTGCAGGCGTTGGTGGTGCTGTACTCGGCGACCGCTGCAAGGTCGGTGACACAGCAGGGGCTGCCGCCGCTGAGAACGAGCATGCCAAGGCCTCCGGAGATGCCGTAGACCAGCAAGTTCTCTGCCATGTCGGCGACGGAGGGATTGGCGCCGTGGAGGGCGCGGAAGAAGGGGTCGGCGGCGATGCGGAGCCATCGTCGGCAGACGCCTGAGCACCGGGCGACGTCCCTCGTCGGCAGCTTGGCAAGAATCTTACTGACAATCTTTTCTCCGATGTCCATGGCTAGTCGTCGAAGGAAGGCGTCTCGTGAACGACGTCGTCGCATATATATACAATATATAGTCTGACACAATCGAACCTAGCTAACCGAGTCGGTGCCTCGGTGGCAGCTGATGACCCACGCGGGCTGGTATTCTTCTTTTAAATTGTCTAGCTAGATGGAAACCGTAAACCAAATTCTAGTCTAATTCTAATTCGACTTCCCAAGATTATTATAGGAAACTTATTTTATTTGCCTCCTCATGACACTTGTAATAATGCAACACATATAAATTCAATTTCAATTAAAAACATGTAGTAGTAGTACAAGTACAACACAGATAATTTCAATTTCCTACTGAATTCGGTTCCGGACTGTCCGTCTCACAAACCAATTCGGACCCCGATCCAATCCAACGTTAGCTATACATATACGTGATCCAACGCGATGAGTCGTTCACGCTAGCCTGCCTGACCATGGCATCCTTTGGAGAGGACATTGCACGAGAGATCCTGCTCAGGTTGCCGGCCGCAAGGGACCTGGCACGCTGCGCCTGCGTCTGCAGACTATGGCGGGACGTCGTCCGCGACCCCTCCTTCCGTACCCTCCACCACGACATCTCCATCTCCGTCACCGGCGGCCGCACCGAGGCGGCCGAGGCCTTGATCGTGACGGAGCTCCGCCTACGTGGCGAGATGGCCATCCTCAACGTCGCCTCCGGGAAGCCCATGTGCCGATTCACCGAGCTGGCCCCCGGCTACGCCGCCGTCAACGCATGCAACGGCTTCCTCCTCCTCGCCTCCGGCGTCCTCGACTGGCCAGTGTACGTGTGCAACCCCGTGACGGGCGA
Source organism: Puccinellia tenuiflora (assembly GCA_012064385.1). Lineage (NCBI taxonomy): Eukaryota > Viridiplantae > Streptophyta > Magnoliopsida > Poales > Poaceae > Puccinellia > Puccinellia tenuiflora. The sequence goes on along the minus strand of QRDG01000041.1, from coordinate 1,341,614 downwards.
GAAGCTGCAGATCGCAGCGCCGCCACCGGAGATCGAGGACGTCGACCGGCGCACATACGCCATTGGGTTCTGGACGTCCATCCGGCACTACAAGCTCTTCTGCCTCTCCTTTACACGAAGAGGGTGGCCAGAGACACATGACTGCTACCTCGACGTGTACATTTTGGGCGACAGCCAGGGCAGATGGCGCCGGCACGAAAACTTGTTCCCTGGAATATACAGCAGCCACCCGCCGCCGGTGTTCATCGACGACAAGCTATATGTGCTGATAGAACGACCGGAGAGTTGCTGGGCACCTGATCGGATACTTGTGATCGACGTGCCGAGCGAGTTGCACGGCACGTGCCGCCTCCCGGAGGTGTTTGCCAGAGCAGCGGTGCACGCCTTCGAGCTCTCCGGAAAGTTGTGTGTCGCCGTACGCATCAAAGGCCGCCGGCGAATCAATTTCTGGGTTTTGCGGTCGTTGAAGGGACGAGGCCTCGACTGGCGGATGCCTGACTGGGAACGGCGCTACACCTTCTACATGGAAGCTGGTGGCGAGTACTACGACAAGCCGTGCTGTGCGTGGCTCGACCCTAGTGACGGGATGTTGTGCTACAGGTTTGGCGATGGTCTCTATAAGTATGACACCACCAGGAAGAGGAAGAAGCACCGTTTCGAGCTGCCGCCGACTACTTCTGAACCGCCGGAAGACCAACGGTGGAGCGTCTATGGGGGTTACCGTCCTAGCCTACTCTCGCCCCATATGGACTTTCCCTCCGCGTTGTTCCTACAACAACAAGAACACCGTGAGAAACAAGAACGGTTCGAGCATACCTTGCTACACGCCGTACGACCCCAACAATCACCGAAGAAACGAGGCTCTGCGCGGACATCCGATTGTCGTGGTGTCAAGAGGATTCGCAAGCCAACCCGATAATTAATGAATCAACCGTCCGAGTTATGCTATTCTTAATCTAGATTTTTCCCTTTTTTTTTCTCCGGGAAAAAGGAAAATTGCATAAGATGTCGACAAAAGTAAGTAACCGAGTCTTCAAAGGGGCATTTTCGATCGCGGTAGTATATGTTCCCTACGGGATGGCCGGTAACATCGTGAAAATGAAAATATACATTATATACAGATGGCTGACGGGAGCATACGTTCTTTTCTACAATGTATGCATTTTAGGGATTTTTTGTTTATGCAAATTGACTTCCTCTAGAACTTTTATTTGACTATATATACTATAATCTCCATATTCCAAACCGTTTGCAACCAGCAAGTTGGGCAAAGGACCGAACACGAGACCGACAGCATTTGGACATGTATATGCATTGGAAAAAGCAACGTGACCAAGTTAAGACGTAATAATAGATCAATTTTTGTCGATCGACTTCTCCCTAAAACAAATCCTACTGATCGAGTCGATGGCGCCGATGGCCGTGCAGCAGCAGCAGGTACTCCTCCCGTCTCCATGCTAGATGAGACCTTTGTACGGCTATCGCACAAGGGGTTCCACCGTTGCCGCTGCCTCTCCCGCGCCTGGGGGGGGCACCCTTTCCTCCGACTACTTTGTTGACCACAACCTCAGCACTCGCAGCATGAAGCGGCTCAACTACGATGACCTTATTGTGCTGCGATTACCGGTGGAAGGAAGAAGAAACCGCGGCAATAAAGAGAGCCACACGGAGGCCGAAGAAGAAGATTAATGGTAACGATAATTGCGGCTACGACGAAGAAGAAGATCAGATCGATAGGAGGGAAGAGTTCCGTACCAGAGGCTACGTGTAGGTGGACAAGGACTACCACTTCCAGTTGGCCGAGGTCAAGGCGGGTAGGTGGCGAATAATAGACTTTAGCTGGATGAATTTTGACAACTGCCACGATGACGTCGAACGCTACACAATTCCGTACAGTGCTCTCTATCCACGGATCGGACAACCCCTCATGGAGGAAGGAGACTCCTCGGGTTCTTCTTTTGGTGACCACGATGACACATGAAGAAACAGGAATGTCATGCCGATAAGTAGTAATGTAAAGACGGAGATGGAGACCGACAAAGAAATTATCGCCTTCCTCAGAAGATGTCACAATATGGATCCGAAGCCGAAGGAAAATCATTAGTCGACTAACATTATTTTGTAGAACAAGATGGTTAATTCTTTGTAGTTACTCGTGTGTAGATATATCCAGTGATCATCAATTTACTTGCATATCGATTGCAGTCTAGGTTTTCTTGATACATACGGGATTACAAGGACCCCTCAGCAATAGCAAGAGCCAGATTTCCAGGAGGATTTTATTGGGCAAGAAGCAACTTCAACCACTCTCACGACACGGATGCTGACTTCGATATACTACACAATATATGTCTTTATATGATCAACCAACTCCTTTTGTTTTTTACTACTCTATACCTAGAAGTGTTGCAATAATTGGCGGCTATGTTCATGTTTCTATTAACTGCTATTAGAATGCTTACACTCTTAGAATATAGCTTCGTGTTAGTTTTCTTTTTCATTGTCCTTTCCTGTTGAGCTATTAGAGTGCTTGAACTCTTAGAATATAGAATTTTACTCCAGCCCCTCTCGCATAGCCCCGCTCACCAATGGATACTCCGGCCCCAGCATCTACCTGCCCCTATTGGCTGTCACCCTGATATCGGTGCCCACCCGCATCCCTCGCCCCCAACCTCTTACTCAACCTCCCCGTCCTTGATGGCAGCCTCTATTTCTTCTTCTGCGGGAGATCGCCAGCGTGCCACTAGGTGTTCCATTCTTTTAGGCAGCATCCTTCCGCAGGGGGGGGGGGGGGGGGGGGGGGTCGGCAGTATGGAGTGACGAGTGGCTTGTCGTGGCGAGCTTATGTTTTTTCCTATGCTGCAGCATGCCCTGACTCCACCGGTGTATACAGACTTTTATGTTTGTATTGAGTTTCTGTTAGCAAGTATGTGGTTTGTTTGAGAGGCTACATACTTAATTGATTATTCTGTATTTGGTGTACATCTAATCGTCGCTTTGTCTCTGCCTCGTATGTGGGGCACCCCGGTTGATTCTCAATATATAGGTTGTTCGACGGATCGAAAAATAGACCAATGTGGTGCTTCAAAATTTTACGTTTTGGAAGACTAGTTTTTTGTTGGAGTGCGATTAATTTATCGTAGAACGAGAACTAACTTCTCAGCCAGGTACGTCTAATTGAAAGGAAGCCATGACTAGTACGAATGACGAAACAAATACAAAGATACGAGACATTATTCTTTGCAACTCTAAATGCAACTAAAAAACTCAATTACAACTCATAGGTTCACGGTTCGTGATGCAAATCCGACGGGATAGGACTCAACTGAGCGCTTAGCTAATTATCAGCTAGAGAAGTAGAAATTCTGTTTTTTATTTGGTCGAGAGCACTAGTTATTGGATGTAGGTAAAAGTCCCTAGCATGTATATTATCGAATTAATGAAGCCCGGTGTATTGCGGCATTAATATACAAT